>PVKZ01001146.1:0-471390 GCA_004027375.1 Macroglossus sobrinus | reverse complement strand
AATAAACAGACCTACAAAAATACAAATAAATACAAAAAAGGCCTTTTTACCCAGAGACACAGCAAGAGACTTAAACTTGTGCATCACATTGACATAGTCATTCATTCATTCTTACATTTCTATTTACTTAACGAAAATTTATGGAATGTCTAATATATGCCAGGCCCTGTGCCAGAGGCTGAGATTCCAAAGATAAAGTAGACAGTAGCTCAACCCTGAAGTTGCTAATAATCTAGGAAGAAAAAAAAGTATACAAACAACTACAACAAACAGAAGTATTCGATAAATGCTAAAAATGGTATCATTACTTAAGTACTATGGAACACAATGGAAATAATGACTAACTCTGCCTGGGGGCTTTGCAAAGACTGAAAGAAAGAATGGCATTTGGGCTTGGTAAAAAACATGTAGGAGTTTACCAAAATTTTTTTTAATGGGAAAAGGGCATCATCTCCAGATAGAAAAGACAATATGTTCACACTCGTGAAGATGTAATAGAACATAGAATGCTGGAGAAATATGAAAATTAGAACAAATCTTTAGAAATGTACTTTGGCAGATTGTTTCAAAATCTTTAAAAACACTATGTCTTTTGACCAGTAATCCCACTTATGGGAATTTATCTTATGTAAAAAAATAAAATGGAAGATATGTGTCATTTACAATAGCAGAATACAAAATAGAGATGGATCTATTATCTAAAAAAATACAAAATAATTATGTTAATTATAATATACCAGTTTGATCATTTGATTGCTATTAGAATGATAATGATATTCTAAGTCAAGATGGAAAATATATATGCCATCATATTAAATTATAAAACAGAATAAAACTATATTATTACAGCTATTTAAAATTATGTGTGTATACAGATAAGAAATGGGGAAAGAATTTGAAATTAAAATCACTAAAAACACTAACAACAGCATCAACAACAAAACATTTCATGAAGATGGTGGGATTATGAATGATTATTTTTTATAGATTTACTTTTTGTGGACATATTTTTTAATAATTTAAGTAATTAGTGACCATTTTCTATGTGCTAGAAGCATTGCTAGGTCCTTCAGTTGAAAAACAAATTATCATTTACATAATAAATTTTTAAAATTTTAAAGAAAAGCACTTTTATACCTCCATGCCTTTTGCTAAAATAATTAACTCTTTTAAGACCCAAGTTGAATGCAATATGTTCTAGGAAGCCTCTTTAGAATCTGTCTATCCCATCATTTCTGAATCTCTCTTTAGATTTTCCACCTTTCTGTCCCCCAAAATGAAAGACACCATCTTAAGGAGTTTAATTAGGTAATCCGGCATGTTCAAGGCTAGTGACAGAGTGAGCAGGGGGATGGAGAAAGGAGGAGAATTCATATAGTGTGTGTTTCTCATGGTAAGGGCCAAAACATCCTGCAGCAGAATCACCTGAAGTACAAGTTAAGCATGCAGTTTTTCATCCTCATCTCTAGACATTATAATTAAGTATATCAAAGTGGGGCCAGGAAATTTGCATTTTTAACAAGCACTCAAATTCTTAGGTACCAGAAATTTGGAAAACAATTGCTGTAAAATATTAATCTATATGAAATATGTACTTCCACTTTCTGCAGTATTCTTATGGAACATTATATGAGTGACCAGTTGAGAACTTCATCTGTTCATTGATGTTCTTACAATGTTATATTTATTCCAAAATGAGCTTTGTTTCCAGCTTAGGTCTCACAATTTTGTGAATAGAAAACATTAACTTCTGATAAGTGAAAATCTAGATTCTGTTATGTACATGTGCTTGTGTGCATGCATAGAATTGTGGAATCATGTGTAACCTTCTGAGTAGGTATCTTTTCTAAGTCATTCTTATTGCTGAAAATATCATTGTATGGTCCATTACTGGTGGGTTGTGGTAGGTGAAAAGGGAAGAAAAAGAGTCATATTTAATAATGCTAAAAAGCTGTACTCACTGAATCCTAAAGTTTCTTACAAGGTCTGTTAATGTACCTCAGCTACATATAAGGTTCTGTGTTCTTTTGTCCTTTTGATTTTTTTTTTCTGCTTCTCCATTCCTTCCTGCTTTCTAACAGACTTGACCATGGACTATGGCTTTTTTGATTAATTTTTTTTTCATCAAACAACCACCAGAAACATTTGGTCACTGATGCCTGTTTGGTAAATGGCACTGTCCTATTCACACCATCGGAGAGAATCAGTTCTTTATTGCCGTTGTCCCTAGAATCTTGAGTCTGGATCAAAAGGAACAATTAGCCTACCATTGAAACAAAGGAAACAAATAGTATGCCCAAAAGTTCAGACAATACTAAAAATGAATTAGGGACTGGCAGTATAAATCCTAAAGAGATTAATCTGAAATGAAAATGTTTCAGCACCATTACCCTTTGAACTGGCCTACTTAGAAGCCAGCTGGGAGAAAAAACAATGACAGGACAATTTCTGTACAGTACACTCTTACTTCATCTTCATGAGTCTCAGTACAAATGAATTTTTAAGATATGTGAAAGGACTCTACCTGTATATCTGTACATTCATGGTTTCTAATCACAGCAGTGAGGTAGGGACCAGTTCAGTCAAGTGCCACATTTCTCTGTGTCTACTAAAGGGTCATCCTTTTCTTCTAAATGCTACTATTTGCACAGTTCTCAGCACATTAATCTTTCTTGCTCAAAACTATTCTAGCTAAAATATTCTTTAAGTTGTAAAATTCAGTTTGGAAAACTATCCCTTAATGTATGACTCTGTAGTACCTGCATTTTTCAATTTGCTCTAGCACCGCTCTCTGTTCCAATTTATCTCTTGGTGAATACTACTCATGCCACTTTTCTTATTTTAGTCCTTAAAAAAAAAACTTCCCATTTTTGTTCATTAGAAATCCTGTTGATGTGGCCTTTCCTGAAAAAGAATTCTAAATTTGGATCTCCAAGCGGATCCTGATGTTCTTAACTTCTTGAGGTGGGATGCTGATAAACAATGCAGGCTTTGGGGGTCCACTGAAGTCATAGTAGGAGAATCAGTCTCCAGGGAAGGGCCTGAAAACCTGGGTATTTAAAATGTTCCTTCTTGGCTCTTAGGCTTACTACTTTGAGAACAACTATTCTAGAGCACTAGTAGTAGTTCTGAGTATGAAAGAACATTTGATGTGTAGTCAATAGACTTTCAGTTGCAAATTTATGGATATAGAGGTTATTCAATCCCTCTGAGTCTCCATTTATTTTATTTTTAACATTAGTATAAAAATTTTAGAGTACAGTGGTATAGAAAAAGATTATATGAGGCAGTGGGCTTTTTGTTTGTGTTTTTAATTTTTAAAAAGCATATGTACCTAGAGAAATAATCAATGTAAAAAACAAAACCCACAAGAATAGAGTAGCAGGAAAAAAACATAAGATTTAGAATATAAGAAATTTTACTCATTTAAACATTAATTTACTTCTAACCTTCAACATGTACTTGCAGGTATTAAATTAATAATTAACAGGAGTTCAGTGGTATACCATGGCCTCAAACTAGCACTGTCATTATAGGTGAGAAAAAGCAAAAGGAATACAATTTTAAAGCTGAAATAATCTACTATGGTTTTTCACTATTTATATTTTCCCCTTCTCTTAATAAATGAAAATGGTCCAGCATGTTTCCCTATTCTATATTCTGTCACAACTGGAGTTAACTTCCTGACATATGTCTTTTAAAAGCCACCCATGCATCCTACTTCCCATTCGTCAAGTACAGACAAGAAAATTTGCACTAAAAACAAATCTTCAGCAGCCATGCATATTCTTATAAAAGGATGAGACCCAAAGTTCTCCTGTAACTTCTGTTGTATTTCTTATCCTATGAATGTTCATTGGAGAATCATACTCTCTTTCCTGGAAAGTAAAATCTTTCATTGCCTTCATCCAGTATCAGTGGGAGAGGGAGAAGGCTTTGGAGCCATTTGCTGTCTCTTATTTGGCATCAATTTTTCTTCTTCCTTTAAGTCTCATTCTGGTTGATAATTATGGTAATTTTTGATAGCATATTGAAACTTGCCAATATCACGTTCGCCCATTGACTAGAATGGCAAAGAATCCCACTGCTATGAGAGCTATAAAACCTTTTTGAATTGTAAAAATTTATCTAGTTTTAAGAGAATTATTACATACAATGTTCTCCCACATTATAGACTATGTAATAATATTTGTGAATCTGTGGTATTTTTTCAGATCTCTCTTCATTTTTCCCTCTCTCTCTATTCCTCCATGCCCTCTCTCCATCCTAGTTTCTTATCTGCAATATTTCCTTGTCAAAAAGAGCATTAATTTGGCTTGAAGCTGCTCAGATGTCCTGGTGTTCCAGGTGGCTCTGTATCTCAGCTTTTCTGTACTGACCCTGAATGTCACAGGATTGGTTGGCAAAGTGTGGAAATCGGCATGACAGCAGTGTCATAGAGGGAAAGTGCCTGAAACTGGTCCTGAGAATACTGTCCCCAGAAGCCTTATCTGTGGATGAAAAGACTGATTGTAGGACTGGAGACAGGAGCTGCAGACATGGTTCTAGGGCTATATGGTGGTGTCTGCCACCTGCACACTGTGATGAGTCTGAAACAGAATTTGTTCACTTGCTTTTTTACATCCCCTTCTTTGTGAACTATAAAGTAGCCTAAGACTAAAAGTAGCCTAAGTATAATTTGAGGATCACACAAAAGCTCCCTGCGCATCACTTATTCCCTCAAGTAGCCCTCCTGTGATGCCTGTAAATACTACCATTTCTGGCTATATTTTTAAAAATTCAAATAGGAGAAGAAATAGGGGCCTCAAGTCTTTTGTTTTAAGTTCAATGAGGTTAATTTCTCAAACACTTTGTTTAAATAAAAAGAAAAGTCTATAAATAAAAGATTTCTTGACCTATCAATAGCATGTGGGCAAGTTGACCCTAATGCCTTCTCTAACACACTTTTACTATAGGTATCCAGCCCACCACACTTTGAGTTTTCCTCTTACCTCCTTATCTTCATTTGCTATTTCTTCCTCTTCTCCATGACTTCGTTGAAGTGACCTATGGCCTGGTCCTTGGTCTTCCTCTCTTCTCTATCTAAACTTCCTTCCTTGCCACTTTAAATATATACCTCACAGTACAGAATACTTTTTTTTTTTTTTTTTTTACTTCTTTGTAAATAAGGTAGAAAAGCCTAGCATTTAGAGTATGGTTTCTTAATCTCAATGCTATTGACACTTGGGGCCAGATAACTCTATTCTGGGGACTGTCCTCGGCATAATAGGATTAGCTACATCCTGGATCACTACCCTCTTGATGCTAAGTAGCACATCCCCAGCTGTGACAACTAGAAATGTTTTGAGACATTTTTCATTGTTTTCTTGGGGGTAAAATCGTCCCCCACTGCCATAAATGACTGATTTAGAATAGTTTTATCTTAAAAAAAATCTTTTAATAATGCAAATTACAAGCCTCAGACTTAATTTGGCCAATTTAATGTTTTTAAGAAAAGCATTGATATCTCTTCAAGTTATAAGTATTGTGAATAGCAACAAGAGTCAGCTGTAGAATCTATAAGCTTGTGCTAGCTAGGAAATGTAGGAAAATGGATTATGTTTTGTCTTTAGCCCTATACTATTATTGGTAAAAGCATGCACATTATCTTGCTTTTAAAGCAGCGGTAAATGATAACTTAAATTAAGCTTCAAATTTAGTTCTGCCACTTCTTGTTAATTGCATCCTGCTGAGAAAACTAAGGCTTAGAGGGGTTAATTTGTCCAAGTTTGAGTAATTAGCCAAATCATTTACTTCTCAGTCCTTTCTATTCCTCCCTCTAAGAATCAAAGATAATTTAGAAATTGTAAAGCTCTTAACACATGTAGGTTTGTATTGTTATCTGCATTTAGAAATGAAAGAACTAGAAGTGACTGTGGGAAGTGGAGATCTTCAGCTAAGACAGCCAGAACCTGTTATCAGGGAGTCCCCTTCTTGCCCACACCTACCCTATTTTTTTAAAAAAGCTAGCTACTCTTCCCTCTGCCTTCCCTCCTAACTTTTTTTGCTTAAAACATCTACCAGTCACATTCTTCTAAACCTAAATGAATGTAGATATCATCAATTTAATTTTAAATGAGAAAAATAATACATAAACTTGATGAATAAATGTACAGAATGGTACCTAGTAAAACTGAGCCTCACTCTCACCTTTGAACTCTGCTCCCCTCCTCAGATTTAACCACTATTGACCGATATTTTCTCTCTATGAAAATTTTCTCTTCATATGCAGCAATATATTTGTATGTGTAAATGTTTATCTGTGTATAATCTTTAAACAATTTATAATTAGTACTATTAATTTTTGTTTAAATATCAATACATTCTAGAGATCTTTTGTGTAAGCACATTTGAATTTACCACATTATACTTTATAGCTGCAGATCATCTCGATTGTAACGTTGTACCATAATTTATCTGATCAGTTCATTACTGATGACTAAGTGGTTTCTAGTTTTGGGCTATTACAATATTGCAATGAACAGGTTTGATGTTGATAATTTTAATTTTTTAATAGAATTATTCTAAGCTTTAATACTTTCTTTTAAAAGAAAGAAGTTTGATTTTTGATGATTATGTTATAATTGAATAACTAGACCAAAGGGAGAATGGGCACAAACTTAACAGAGTTCAGTCTTTCAGAAATATATTTTAAAAATAGTCACCAAGACAAAATGAGCTTTGGAATTTCAGCATTCTGAAGTTTAGGAGCAATTTACTTATTCTCAGATTTTTTTCTAAGTACTGTTGAATGACAGCAATTATAATTAATTCTTGAAATGCATGAATATAATTAAAGCTGGCCGATAAAGAACAAAGAACAGGTCTCTTATAACCTTTCCTGTAAGACTGGATATAATCATCTCAGTTACTTTGTAGAACTGCACAAAATATCTGTTATTATAGAGTGATAAATGGAAGCAAATATATTAGGGAATATATTTCCATATGGTATTCCAGATGTGGAGCCCTTGATTACCAAAGAATCCTTTTAAATTTCAGAGGGAAGGCAAAAATTAAGGTCATATGTCCATCACTGGATAGCATATTTGTTCTTTAGGCTTTGGGAAACAAAGTGTTCATCCTTTGGTGCTTGTTTGTTATTTTTAATGATCGATAAAATGGCATATTCATTGGAACTTAAATCGTCTTTGAAGAGGAACAGTTCTAATTGGCAAAAAAAAAAGTATAATAATGTATTTTTTAATGTTGCATAATTGCCTTTACAAAATCATCCCATAAAAATATTCATTATAAACGTGGCATTCAAAAATGGCATTCATTAACTTGGAAATAAAAATTATAATTACAATTTTAAAGCTTTGAGGTGATTCTGTTAGCACGGTTCCTTGCATGTTAATTGCACAGTTTAAGGTTTCTAATTTAACTAGATAGAAACATGATAGTTATCTGAAAAAAAGCATATAAGACTTTTAGGGCTGGATTTTTTTTAAAAAAATAGTTTTTCTTCTGCTCAGCAATCACATTGGATTAGAAAGTAATACAGAGAAAATTCTCTATGCATGAAAATAGGTCTTATTTGGGTCAGGGGTTAAATGGGATCTCATCCCTCTCTGCAGTCCCAGCCGGGTTGCAAATTCAACAGTAGTGACTGCCTAGACTTTTTGAGCCAGTCGCGGGCTGGGCTGTGTACCAACAGCCTCCTCAACTGCAGACGGAACTGCAGCATCTCTTCCTGCAGTAGCGCGTCAGCCATTGGCTCCTTGGTGACACGTGACTGATAGAGTCTTTTCTGTGTATTTTCTCGCCCATCTGTGTGCAGGGCACTGATAGGCCCGGCTGATGCGCAGGCAATTTATCATCTTGATCTCCCACTGAGTCAGGGAGCTCTCCTGTCACCAGTATTGATTTCAGAGGATGGACTAAATTTCCTAGGATTTCCATTAAGAATTAAGAAAAAAGCTCTAAGCACGCAGGGTAGCCAGACAGACATGGATATGAGATGGCACTGTGAAAACTCGCAGGTAGCTTCTTCTGTCACAGCCGGTACTCAGCACAGCTTAGAACTGCAGCATGCAGGGTTTAAGACACCAGAAGCCTAAGAACAATAATAATGAAAATAAGAATAAACTCTTTTGTATAAACTAATTTTAAGATTTATATTAAACTATTTCTTCTTGGAGATTGCATGTCAAATTTATGCATGCTCTATATGAAATGTAAAGATTCTTTTAAATTTTTAAATGTCCTTAAACCCTGAGCATGATTGCTTCTAGTTTTGTTTGCTGCTTTATGTGAGCTTCAGAAAGGTTTTTTTTAGCATGCTTGTGACAAAAACAATCAAAAATTGTGTGTGTCTGTGTGTGTGCATTTATGTATTAAGTTGGTTCAAGTAAAAGCATGAATAAAAGCTGCTTTCAAGACTTGCCAGAGTGCTTTATTATTGTTAATGACTTGCTGATAATTTTTTCTAAATATGCTTAAATTCTGACCATGCATGCTTTTGAGACAGAGTTACATTTCCGTTGAGAATTTGTAAAAGTGTAATGTTTGAATTAAATGTATGTTCGGTACAACTGAAGATGTATTAGTTATCAATGATTAATTCTGATTAATGGAAATATTTTATGATGGTAGAATTTGAGTAACATTTATTTACACCAATTCTGCTTACTGAAAAAACATGCATGTCTGGGATTAATGAAATTGTTTATAGTTTTTAAATATAAATTTTGATTATTTCAAAGATAATAATATTTCAGTTTTTAAAATGCATCTAAGGTGAAAATTTTAAAGCATTTTTTTTATTTTAGTCTAGGAGAGGATTCTAAAACTACTGCTTGTATATGCGAGTTATTACGTTCATGTTCGTGTGTGTGTGTGTGTGTGTGTGTGTGTGTGTGTGTGTGTGTGTGTGTGAATTCTTTGGGGAATTTTTTTATACCCTTTTAACTAGTTCTTGTTCTCGTGAAGAGAGAAAATGCCTTAACGTTCAAATATTTCCTAGGCCCATGGTAATTAGAGCCAGCAGAAGCAGGAGTATGGCCAGATGGGATTGGCACGCTTGGCAGTGAGTGGAGACAATAAGTGGGGGTGGAGCAGATGGAGGACAGAAGGGTTTGCAAATCAGAAAAGAAAAGGAGGAGGGGAAGAGTCTGCCTAATAGGGAGGGAAGCCTGGCCTTTCTTTTCAAGTGAACTTCTGATTGCATCTTCCTTTAATTATAAGATAAAATGTCATGTCTGTTGTGATAGCTATTTTTTATTAAATTAAGTAGGCCCTGTTTCGTATTTTAGGGAAGTCCCATAAATTAAAATTGCTCTACCAGAATGTAAATGGTGCTTCTTCTACTTGATGATGTTTGCAACCTTTTTCTCTTTGCCATATTCATGAAAAGTAGGAGAAAAATTAAAATTAAGCAATCATATTATTTGAGTTGGTTGTATCTAAATATAAATATGGCAGTGATTACTAAACTTACTTGCTAGATCTTAGGTAATTCAGGTATCTATAGGGTTTAATAGCTTTTTCCCTAAGTAAGCTTTGAATTCTGAAAATATTTAGAGCCCATGCTGACTAATCTATCATTTTACTTCTGGCTAACAAACAAATTTTTATTTTTAGAATAATTTTGAATCTTTTATTTAAGTATTTGTTGATTTTGTCATGAAACCTAGGGCTTGACCAATGCCCAGTTCAAATTTCAAAATAAAGTTCATCTCTCAGCATCCTCCATCAAGTCTATTATCACCCAAGTGCCCAGAAAACTGGGCACAGCCTTTGCCTAGAAAGATCCTAGGATTGAGAAAGAATAAAAATATATTTACCTCTGAATTTTATAATTTTAATGATTCTTTTAGAATTTAAAGTGAACCCAGACAAAATTTTAATTCTGAGCACAACTGAATTTGACCAAAATTTTCCTACCAATGAACCAATTTTTCCTACCAAAACACAAATTTTAAAACCCCACAAATTAAAAAATTTAAATATGTATCTCTTGGTTTATGGGTCACTCACAGCTCACTTAATCATTTGGTTGGTGGATCTTGTGGGTAAAGAGAGTTTCTATTCTTCAAAGGAAGTTTTGCCATTTTGAACGTCTCTCTTGTCTTACCTTTTGAACCATGGCTTGACAAAGAACTATGACCTGCACAAGAGAATGAAAAGCTCTACCTGTTGTACATTGAGGTATTATAGATAATTTACTCAGATCATTTATACTAGTTTCCCCAGAGCTGAAGAATTAAGCCAATTTCTTATACTTTCTTTAGTCCTTTTTTTCTGTGCCCTGTTCTTAGAAATTTTAATGAAAGAACCCACTGAGCAGCAAAATGCTCAATTGGCAAATTCCCTTAATGTATTTAGAAAGAAATAGAGCCTGCAGATAGAACTTTTGACAGATTTATATTTTGGAGGGCTGACCGGTGTTCATAAGCAAAATGACCAAATGATAAAGAAAAAAAATTTCTATTGACTTTGAACAATCAAGGTTGCCTGAGCAGGCTAAGGCCATATTCTCCTTACAGCAAAGTGGAATGAAAGGAGAAGGGCCCTGCACTGGTGTAAAATGTCTGGTCACAACAGCATCTGGGCTCAACTGCTAAACAAATGTCTCACCGAGACGTTGACCAGGGAAATGCTTACGTTTTTACATAGTAATTAGTGATGTTGCACTGCATGTTACGGATGTTTTGGGTAGTTATGATGAAATGTTACTCAGTGTGTGCCTTCCATATGCTTGCTTCTTTAATTTATGAAACGTGCTCATCCCACAGCATCTGGGTGCATTTATAAACTACAAGTGCAATCAATTAACTGTATGATGGATGCATTAGGCAAAATACTGATTGAAGTGAAAAGTCCTCTTAGTTTACACTTTGTAGTTTTCAAATGGGAAAAAAGCATGGAACCAAGGACTTTCATCTTTTGTCTATATTAAGTGTTTCAAGAACTAAGCTTTACACTCTGCCCATCTGGAAAATAACTCACATTAAACAAGATTTTGACCCCGTCAAAATTATTGTTTTGAATTCCAATGTTATGAGCACTAGCAAAATTCTTACGGGAACAGTTTTGGTGGATATTTAATTATACTTTCACAAGGTGGTCTCTTTTAGTATTGTCTTGTCTTTCACGTCCCATTTTCTCTCCTGCCAGCCTTAAATGCCTCTGCTGGTTTACCTGTTATTTATGGACTCAAATACCATATGCTCCAGACAACAATATTACAAAACAATATTACAAAACAATAAGCTATGCATATTTTCAGCAGAGTGTAGTAATATCAAGTTCTGCTTTATACATGTTTGTGTATACTTAGGCTTGAAATCTACTAAAGTTACCATATTGACCCAGAAAGATTGATTTTACTTTCTGCTATGTTGTTTACATTTACTTGACAGTTGATATTTGAATCATCCTCATCACTCTGGCACAGAGAGTGGAGCCAAGCACAATATCATGGAGTATATAGGCAATTTCCAGTATACAGATTAATTGGGGAAAGTCTCAGACAGTTATAAACCCATGGATACCTCTAATGTTCCTTAGCAGATGAAGACAGTATGAGTTCGAACTAAATAATAGCCATGAAAAAGCAAAACTACATGAGAGATGTGTTCTATTTTTGTCATAAATTATATGTGATTATCACAACACATTTTCATTTGCCTCTCAAATTTTTACTTTCATTTAAATTCACTTGCTTAAACATTAGGAACTATCTCAAAACTATTTTCCAAAAATCAATTATACATTTTTGTATTCATTGCTGTTTTATTATTTTATTGTTGTTTTTGATTCTACAGATTAAACCACAATTTAATTATTTTCTTGATAACAAAAAGGCTGAAATACTTTTTCTTACTATTTTCCCACAACTATTGTGTTTTTTGTTATAAAGGCTACATTACTTCAAGTATTGTTTAGTTTAAAAGACAAAAACTTCACATGATAGTGGGAATGACTTGAATATTATTTTGGGGAACCAGAAGAAATCAGTCTTCAGAAGAAATCAGTCCTGAAGCCTGTGTGCTCTCATCCTTGTTTTCACTGCTTTTTTTATTGAAACGTAATAGGTTTTGTAGGATACCAATCTTGTCTGTAAGCGTATTTCAAACTTTTGACCAAACATATGATTCTGTAAGTTCACAGCCTAGATTTACTAGTAAATTCATGGATAAAGTGGGGATTTAATGGCATGGGAAAATACATTCACCTTTCTGACCTCTTCACAGTTTTTCAAATTGAAAAGTCTACTAGAGCTTTAGAGACATTGCCTTCCCAGTCAATTCTCCAGTGAAATGATTTACTTATAATGAAAAAAAAATTTATTATATGTACAAAAATATAGATTACATATAAAATGCTGCACATATAAAATAAAGTATGTATTATAATGTAAAACTAAAACTACCTTTGTAACTTTAAAACACTAATATTTCTTGTTAGATCAAAAATATTGTGTAGAATTTTGATTTTTTAAAAAATGTCTTATTTTGGAGTTACATAGATATAGCTTTAGGTATCAACTCTGAATTACCCATGTGTGAACTGTCTACTTAATGGATTATCTTACATGACCAGATGTGCTTTCTAAACCACTTACCCTCCCATTGGCTTAAAAATTATTGTTTTCAATTAAATGCCATGACATCTCTCAACTAGTTAGATTTAAGGGGATCACCTGTCCATTAGGTTTGTAGTGGTGAGTCCATGAATATGTGTGTCTGTGTGATACACTGCTAAATAATTAGCTGCTAAATAATGGGTTTAAAGAATATATATAATAAACTAGAAATTTCAGGGGAAATTTTGTCAAGAGTTTTCTTAGCCTTAAAGAAGTGTACCTTTTATTTCCAGCATGCTGTAACATATAAGCAATAATAAGGCACCTGTCTCAATTTTTTTTGTACATTTTATGATTATAAGCTGTTAAAATATCTACTGGCGGTTGATCTCTAGCAGAACTTTCCTAGATATCGTAGGTAATTCAAAAATAAGACATTTGATGCCTTAAAAGTCCAGTTGCAGAGTCCGAACAAGCACATATAAAACTAGAGGAGTATTGAAGAGTGAACTGTTTTATCCTGTAGAATCAATTAATGAACACCTACTTGCTGAGCATTTGCTATATACTCTGAGGTAGTTTGGAGAAAGGAGAGTTCAGTATGGGCTAAATTAATGCACTAGTTTTATTCTGCTACATGTTTCCTGTGTTTGTTTGAGCAGTCAAATCAGGTGGATATACATCTCATAACACCAGTACCAGCTTCTGAAGTGGTGTTTAGGGCACTGAGGATATTTTTAAATGAAGCAGGACCCCAAGTAGCTTGTCTCAAAAACCTATCAAGGTGGATATTTCCTGTTCTACATATCCTCAGGACAACATACTGATTTTTTAAAGGCCAGTTTTCATGCTTCATGAATAATAAAAGTAATGAAACATGTAAATAACTTTTTTATTTAAAAGTCACGTGCATATTTAGTTTGTACTCATTCTCTTTATTCATTAAAATTAGCCATTATTACTGAATGTTCTTCTTTAAAAGAAATTGGTTTCCTTTTACTGATGGGATGATTTGAAATATTGAGTTATTTTTCCAATAGTAAATTAGACACATTGGAGTAAGTATAACTATCTCAGGCTACCAGGGTATAATTGAGTGTGTTTGTAAATTACTCCAGAAATGATTTTCAGTATGCTTGATTCTACTTCCTTTCTTATCTTTGATTTTATTCTTTTTGAAGTATACCTGCCAAAAAGAAAATAGATTGTAGATAGATATAGACAGGAAGCAAGGAACTGGCCTTGAGTGCAACAATTTTGAATAAGTGATAATTATGGAAACAGTCTATTCATGCTACTTAAATGGTTATCAATACAGTACTATTATTTCTTCAGTAAGTAGTTTAAAATGCAGTAAATAATTAGAGAAAACTTCATGAACCATTCATTAGAAATGACTGAAATGATACCTAGATATAAAGTGCCAAACTGAATAGTTCTTGATTACTTTTCAAAATCTCAAGCTAGGGGTAGTAAGCTCACTGTTTAAAGTCATCCATGGAACAAGGGTTTCCTAGATTACCGACTTCTGGTTTTTCACTCAGCCAGTGAAATTTCAACTGCCATAGATTGTGTTATTTTAAACAGAAGGCTGCTGAGTGTAGCTTCCCTGCCTCTCTCTCTCTCTACCCAGCAATTCCCTAAATGATGAATCAACTCTTTAGGAAGAGATATGAGGGCTTAAAATGATGAGATGAAGTAGAAAATATATACTTGGTTTGATTGTCTACTTTGTAAAGGCGTTTCCAAAGACATGCCATTCAAACAAGAATAATACATGTTTTATGTCTGTAAATATTACAAAATAGGAAATTTATAGGTTGGTTATTTTATAGTTTTATGATTGTGTTGTATTTCTTTCCTTTTTGAATGTATCTGCATCTTTTTTTTAAAGAAAACTATTTTATAAAACTGGGTTTGCCAAGTAATACACAATATTTAGAACTTGATCATGTCAATATGCTTCTTTTATTATTAGTTTTTAAATAAATGTTTTAATTCAGAATAATTTATATAGAAATGTCACAGCCATTTTAAAGAGAGTTTACTCTTCATCCAACTTCCCCTAATGTTACATCATGTTTAAGTGTTGTACCTTTGTCTCTGCTAAGAAACCGATATTCATTAATGTTAAGAAATTATCTGTTTTTAGAATTTTTGTATCATAGATGTCACTAATTTTGGAAAATTTCAACATCACTTGGTTTGATTCCCACTAACATCTTAAGAAACCCTCCTCACTGGGAAACCCAGAATTTCTACTCAGAAATATTTAATAAAGTATTTCAGGAGGAAAAAAAATTAAGAAAAGCAGCCCTTTTTGTCAGTACCTGTTTTTTCTTCCCATCTATATACATGTTGATTTTATTTTGAAGTTGGTTTCCAAATCTCTTTTCCCCTTTCTGTTTCTTTGTGAAATTTAGAATATTCTAAGCTCAGAACTCTCTCCTAAACTTAAAACCCACACTTCAGCTTCCCCAGTTCACCTCAAATTCAACATGTCCAATTTTGAACAGGATATTTTTTGTAGTTTACTTAATTTTAAAACACTTTATTTTGATTTATGTGAAGACATAGTACTGGATAAAGTTATACTGCTACTGGTATGGTGAAGACCAACTACTTAATTTTCTGGTACTTGAACCCCCTGTTTGTAAAGTGAGGAATTTGCAGCTCTAATAATTTATGATTTTAGAGTGTGAATAAATGCGAATTTCCTTTAAAATAAAAGATTTTAAAGACAAGTGGCTTAAACAGGCTGCTTTTTATTTTGTTGAATCGTCTTCCCTGAATTTTGAAATGAATTTACATCTGGGATTTTCTTATGGAATTTTCATTTTGAAACTAGTGTGAGACTAATTACAGTCATGGTTAGCATTAATTAGAGGGAAAGCTCCTTTTCCATTTCCATAATGAAGAATACAGAGGCTCATTAACATTCTATGGGCTAGGCTGGTAGATTTGAGAGAATTGGTATTTGGAATCCTAGAAATTCACAAAAGAAAATGCTATAGAAGAAACATCTTTTTATTTCCACATGATCTTCATAAATGTGAAAAAAAAATTTTTAGTCAATGTGTGCATGATACAAGCACGCAAAATTCTGTGTAATAAAAGGGAAGGGACCCCATACTGCCTGTTCTTGTGTTCCAAAACCTCTACCTTTGCTAAGAGACCTTGAAATTATTTTAGATCTATTTTTCATACAATGGGTGGCAAAAGAGCTAAATTATTCATTGTAAGTAAAAATATTCATTACCATGTGTCAAGAAACTCTGATTCCCTCTCTGGTGTTCCTAATAAGAATCCCGTAGTGTAAAATCATGGGCTGAATCTACTAAATAATTACCCACGTGAATGCTGTACTTACCATGTATATTTTTAGGTTTTATATCAGTAAATATTCTATAAAGTGCTGCATACTCTGGACTGAAAGTCCTTCATTCCCAAATCAATTTCAGATTCTTTAAGAAATAAAGTGCACTGTGGCTTCTAATGGAAGTGTTAAGGAAAGTGGTGACATGAACAGTCAACAACACGGTTTGAGAAAAATTCTCATCACCAGTAAAGATTTGTAAAAAAAAAAAAAATTTTAAATGCTAAATGAGATATTCAGAGAACAAGACTTTATAAGCATTTTGTTATAAACAAGAAAAAGAAAGTGGGTCTATATTGGGAATGAAGGTTAGATGTGTATGGCAAATTATTTTTATGGATAGTCACAATTTATATATATTGTGAATATATAAACTAATATAGCTTGCACGTTTCTATAGTAATTTGAAATATTTAGCAGGGAAATATTCTGACACAGGAAATGAAATTAGAACTTTGACATTCATAATTTCAAGACTTAATATGTGGACGGTGCAGTGAAAGCATTTTTGATATATATTTTTTTCTTTTTGTTATCAGCATCTAAACTAGACAGGATTTGGTGAATGCTCCGTAAACCAGCATTATGGAGTACAAATTGATATGTATAGTAGAGGTTTAGCTTTTAATGTAACCTTATAATGATGGATTTGACTTCTAGGACATGGTTAGCTTGAAATACTTCAACTTTAAAGCATTCCCTACAAAGTCTAAGAAGCATTGTGGTATTGTGGCATTTTAAACTTATTCTAACCAGTGGAATTAACCTTGGGAAAACATGTGTGGGTTCTGAAAGGATTTCTTCATTAGATAACTCATTATTTTTTTTACCGATTTTAATAAAAGTGAGAAACTGTCTCTATTTTACCTTCTATTGTTTGGTGACAGATGTTCAAAGACAGTAAAATACCCCACTAGGCATTTTTCTGCTATGTGTCTTAAGTTTGGTATTTAAGTGGAGTAAAGTCTTTGCTGCCAGAAGGGAGCTAAATCCTAAAGACACAGTCTAATTGGCTAGTCCTAGAGCAGAGCTGATTTGATGGATTGCCTTCTTTTCTCCTAAATGTCTTTTTAGAATTTTGAAACCGAGACCTATTTCACATTTCACTAGGTGAGATATTAATTCTACTTTCCTAAGTCTGAAATGTCTCCATCACCGGCCTCATTTATAAAATGGCATGAGACATCCTGCCACTACCCAAACATGGGTGGAGATACCCCTTTTTTCCTTTCCTCCTTCCTTCTACTCATTGTTTTCTTTATAATTTCCTGTTTGTTTTGCCTATTTTCTTCAACTTTTCCTCTAATAAAAGTCTGCTAATGGCATTTATTGCTTTCTTTTGCCCCATTGTGTCACTTAAGAATCAAATTTTGAAACCAATTTATAGGCATAAAATTGCTAAGTCATTAGCAATTATTTTTACGCCTTGTGAAGGTCAGACGAATCCATTGGATTCTATGACATTGAAAAGAACTATATTGAGCACAACAAATTAACTCCAGGATGAATAGGATTCTGCAGGATATTAAGAATGAAAAGTAAAATTACTCATCATAGGAGTAGCTAACTGGGCAGAAACTATAGAATCCTCAGTATATAACTATTGGAAATTTAATTTTTAGTAAGTTTCTGACACTTCCTTTTTAATTTTGTTTTATTTTTATTTTGTTTTAATTTTTCTTTTAAATCAAGGGCACAATATTTGTTGTTGAAATTTTTAGTTATTTGGTGTCTTAATCTTCAGAATTTCATATTCAAAGATAAATGACAGAAAGATAGGCAAAAATGGTGTTGTTAATAACAACCTATCACACGGCAATTTCCCTACTTTGAATCATGGTGAAATAAGCAATATTCTAATTATTCTAAAAGCACTAATTGTTTTAGGTAAAAACTATCAAACTTAGCCAAAAAGCAAATTGTGTAGACCCAATAATTTTTAGGTCATTGATAAAGCATCAGGCCCTGCATATTGGTGTTTCATCTTTGACTGTCAGCAAGCCATTTCATGAAATTAAAAATTATCATGTTTAAGTATGTATGAATTTTATATCTACACTTTAAAAATATTTTTTCTTTGGAAAAAATTAAAGATTCACAGATAGTTGAATCTGTGAATTAACATCATCTACAACTATAGTTCAATATCAAAACCAGAATATTGATGTTGTTATAAATCATAAACTTATTCAGATTTCACCAGTTGTACATGCACATAGTTGTGTGTATGTGTTTGTGTATGTGTAGTTGTATGCAATTTCATCCCATGTGTAGATTCTTGTAACCAACACCACAATCAAAATTCGTAACTATACCATTACCACAAGACTCCCTTGTATCATCCGTGATTATTACATTTTAAAGGAACCTGAGGAGTCATCTATTTTCACTTATTTTGGAGATTGGGAGTTATTTGCCATAGATCAATGGGCTAGATAATGATTAAACTCCTGGTAGACTCTCAGAATGCTATGTCCTATTCTAGCATTTCAGGCATTTCACTTTATAGTCTCAATTTATAAAGTA
Source organism: Macroglossus sobrinus (assembly GCA_004027375.1). Classification (NCBI taxonomy): domain Eukaryota; kingdom Metazoa; phylum Chordata; class Mammalia; order Chiroptera; family Pteropodidae; genus Macroglossus; species Macroglossus sobrinus. The sequence goes on along the minus strand of PVKZ01001146.1, from coordinate 452,917 downwards.
GGCAGTTCTACAAGTTTAAAGTTAAGAGAATTGAAGCAAACCAAAACTTTAAAGTAGTTGAGTTGACTAATTTAATTACAATGCTGAATTTTTTAAATATAATATAATTTTATTACTGGATGCATAATGGATTAAGGGAACATAATATTCAGGGTAAGTATGACACTTCAGACAAAGGCATGTACATGATAGAAGTATGTTGTTTCAAAGGGATTCAACATGGTTGCTAGGAGGATAAGATAGGTAGTTGATATCCATAAAGAATCTAAAGATTTAGCTACAAATTATATAATCAGTACTCTCTACCCAAAGAATTTAAAGCCTACTCCTTCCCATTCATAAACATACCAGATAATTTAATAATTCTATCCCCTTTCCAGTTTGCCCTTAATGTTCACTTAATTTACTTACCACTTATAAAACTATTAAGGAGATGTTTTGGGGGCTTTTGGGAATTTAGGGGGGATCAGTCACGGTGTGAGATTTGACCCATTCACCTGTTTTGTATCCACTTTGGAATCATTTCAATGCTACTCACTTTGGTAATGAACTTGGTTATAGAAAGATAAAACAAATTATTTGAAAAGAGTATAGGATCACAAACTTTTCTACTATATCAGTATTATAGAAATTAGAAATGTAAAAGTCCCTTTAGCTGATTTGCCCTATTTCCATGGAAATTGCAGTGACTTTTTTTTTTCAAAAGACCTAATCTATTTTTGTTTAAAATAAATGGGAACTCAATGTAGGTTCTCGTTGGAGCTTAAACTGCTGATTGTTGTGTTTTCTCGGCTGTTTTTCTTTTTAGATCCACTTGACAGTTTGCATAGCTAATTACTGTGTTCTCATTCGTTTAATTCCAGCATAGCTGTAGGCTTTTTAGAATGGGTGAAGGGAGGGGAGCCTTATTGCAGTTTTAAAGTACTGTACATCAACAAGCTGCTAAATCAAGGACTGTGGAGGATAGAGAAAATGATAATATTGTGTCTGTGTGTGTGTTTTGCAAGATAGGTCAAAATTAAAGCAGCCAAGTGAATTTTAAATAACTGTCAGGCTTTGGCAGCTAATAACAATTTAGCAAAGGTTTTGCCGATAACCAAATGCAGGAGATAGTGGGGTCCCTTGTGGCCTCATTTTACGTAGGGCACTTTGTATCATGATGGATCATTTGCAGCAAAAAATTTTGTTAGGAAAACTAATGAATTATACACTTTTTAAAAAATCCAGATTTTGTTGTTGTTTTGCTGGTGAATTAAATTTTTTTTAATTAACAATTTGCATAGTGCAATTTTAGATGGATAAAGCTTTGTAATTTGAAGAGAATTTGTTAAAAATTATTCTTTTACCAAATAGATAGCTTTAAAACTAATTTTAATGTTCTATTTGCGGAGGAAATGTGTTTGTCAGGAATTACTGATTTTATTGTCAATGAATCATGAGTCCATTGTACAAGTTTTGCAATTTAGAAGCATCAATCGAACCATTCAAGAACAATTGAGGTAGTGTTGGTTTAAATGATATAAAATTACCTCTTTTCATGTCTTTTTGTTGTTGGTGGTGGTGATGCTTTTGAGGGGGCAGGGGCATTGGATTTAAAGAATAGAATTACATACTTTAATCTTCTTTCCTGCATTCCACAATGGAACACTTTTTAAAATTAGCCTCCACAATTCATTACACTGAAAGTTTGTTTTAATTGAGCATCCCTAAATAATTATCATGCTTCTTTAAGGATACGTCAGTTTTGAATGAGGAAACTAATGTGGAAATCAGTAGAAAATTTTTACAGCTCTTTCATGTTGTGAGTGTAACTCTGTTTGCAACAATAGTGAAAATGATTAGTGTTGAATTTATGTATATAGCTTGGAGCAGCCAAACTGGTGAAATCAGCCATCTAAGAGCAGATAATGAGTGATAGATCTCTACATTTGCAAAGTGGATGGATGGATAGATGGATGCATGCATGCATGCATGCATACATGCATGGATGGCAGGAAGGAAGGAAGGGAAAGGAAAGAAGAAGGAAGGGAGGGAAGGGAAGGGAAGGGAAGGGAAGGAAGGAAGGAAGGAAGGAAGGAAGGAAGGAAGGAAGGAAGGAAGGAAGGAAGGAAGGAAGGAAGGAGGAAGGAAGGAAGGAAAGAAAGGGAGGAAGGGAGAGGAGAGGAGAAAAGAAAAATGAATGGAGAGGAGAGGGAGAGAGGAAGGAAGGAGAGAAGGAAGGAAGAAGTTTGTGGTTTCTGGTTGCTATAAGCAACAGGCAGTTATCTCTAAATGTTTTAAGAGAAAATGAATAGCAGACATTGTGTGCCTAGTGATTTGAACCTCCACATATGAACTCAGTTGAATGCTTGAGAGCTAAGATGAAACTCATATACATTATTGCAAACTATTGCCATGGTAACATACTTAAAATTTCCAAGGTTTGTCTCCCTCGAGTTTGCACCTGCATTTAGCTTATTGTAAAACAAAAAAGATGGCTTTCCAACTTGAAGATGCTTTCGAATGGTTGGAAGTATATTTTGAAATAAAGTGGAGGTGAGTTTAAAAGTTAAAAAGAAAAATAGAACATTCAGAAGAAAAGTACGTTTGCATTCTTCCTGTAATATTTGGCTTTTTCCCCCTTTTCTACTTCACAATATCCTAGGCAAGGAAAAATGTGGGTAGTCTATCTATTATTGTTATCAGGATATTGGTGTTTTGCCCACTTTCATGGCAAACATGCTCCCTCCTGGCAGGCTAGAGGTAATATATGTGCATGTCTTGTATAATAAAGATGAGAATAGCTAGGATTTATTTATTGTTTATTCTGTACCAGGAATAATGTTAAGCACTTAATGGATCATGATTTTCTTATTTCTTACAACTACACTGCCAAGACTGGTACTGCATTCATCCCATTTTACAAATTAGAGATTTAAAAAAATCACCAATGTTCTAATAGCTCCAGGTTTAAACTCAGTGCCCATGCACCAGATCACTGGGGTCCAGCATCACAGAATCTGTAACCTATACTAGCACTGCTCAGTTTGTCAAGTGAACGACTACCACAGAGCGTATCTTTCTACTAGAGATGTGAAGTGAATCACCTACCCTGGGTAAATGTAGCTGAATTCCTGCATGGTGGTGCCAGATTCTACCTACAAGTACAAGCTAACGCGCCTCCACACTTCCACTCCCCCACCCCCTGTCTTTCAGGTGGCAAAGTGGTCAAAAACAGTAAGGCAGCAACCTTTCTTATTACATTCTCATCTCCTTCCCAGAAAACTCAGTGGAACATCAAAGGAGGCTTGGCTTCTATTTGACTAGATCTTGGAAATTAGAGATTGAGGTATTTGAAGTCTAGTTTTTATAAAGTTTCTTAAACTTATGAAATAAGAAAAGCCTATTTGAGGATTATCAGAGTTAAAATATTACTGTCTGGGTCGCTTACAAATAAGTGCACTACCTCCATCAGGAACTGTGCATTTTGAGGAAACTAACAGGTCTTGTGTATTTTTAGCCATGAACCTTGACTGAGGTGTCTCAAATACCTGTGCTTTCTTATTTAAGAGCCTCTTAGCCCTCTTTTTCTTATAGCCAATTTATTATTTCTCAAGATAGTTAAAGAATCTTGATTACCTGGATTTCCAGCTCAAAAGAGATCTGAAGTAACAAATTTAAAAAGGGTTTTAAAAGGTATCTATAAAGCCTGACAGTGATAGACAAAAGAGAAAAACTAATAAGCAGGCATCAACTGAAAAGGGAAGGGAAAGAGCAGTTTGGGGACCCATGGAGCAGGACAGTGACACTCTTCTCTTGAGCATCTGAGATTGCTGCTGTGCTGCAGATACTGATGCTCCTAACAATAATTCCAAACCCTCTAGTAAAATCTGTCTTCTGAATTTTTGTTTAGAATATGACACATAACTTCAAAAGTTCTCATGATGACAAATGTCATTCTTTTTTGATGAACACAAGGCTTATTTCTTGTCTTAATCAGCAGGCGTCCCAGTAATGAGAATAAATTGAAGAGGGAGGGACTGCAAAGGTGTAAGGGGACAGAAAAGGTGGGAGGGGCATGAAAGCAACTTCTAGAAACACGTCACAACTAAGTGGCAGTGACGGTAAATCCAAGTCTGGAGTGAGGACATGTCTAAGAGAGCACATGATTAATCCCTTAGTCTGTCTTGCATATATATGACCTTTACTTATCACAACTATTTTAATGGCAAAAAAAAAAAAAAGTATGACTAGTGGTTGAAGAAGGAGTCATTATACAATACTAAATAAAACTCCCAAGAGTTAGGCACAGATTTCATCTAATAAAATGTGTCCATAAAGGCAGGCTCTCTAATTAAGTTTCTCGCCTTCAAAAGAAGACATTTAGCAATATTCTCCCCCAGCGTCTGCAAGTGTGTTCTTCTGCTGGTCCTTAGTGGGCTTTGCATGTACTGCTGAGTGCTTTCTGGTTTGGCAACTCTGGATGATGTCAGCAGATGCCATTCCTTGGTATTTCTTAAATGTTTTTCTTAGAAATTTCAATGAAATGTAGGGCAGAATTGAAAAAGACAAATCATGTTTGAGAAACCTGGGAAAAGTAGCAAATTAATCCTGCTATTTTTATCTTCCCCAGACCCAAACATGAAACTGGGAACAATGGAAGGAGTGGGATTCCAACTGGGTATAGAACCGTAAGGTCAGAATACATTCTGGAGATCCGAGTCTGGCACTGTGTTGCAGTGAATTGATGCCACTCACCTGACCAGGCCAACTTAGGGTTTCTCTCTCTTTCCTAATGGGATTGGAACAGATAATGCAAAAAGCTTTCAAATTCTGACTTGAAAATAGGATTTGACAAATACTTGGTTACATCATGCAGCTAGAGAGAAGAGAATCTCCTTGGCTTTGCAGTATATTGATAATATGATAAGAGGTGTTTTTTTTTTAGGTGTTTTAAATGGTTTTCTCATCAAATATGTAATTTTCTCTATTTATAGGATGTTTCAAATATGGAGTGTGAAATTAAGTTAGGAAATTATACTTCCTTTGTGAAGAGAATGTCTGTGTCTAAAGATCTCAGATGTCCAGTTCTAGGAATAAATGCTTCCTTTCACATTGCAGAGAGCTAAGTGAGAATGAGTACAGAGCCCACAGGTCTGCATAATAAATACTCTCAATTACATCTTCTAAGTGCCAGCCATTGTACTAGACAGTGCACCTATCCAACTGTACAAAATACAATACTCATAATAATCTTGCAAAATAGGTATAAACAACTTCCTTTTTACATAGAAAGAAACCTAGAGAATTTGGAAAACTTGTCCAAAGTCTCAGAATAATAAGTGGCACAGGTGAGATTTCAGCCTAGTCTGTGTAGTTCTTAAACTCATCATGCTCCTTCCATGCTTAGTGGTCAAAGAGATTTTTCTACTCATAGACAGTCTTTATATGTCACACCCCTGAAGCTGTCCATGCAATTGCAGGCAGGAAAACCTGGTTCTCTATTCTATTTCTCCTCTGATTAACTCATTATTAATCAAAGATATCTAGTAAATGACTGTGAATGGATAAATGAATTAATGAATGTGAATGCATGGAAGAATCAATCAAAAGATAAAAATTTTGTGAGCATATTTTTTCCTGCACTTATTTCTTGGTCTGAATTTGATAGCTGGTCTCAGCTAGCCCTTATCTTCATGTAGTTTATTTCAGAAAGATAATAAAACTTTCATCCTGTAGATTTTGAAAGCAAATATTTTAAAAGCATAGTTTTCTTATAATCAAATAAAAGTAGTTATAATTTAAGACTATTGCAATAGAGTTCAGGGAAGACAGAGAGATTTGGGGGACTAATATAAAAGAAAAAACTCAGAAAAATCGTCAGCTATTTTTTTCAGTCCTTTCTATAAGGCAGGCTCATATTGCCTTCTCTCAAAGGACAGAAATGCTTCGTATAGGTAGGCAGGCCAACTTATTGAAAGACATTTTTAGCCTTTCCTTCCTTCTAACTTACAATCACTCTCTCTTTTCATTTAAAGATAATGTCACTTTTTGCTATTTCTCTATCATAAATTTCCAGCCATGAGGTATAATGTGGAAACCAGTTAATTTTTTTTGTCACTTCTAGAGATGTTATAAGGCAGATAAAATCTTTGAAAAAGTGTGATTTTGCCACAGTTCTCATCTCTCACTCTTAGGAATTATACTCCTGGAAAATAATCTATACTTGCTCACTCTTGTTTATGATTTAATGAGCTATTATAAATGAGCAATTGTGACAAACATACACCTAGTTATAATGAGCTTAGGATGACCATCAGGATCAAATTATTTGAAATAATTCTACCAATTCAATTGTCATGTGTAATCTTGTTTTAAAATTGTTAAAGTCAAGATGAATCCTTCACTCTTAAATTTATTAATTCTATTTCACAATCATAATTATTTTCATGAAATGCTTTTATTTAAAATGCAGATACTTAGATAAGCCACATTTAGAGTGATGAGATTTTTTCCATCTTTATTGAAGTATAATTGATAAATAAAAGTTATATATTTCAGGTGTATGACTTGAGGTTCTGATATACATATACATTGTGAAATAATCACCATAGTCAATAGTGATGACATTTTCAATCAGCTCTATTGAATTCCTGTGATAGGTGTTCTGGGGGTGTAATACACAGACAGAAATTCTGTCCTGTGGAAGTGAATGCAATAAGATAAGACGTATATCTAAGCAGTTTCCAAACTTTTAGATTTAAACATAATTTGGAAAGTCATATACCTCCACTGTTCTAATGCACTAAGAAAATATTGCTCACTGTCTTATAAGAGTTAATTAGCATATTATTAATCCACATATAGGCAATATCATGTTAGAATTATAAATGCAACCACTATAATAAGGAGCCTTGTGCTGCATGTTTAAATAATTTCACTTCTCCCCTTAGCACCTTCCCCTCTTCATCTCTTTTTTTCCTCTCTGTCTCTCTGTCTTTGTCACTTACTTTGCTTTAATTATCAGTGTTTGCTAAGTGCTCTGTTTTTCTATCTATCAGTTCATTTAGATTCTCTAGATGTAATAAGACATGAATTAGAAGTAAATAAACTCTGGATGTGGAGGTAAAATAAATCAAGTTATCATATATTTCAAGTCCCAGGAAAATGAATAAAGAGGAGATCTGGCCTGAGAACAGGGAATCACAGTGCCAGGCAAGGATCGGCACTGCCTTTCCTGGTATGACAGAAATCAGCCCCCAAAATATCAGCATTTATGTGAGCTGCCAGTTGGAGTGAGAGATACAGATCATATTCAGTTGAGTAGACAAAAGGATTTCAGGGCATGAAAATGAAATTTATTCAGTTAAGTAGATAATTGGCCACTTGCTTTAAGCATTGCCTAGAACCATTCTTTATACTGCCATGCAAGGAACAAAATTATTCCTTATTAGTTGTAATAATAACTTACATAAACATTGCATTGTAGGAACTTTTATATTTTCAAAGTGCTTTTATATATATCAAATTTGATCCCCATAACATAACCATGAGATAGAGAAGTTGTGATTCTCATACACAAATGATATGTCTACATATATATTTACCTATACAGTGTGTGTGTATATATATTCATAAGTATTATTGAGAACCCAGAAACCAGTCTAAGATGCTCCATATTGCTCATGAGATCCAGACTGAGACTCGATTCTGAACTAGTACATCATTTTCAATCCACATACTACAAATTAACTGTAGTTCATCAGTTAACACTACAGTGTTCCAAATATGTATTAATGAACCAAAGTTTGCACCATAAAGAATGAAGTCATTGATACAGAAGTGTAGAATTTCAGTTGAACTGTAACCAGGAAAAATTAGACCTTCATGTCTGGACAATATAACATTGCAATATCTGAGCCAGATAATATTTGTTGTCAATCACTGCTTGATAGAAACACTCATAGAGAAGCTGCTCAGATATTGGCTTAAGTGGAACTCAATATAAAGTCTTTCGTATTTTCAACTCGTGGGTCCAAAAAAATCAGAAAATCGACTTTCTGTTAACTAAATCATCATTTCCAACCACTTTTCTACTTGTTGCTGTTTCATACTCCAAGCATTGTGTAGGATAGTTCTCATGTATTCCCGGGTTCAGGCTTTACTACATGTTACTATCCAGTACAACAGAAATGTGGATAACTTTCTGCCTGTGGCTTCTTCTGTACACTTGATTTCGAATCTCCAATTCCAAGGCCATCATGTAAGTGAGACTTCCCTGATCAATGAATGCATGTCTAGATTGTATATGGAGAAACAACCATTATTACTAATAAATGGTATTACTAATAAATGGTCACTTCTATTTATTTATTCCCAAGATATAATAAGAGATAATTTGACAAACCCCCAATGATGATTGTGTGAGAGAGATAAAGCTAAATATCTCATTAGCACTTAGGATGTGAAAACAGTAGTTAATAAGAGAGACCTGGGAAGTCAAAAGGATTTTCATCAGTGGATTAATGAGAAGAGAGAGGGAGAGTTCATTGAGTTAATTTTGAAGCCAGCATGGCCCACAATGTTCTAAGTTGAAGGGAAAATATGCAAGAAAAAATTTAGTAATTTACTTTTTTTTTTCAGTCTCCAAGAATTTAGTTATGCATTTACGTGTGGAGATGAGAGGCAAGATGGTTAAGGTCCTAAAAAAATATGAAAAAATTACCACAAGTAAATAAAGAACTTTCTGGGTATACTCCATTTCAAAGTAACTGCAGTTAAATCAATATTTGAATTTAATAACTGGATCTTAAAAATTTGAACTCTAACATTCACTAATTGTGCTGCCCTATAAAGTGATGCAATAGCTGTGTATGTGTCTCCTTGTGTTTGCTTTATTCATGATAGTCTTAGTCGTCACTTATCTAAAATCCCAAACTCTTCCTTTGCCACCTTTTCAACTTTATGTGTATTACATCATGTATCTTTATGAGCCATATCAAATCCTTTACAGAACAAGTTGGCTTTAGTTGGATGAATGGTTGAATGGATAGGTGAATTGATGGGTAGATGGATGGATAGGTGATGAATGAATGAATAGAAGTCCGCCAGAATAAGAGACAATCACAACCTACTAAATGTTGGAATAATCTCATAACTTTGCCATTAATAAGCAATATAATCATAGTGAAATGCAAACACTTAATTTTCCAGCTTTGGTTTCCTGATACGTAAAAGAAGAGCTAAGATTAATGATTACTAGTGTCTTGCTCAATATGAAAAAATATATGACTGCTTGACTAAGTTTGATTCCATTCCCTTATGTGTTAGATGCCAACAATGAAAGCTTGAATTTTGGAGGCATGTTAGTTGAAACTATTCATGATTGGCATTTTACAATTATGAAATCTGTTTTGGCCTCATAATGAACAGGATTTTCAGTTCAACCTATGTGACTAATTAGTTCTTTCAGTAACAGTAGTTGGACTAGAAGCCTAGATTTGCATTGTAAACATCTGTCAATATTTATTTAATTTGGAAGGGTTAAACCCAGTTCAGAAAGTGCTTTGTCCAAAACCAAAACAAAAAGGGAACAGATCTGACCACATGCATATTCTAGTTTCCCTTACAGTACCTACAGTCCACTACAAGCAGTCTTTGGAGGTCTTACACCCCCAAATTCTAAGTAGGGAGAATCCATAAAAAATAGATTATTCCAATGGCTTCCTAAAAATTTAAACTTTACTTTAACTTTTTTTTTGGTCAGCTCTCCTTCATTGCTTTGGATAAAAATGGAAATGCAATATGAGCATAGAGGTCATCATTAACTTAAATAATAAATAGTATAAGAGATGTACTACCTTTTTAAAACATAAATTTAATTTTAACTTTTCTGACATCAGGTTTCTATTTTGCAGGTTTACCACTATTTTGTATAACTTTGCTAAGACCTAATGTTATTTTTTTATCAGGAATTTAGTTCTTTCTTCCATAATTTTCTTTAAATTCATTTTTCTGTGGCATTATTTTCATATCCCTATTTTTCCCTTGAGTTTTGCCTGTTAGGATGAGCAATATCAAATGCATATCAAAACACATTTTAGAATACAGAAGGTAAGGTATTGAAGAAAATTGAATGGCTCAGATGATTTATGGTGACCTTATGTAATAACCTAATGCATCAGTTGGGGAAAAAATGTTAAAGAAATGTGAAAGCTGTCTGTTTTCAGGAATATTTAAGCTTTGCCCTAATTATTCATGAAGACCAATGTCCAAACATTCAAATGGGGCAAATGAGTGTACGAATGAGGTGTGGGGAGGCAGTTTGAGCAGGAGCTTAACTATAACATTCAGGATAATAGTACCTCCACCTGTGTCCTGAACGAGCCTGTCGTTGGTAAATATTTAATGGAATAATAGATTTGGGAGCACCGTTACATTTCAAGAAAAATAAGCTACTTAATTGTTATTTGTATTAATGAGTGATTCGTTTCTATGCTTTAGAATAGAATGGGCACAATAAGTTATTTGGAGGTACAAACCACTAGGTAGTGACCGTATTTCGTGCCCATCAGAAAATGCTATGCATAGAGGAGATGTTTCAAATTTGTTGGTAACTAATCCTCATTTTCTTTGTTCTTCATGTACTAGAGCTAAAATTTACCCTTCATATACTGGATCTCAGTTTATAATTTTTATTTTTATTAGTGAGCCATAGGATGGACATCTCTATGTGGCATCTACTACTCAGAGAAACAATTGACAGAAAACAAAACTTGACCAAAACAATGGAAGCTATCATAGAATTCATGAAGAGTCTCTAAGTTAATTTGCACCTTTAATAGGATTGTTGACTAAAATTACCAATTCGATATATTTATTCAATTTGGTTTGATCAAATTGACACACTGTTTGGAAATTGTATATGTGTATTACAATTGGATTATTTTCTGCAGTTTTGTCTCCTGGTGAAAATTGTGACGTCTCTCACCTCCTAGAAACTTCTTGCTCTATAAGATTATCTCTGTAGTGGGTCAGACCTTGCTTGGGGAATTTGTAACACTAATTCTGAATACTGGCATCTTTTTTTCCAGAGAAAGACACTTAGCAATAAATCTTCTCTGGAGAGATGATCAGATTCAGCCCTATAAGCCAGACATAAATGTTTCCTCTCTTCTAGAGCAACTTCAAATAGACAGAAGTATCAGCAAGAACAAGTGTCCATCAAGTAGCCAAACTTATCACATTTCAGTTAGCACTGTACCCTACCCATCAGTTATCTCAGTTCAGTCTAAATGTCTTTCACAGCAGTGAGAGATTGGGCTAAATAATATTACACAAGTGAGAACCATTGCTTGAGACAACTTTTTTTACTTTCTCCTTAGATGTATAGTTAGACTGTTGTTTAAAAACAAAGTTTCAATCAAAATATTAGAGTAACTCAGGGATTTCCTTGGGGTTGTCAAAATCATAGTGGACATACCTTTGCACAGTTGGAGTTCACTCATTTCCTCACAAAGCATATATGTCCAAGTAGAGTTTCGTATGTATTTTCATAGGAGTGTCTTCATCCTCAGCAAAGTTCTTTATCATGAGGAATAAAGTCTAGGAATGCTCTTCTTATTAGAGATATATTTCAAACTAAGTTTATCTATCTTCTTGTCAGATCTTTTTACCACAGGTATGCAGTTACACTGTATTTTAAAAAGTGATAGCAAGTGGATGTACAGCAAATTTTACCATTAAAGGTGGGAGAGGGAAAGACTTCCTGTGAGAAAGAACAAAAATACATGAGTGCGTCTCTGCTATCTAATCCACCAAATGGTCTCTCCCTAATAATCCTGGGTATTAAATAAATTGGTCTTTTTTAAAATTTATTTTTTGGTTACAGTTAACAGACAATATTATATTGATTTCAGGTGTTGAGCATAGTGATTAGACATTTATATTCCTTACTAAGTGATCACGCAATAGATCTCGTGTGCATCCGACTGGACTAACCTCTTACTGTACATTAAGAAGATTCTTTCTTCGCTATTTTGATTACTTTTTCCTATTCTATACTGTGTTGGTGTTTATCTGTTTAAGTTAAGTTCCCGTGCTTTTATTTCTTAAATTGTCCAAGTAATTTTTTTTCCCTAAAGGTAAACAGACCTCAGTATTTTTAGTAGACATTTTGAGCAAGAACAGATGCTTGTCATGGGAATATACATACCACTTTGAATTAGGGAAGATCAGCATAGCACTTTTGACCTCTGACTGGTTAAATATACATTTAGGGACACTTATCTAAATGGATGGTTATGTAAAGCTAATGCTTTTGCTTGATCACTATTCTGTCTCTTTCAGCAGGTAGTCTCTCTTCAGAAAAAGGTTATACGCATGAGGGGAAAGTATACTGAAGAATAGAATTGATTAAGGTGACATATTTGAATTTCTTTCTGCCACTTTCTCAATAGCATGTCATAGAGAGGCAGTTCCAAACACAGTGAATTAAATTTAAAGCACACAGCTTTGGCTACAAAATTGTTCAGTTAATCCAGCCTCTAAAATGAAATTTAATTTTTTTTTCCCTACACTTGAACCATTTCCTGATTTTTTTATACAATAATGATTTTACCAACACATCTATTGATTTGAGGTCTTTTATTCACAAGACTATTAGTAGTTTTTAATTATAATGAAAAAATATTTTAAAAAAGAAAGTCTATTCATCATACTAGGAAAAGCATATTAAAAATTATAGTTTTACAATAAGGTCATATCTGCACAGTTCTTTTTCCTATTGTAAAAGGCAGATACTATTTCATGGACATGTTTTGTTATTTTAGGTACTGGGTTTTGTGAAAGATAACACTGAGAACATTCTAACACTTTGCTGAGGAATTGTTCCAAAAGGCTGTTGAATATAGAAAATAGGTCAGCTTTTAAAACAAAATTTAACTTGGTTAGCCTAAATAATTCAGTCTGCATGAAACACTATATACTGAGTCACACATTTTTGTTCATGAATTTCTTTTTAAAAACAGCCTTTATTATGTATGCATGATGTTTGACTTCTAATTCAGAATTTGAACCTAGGCAGTAAAAGATGGAAGCTTAGTCCAGCAAAGTGCCAATATAGCTGCTGTATTTTTATATAAATATTAACATGATATCTTAAGTGGAAAATAATTCATATATACAACTTCTAATTTAATATCTAAAATTGTATTATAACTATAATGCATAAAAAGATTAAATTGTTAATACATTCATGAAATAACAATAATGTAGATAATATTGCAGCTTCTATAAGCATTTAGAGTGTGGTCCTATTCTAGATAAATTCTGTGTACTAATTTAATCCTTACAACAATAAGAACTATTATGCTCTTCAGTTTTTTAGATATGGCACAGAATAGTTTTTAGACTTTTAAAGCAGGATTTCTCAATTTCTGTACTATAGACATTTTGGGTCAGATAATTCTTTGCTGAGGGAGGAATGTCATGTGCAGTTTAGAATGTTTAGCATCATCCCTGGTCTCTACTCATTAGCTGCCAATAGAAGCTGATCCCTTCCCGCTCCAGCCAGCCTCAGCCCAACTGTGTCAACCATTAATGTCTCCGGACATTGCTAAATGCCCCCCAGGTGGAAGAGGGGAAAGGAGGCAACATCATTGCTGGGATGAGAAGCAGTAAATTAAAAAAAATTATGCACAGCCTCCCCCTCCTCCTATCAATAACTAAACAACAACCCTATATGATTTCATCAATACAGTTACGATTATTCCTCAAGGAAAATGAGAAATTCTCTTATAACTTTGAGATTAATTTTAAAGAGTATCCACTGTGGTTGAGAAAAAAGTAGCTTTCTCCTTGAAGCTGGCTCTAGAAGAAAGCAGATCTGTGTGGGGGTGAATTAGAACAATTGACCTGCAAGATCTTATAATCCAATAACCTATTATTATCGAGTCAGTTTGTATGTTATCCTTCAAGAGGTGTTTGTGCGAAAAGGAGGATGGGTTTTTTGTCTTCTAAAGCTCACTTTAATGAAAGATGCCTGTGTGACTTTCACATCAATTGCTGGTAGTTATCACTGATGTAAACAGTTACAATTCCAGGAACATTGATATTTTGAACTGGTCTTTTAAAATAACAGCAACAAAATAATGAAGCCAGTCTCCTGTCTCAGAGGATTTAAGAGTAGAATTATATTAAACCATCTCACAGTTCTATTTATATGCTTGTATTTAAAGTTATATTGTGAAGTATTAGCATCTCAACAAATTATTTACTCTTAAAGACCCTGCACTTGATTAAGACCTAATTTTTGTCACAAAAATGCATCATCACTTATCCACGTTTTTTAAAATGGTAGAATTTTCCTAACACTTATTTATACTTAATCTCTGCTATATTAGGTATTCCCTTAATGAAAGCAAGTCATATCATAGTTCTGTTTTTTCTTTAATATTGGACATATTTTATTTATTTTTTAAATTTTATTAAGGTATAATTGATGTGTATAACATTAGGTGTACAAAACAATCACAATAAATCTAGTTAACATGCATCACTATACATAGTTACAACCTATACTATTTTAATTCCACTTTTAAATAAGGATTTTGTCAATGTTGCAGTTCTGGGTATTATCTGAACAATTATAGTCTTCTTAATCCTTAGCCCATGTAATTAGACATTTTTCTTCTTGTACCTTGAATTCTTAGCTTTAGTGAAGTCTGATGCAAACCTTCACAGTTTCCATGTAATAACTATATATAACAACAGTTTACTGTTGCTTGTAAGTGGCAGTAAAGAACAACCTTTGGTGCTTGTAAATGTGTTGATTATGTGACTGTTAGGATTTACATGCTCTGCTTTTATTATGCTGATGGTTATCTTTTTTTGCTGAAAGTGCAATGAAGCAATTAGAATATTACAGAGAAAACTGTGACCTCTTTCCTATTTACTGTCAAATACCACCCTCCTTCAAATATGCTTTTTATTATGAAACTTTAATAAAAAAAAAGAGCAACGGGGACATGATACCTGCTTCCTAAATGTTACAAAAATAAGATTCAGTGTGAAAGCTCAACACAAATTTTTAAAATACCTTAAATGAACTGTATTTGCTTTCTTTTTTGCATCAGTGAAAGCTATTCTCTACTTAATCTGTGTTTCCTATTAACAACAAGCTATATCGCAAAGATTCGTCAAAGTCTACCTGGTAAAAGGTTATAGCTATTCAGCTTTTAGAAAGCCAAGCACAAGTACTGTATAAAACCTACTGATGCATACATTGTAGCTCTCTGGGGCTGTAATAAATTTCAAATCACCTGTTTCTGCCAGGTTGTTTTAAACCTATATGCAACTGTATGCAGCTTCTCTGTGCAGTTGAATGGATGGATATTACAAGTTGGCTACCACCATTTCCATGTTCTTTTAGAAAATAAGCTACAACCAAGTTTTCACGTATATGCAGACACTTCCATGAGAGATCTAAACTAAGCTGAAAAAATGTAAGCTCTGTGTCCAAAGATGAGAACCTCTATTAGTTCCCTTTAAATTAATCAACTGAATATGATTCTTTTACAGACCACAGATGACATCCTTGTGGCCTCAGCAGAATGTCCCAGCGATGACGAGGACATTGACCCCTGTGAGCCGAGCTCAGGTGGGTTAGGTTAGTCGACTTTTTTTTCTTACCTTCTTTGCTTTACTCTAAATCTTTGTTGCATGCTGTAGTCCTTAGATAAGCCTTGCACTTATGTCTAGAAGTCCACCCCATTAAAGAATGTCTTCTTCATGCTTTTTACATGGATATAGTTTCCCATATTTATTGGAAAAAAAAATTGAAAACAAAACCCATCAAGATGTCATATTTCAGAAAAAGCAGTGAGAACAGCAGTGTTCACATTTCATTAACTCACAACATAATTTTGTATATAACAGTATAATGAGCTTTCTCTTGGGTCACCTGTGGTAAAACTTAAAAATTGCAGTACATTATGAGAAATTATTTGACCTTTCTACTGACAAAAGTCCTCATACTCACTTTTGCCTGCAAATTATCTTAAGTGATTTCTGAATTTCAGAAGTGAAAATATTAATGGCAGCAGTAAAACAAGCAATAGGTATAGGCCTTACTATATTTAAGAGAGAAATATTTGAATCTTGCCATGTCTCCTTAAAATTCAGGCTCATGCATTTTAACTCTAGCTGATGCATAATTTCTTCTCTTTTGTGATATGATGTGACTGAACACCATATAAATACTGTTTCTATGCAGCCCTGTACCATTTCCTATCTCTATTCAAGTGGTGACTGTGGACCATGAAAATTAATGAATAATAGGGTTTTATCGCAGATATTCATAATACCAAGTATTAGGGTTGTTTCCTTCGTAAAGTGGTGTTTCTTAAAATTCAATAATTTCGTAGTTTAGGTTAACAAAATGAGAGAGGTTGATAGGGACTAACCACTCTCAGCTAATTCATGACTATAGATGTCACTTAGAATGCCAGAAGTACTTCATGTCACTATAAATTTGCATTCTTGTGAAGAATATCAAAGTAGACCTACTCATTCTGATATATGGATTTTATAAAAGTTGTTAGGAAACATATCTTTTCCTCATTGATAGTTGCTCAGCAGGAGAAATTTCGGGAGACCCAAACTGGTTGTATCTCTCCTCCTTCCTCTACCTTCACCCCACCAATCAAAATCTTCAGCCTCCTTCAGAATCTTCTTTCTTACACTATTATTAGAACTCTGATGAACATCTATTCCATTCTTCCAGTTTATTGATTTCCATAATCACTGCTTTGGTTATCTGGACTGATGTAGTCCTTTCACGATGTCATCCCGGGCCCCTCCGCCAAGATCCTGACTTAGTTTTCATTGGTATATTCATTCACTCTGTTAGTCAAAAAAAGAAAAAGGAAAAAAAAGTTATTGTTTTTCTTTGTCTGTTACATCAGCCCTATCTCTTTGCCTTCTCCCTCCTGCAAGTTTCTTCTTTCCCCATTTCTCCATCTGTACTCTTCTGAGATCCACCAGCATGGCTTGTTCATAAAACAAAGTCTAAAGTTTGCTTGTACATTGATATGTACGTATGTTTATATTTGATTTTGTTTCTTAATGAGTGTTTTCTAAGAGCAATTTTTTTTAGTATTATTTTCCACTGTATTAAAAAAAATCACTAAAAACAGAACAGTTTTTACTAATAGTACTTACTGATTTTCCCCTGACCTGAATTCTTTCACAGACTATCATCCTCACCTTCTATATCTAGAAACCCTTACTGCATTCAAAATTGTCACTTTTTTTTTCCTTCTTGACCACAGGTAAATGATCCAATTCTTCTAGCTTTGCTTATAGGTTTTACCATTCCTTATAGACTAGTTTACTGTGTCTCTCTTTCTCTGGGGACACTTGCTTAAAAACAGTAGGGGATGTGGGGGAGAGGGACAAAGCAAGAGATTACCCATTTATCATCCTGTCTTTTTTATTCACCTGAGTTTTGTCAGCTTTGTTAAACATTATAGTACAATGGAAAGTGAGGACCAGCTTGTTAATAGCCATACTCCCAATAATCTTTCTACTCTTGTTTTCTTTACCATACTTAAGGTTCTTTGTGAAAGAATCTTTTTTGCTTACCTGTTACTTGTTCATTAATGTATAATTTGCATCCCCTCACAAAGGAACGGTGTTCGCCTTGCTCCCTGCATGGATCTGTTTATAAATTTTATTTTTGTTTTACTGAAGCAGTGGATGTTATCCAAATTACAAGACACAGCAGCTACTGACTGTGAAGACAGCTACTCTTGGCAAACCTTGTTTAACTTTTCATCCTCTCTTTTCACTCTCTTTTCATTCCTTACTCCTTAGTTTTCAATTCATCAATTCCTCTTAGGCTTAAATTTCAAATTCTGTTGCTTCAATGAGATCATTTGCCTTAGGCTTTTCTTGTGATCTTCCCTCTCTTGAAAGTGTCTTGATAGTGTATTTCACAAGTGGTTTCTCATTCGGTATATTTTTGTAAGTGAGGTCTCTTTTCTATATTGGGTTGTTCTGTCCAATTCCCTATGATTTTTTTCATGCCCATCTTTAATAATGTATGTAGCGTTGCTCTTTGGGTAAAATTGGCTGTTTGTATCATAGCTTCCTATGAACTTCTTAATTTATATGATATTTGTCTATATTCTAGTTTTCTTGGAATAGAGTATTTTTCAATTCTCTTTAAATCTGAATATTCTTTTATTATAGGATGCCCCTTCTGCAGATCTTTGTACTGGTTTTCTTAGATATTTTGTTTGCTGCTTAGCATTAATACAAAAATTATAGGTACTGATTTTATTAGACTTTGGATACTGGATGCTGTTAGATATATCTTGATAAAATCATTTCAGATTATCAGCAGGTCATATTTTGGAAAACTGACTTTTAGGAAAGTTACATATTGAGTTAATATTCAGAAATGAATATAGCTGCTATGCCCTTGTGCTACTCTCTCAGCAAGTGAAAGCAGATATTTTTTGTGAAGAGATGCAAAATTACTTTTACAGATGGGTTGCCTAAATCTTCTGTGTTTCACACTAATGTCTTTTATGCTCCCTAAATATTTACATATGAAAATTTTCTAATCTCCCAGACCCACACTCCACCTTCAAAAAAATGGCTTCTCTGAAAACATATTATGTTCATTATTTTGGCGGCTTCCTAAGACTATTAATGAAATAAGACAAATCTGTCATCTTCTTGAGCACAAGTAAATTATACCTTCTATTAAGTGTTTGATAAATTTGAATTTCCATGTAGTTTCACTCAGAACTCTTAATGAAGAAGGAAAGTTGTATATTTGGTGGATTGTCAGTTTCACCATTGATCGAGTAGTATTGAGTCCTACTGTGTACCACTGCTCTGTTAAGCTCTGGGAGTAAAAACAAAGTTTACATCATCATTCTATAAAAGAACATCTTTTATTCTACCCGAGATGCTTCTTCAGTTATTCTTTATTACCAGGCTCTTCATATTTGACATTAAAAGATCACCTGTTTTTCAAGTGATTGCAAGAATTAAAACTGATATTTTTTAAGGCACCTCCTGCAATGCTTGGCATAAATGGTGGCTTTTCTTTTTCTCAATTTAGTTATATAAAAAAATATTCAAGCTATATTTTCCTTTTACATAATGCTATTACTTTACTGGCTGAAAATTGGTGGGCAACTGATGAAACCACTCAGGCCTCCTGATGGGAACTGTACATGTTGAAACTAGATCAGGAGCAACCCCCTGGGTGGGAACACATGGAACTCAATTATACTTGATTCCAGCCATTCCACTGCCCTGCATGGTTAGCATTGGATGACAATTTCACATTGGTATAAACAGTGTTTTAGACTATGAGAGGGTGATTCTGCAATGCAGGAGGTCTAATTGAATCCCAAATCTTAGCTGACAGGTAGAAATCTGAAGCAGCCATTGGTAACTAGGTCACATGCCCTAAAATGTCTAGTTCCAGCTAACTGTGAATGTGACAAGTAGATGGCTTTTTCTTCACACCTTTTACCTTCTGTGCCTAGAGATATGATTGTTAGATTAAATAAATCAACATATGGAAAGCACATTGTAGAACAATGCCTTGCTCATAATATATGCTATATGAATGTTTGTAAAACAGGTTTTTTAAAATCTTGTGTTTTAGACTTATTAGTAAATTGACAAAATGGCAACACTGCAAACCATTCAATTTCCAAGATGATTCTTGATTATGTTACTATTTATCCTAGTTTGGAGGCCTTCTTCTAAATAAACCCCTTTTTCAAACCTCCTAAAGAAATTTGAAAAGGTGATTTTTATGTTAATGTGAGACTATAAGGATACTGACCCTCTTTCGTGTGGGAGCTTCCTAATTAATAATTCTAATTTCTCATTTGTTACCAAGAGAACAGGACCAGCTTTTGTTTCCAGGGAGCCTTATTTAGGAAGGACAATTTTCTCTTTGATGTATGATGCTAATAATAATGTCTCTTATGTGTTTGTGTGTGTGTGTAGGGGTGGAGGTAGCTAATAGGATATTGAGCCACTTTCATATCAATGAAACCTTTGCCAAATGAGAAAAGCTCTATTGAATAAAAAAAATCTGGGAAACTGTAGCAGGGAAGAAAAAAGGATTATTTTTTTTTTTTGGCAATCTTTTAGGCATTAACTGAGCCAATGGGGATGAGGTGGTCACTACAGCCCCTCAGAGGATAACTATTGATTGCCCATCAGCTGTTCACATTGGTCAGTAATGACAGATCACAATCATAACTAGCATTTACTGAAGATTTATTCTGTGTTCATTATTGTTCTTAAGCTTTATATATATTATTCTACTTCATTTCATATTTTAGAAGGTAACTTAAGAATTCACAAATATAGGATTAATTTTTAAAATGTTCATTTAAATAATTCCATGGCTGGCATAAATTTGATGGCAAAAGGTCCTTTGCATGTATTACTATTCATTAAGCTAAATTTGCTGCAATTACTATGCAATTTTGAGTGGTTTTA
The DNA here is from genome assembly GCA_004027375.1 of Macroglossus sobrinus. Lineage (NCBI taxonomy): Eukaryota > Metazoa > Chordata > Mammalia > Chiroptera > Pteropodidae > Macroglossus > Macroglossus sobrinus. Next base: position 432,397 of record PVKZ01001146.1, on the reverse strand, counting down.
CAGTGTGCTATTTTGAGAAAAGATCAAAGGCTTTCTATTGAACTGATCCCATTAACCACATTAGGACTAAAGATATGTATATTGAACAAGGTGCATCTTTTCATTAAAAAAGTAATCATAATCATTTTAAAGGAATATATCACTTATTAGATCATATTTTTAGAGCCTGATTAGAAGTTAATTTTGTGCTACATTTAAATTTGGGGTATTTATTATGTGGTTATTCAAAAAGTTTAATTAGCCCATAATAGCCACACATTGCTGTTAAAATGGGAATTTTGAGCTACTGCCAGTAAAACAGCAGTAATGAGTTCTCCATTTTTGGACAGATGTAGAGTACAAGGCCAGGGTGCACATAGATAGGTGCAGGGCAGCTGCAGTTGTGTCACCGATGAGCTATTTCAGTGTGTGACATGCTGGTAGAGAAACCTTTTTCATATAAAATTAATTTTCAGAAAACAAAAATGAACACTGTACGGTTAATATAAGAAAGTCACTTTAAATGGCATTTGTACTTCTCCCATTTTTCTGAGAGCAGTAATGTCAAAACAAAAATTACATTGAACAGAATTAAACAAGCAAGTAGGCCAGAACCCACCAAAAGCTCAAAAATCAAAACACAGACTGGAGAATTTTGAGCTTCAGTGGAAGGTTTGTAGACCATCTTTGATTTGGCTTCACCCAAAGTGAAAGTAAACCTTCACCTTTAATTATTAGAGGTGCTTTTACAACTGGGAGCAACACCACCCACCTCAAGGTAACTCTTACCCTCCCACAGAAACTAAGACAGGAGGGGCAATCTTGCTTGAAGGTTATATTTCAAAGGGACAGATTCCAGGTCCTTGAGAAAAATAGTCCTGGTAACATTAGTAAGAGACTGTAAAATATACATATCAAAGGAGCAGAGAAGGAATTTGGAATTACAATTTCTCTAAAGTAAATGCTAAAAGGAAAGAGAAACCAGGGGCCTAGAGCCAGGAAGAAGCCTGTGTGAAGTTGGGTCAAGCTTTGGTGAAGTTAAGGTTAAAACCTTTATCAGCAAAGGTGATTCCAACTTTTCAGGAGATCAATTTGAACCACCAAAATTAGTTCCTACTAGGAGATCGTTAGGAAACAAAATAATAAACAAAAGTTGGTTTTTGTTTCAGAACAGAGCAATTTTTATTGAACGTGGACTATTTTGACTTCTGTGATTCTGAAAATTTGTTTATAATGAAATGAATCATTGTCACTGGATAAAGAAGCTCTTAAAGAGCATTTTGTAAGAACTGTCATATGCAACAAGGAGTATTAGTTTTAGCTGTAACTTTGTAGTGAGAACTAGTTTGTGTTGCAGCCTTTCCTGGACTTGGGGAAGTTACTTAGCAACTTTGAGGCTCAAGTTCCTAATCTGTAAAATGGGGTTGTGATGAGATTGAAAGAAGATGCAAGCACAGTGTTTGGCATGTACTAAAGGTGTTTGTTTATGATAAATCTGATTGTGAGTAGAGGTTCTATTGCTACTAGCTTTGGTTTTGTGCCAGTGGATGTATTATCCTTTGCTGGAGAGCCCCTCATGAGGCATACAGAGTTGATCTGAATGAAAACTGAGCACTGTCCCTTCTGATAGAATGGACTCTATTCATATGCCTCAACCAACATATGATTGGCCGCTTATAATAACTACTTAGCAAATAAGTGAGTTTGCTGAGCTTGATTAAGCATCTAATTAAAGTGCATGGCTACAAATACAGAAACTTCCTATTAAGTGGCAGAAAAATTTGTTCAGTAATGAGAACACAATAAATTTTTAGGCACTCTACATGTATCTAGCCTTAAACTATAAATAACATTTCATATTACAAGTCCTTGTTAGAAAATTCAAATACCATAAGAGCCTTTCTTAAGTGTGAAGATTTCCTGTTGAGCTTTGAAAGGAGACAATGAGATATATTGCCATGCTTTAAAATACTAACCAAAAATGAAGAAATATAGTATACATTTAGAAAAATATTGGGTAATTCTCTTTTATAGAAACATGAAATCCAGGAAGAATGAAATCATGTTTTTTTATGTCAAATGCTTGCTTTGATAACGAAACTGGTTTCCTATGGAGTTTATTTTATTCATTATACTTCCTCAAATGATATTAGCATTTTCTGAGTACCACACTAGAGGAAATGTTACCCCATGAAGAGCCAATATGTTTGTTGATTCATGTGCTCCAAGGAGTAGCAACTGCTATATTACACTTTAGTTTACATGTCTCATCATATTTCATCTGACTTTGATTGAATTACTCTCATCAAAAAGTCTGGAATTGGTAATAAAATAGGAAAGACAAGAATACTTTGGACTTCTGGTCAAGATGATGGAGTGGATAAATACTTTGCTCATCTCCCACAAGGACATCAAAATTACAACTGAATTATAGAACAGCCATCAGTGAGAACCACTTGAAGACTAGGTGAACAGAAATCCTATAACTAAGAATATAAAGAAACCATGACAAGAATTGTTAGGAAGGGCAGGTCCCACACCCATGATGCAGCAATTGGAAGGGTATCTCAACTGCAGAAGTTCCCCCTGAGGAATGAGGGGTCCTTATAACATCTGCCTGTGAAAACCAGTGGGGATTGCATCTGAGTTAGAGGAAGGGCTGCTGGAGTACCACCAATTTCTCTTGAGGGCCCTGCATGCAGACTCACTCTGGGCTCTAGCACAAGGGAAGCAGCTTGAAAAGTGCCAAGGATATAAGGGGAGAGACTGAATTGACTAGTTTCAAGGTGAGGGCTGGAGGGTTAGGGACAGCTCTTTCCAGGGAATGAAGTGCTGGCAGGCACTATTATTTCTTTGCTGAGTTCTCCTCCTGTCTAACCAGCAGGTGCAAACAAGAGCCAAACTTGAGCTGTCAACCTGTTCACTCTGTCCTAGTGATTCTGAGACCCCATCCAACTTGTGGGCCTGCACAAGTGGCCTGCCTTGATTCATGCTGCAGACTTTCCTAAAATCTCTCAAAGGTCCACAAACCCCAAACAAGAAGTGGCTCACCTATATCTTTTGTTAAGTGGCCCTGGTACAGGAAGTGACTGGTCTCAACTTGCATTATACTCCCAACAGGTAGCTGGCCCCAAGCTTGGAATAGCTTCGACTCAGCAGCCATACGCCTAGCACAAGTGGTGGCTGGCTTCAGCTCATGTCATAGTTCCCATACCAAATGGTTCCAAGCCTGACAGCTGGCCTCAGTTTGCACCATAGCCTCTCCCAAGCACGTTCAAGCCCAGCACTAGCCTCCACAGATCACTTTGCAGCTCCCAGTAGGTGGTCCCAAGCCAAGTACAAATAGCAGCTGACCTTGCTATGCACCAGAGTTGTTTCCAAGAGGCTCCAGAACCAAGAGACACAGTGGCTGGTTTCAGACCACTCCAGAGTACCACCCAACTGTCTCAACAAGTGACATCCTAGAAGAGAAGACTAAGCTGGCAGCAGAGCTTCACTAAAACAACTCTCACTCTGTGGGGTCAGTTCCTGAACAACAGCTTATCCACTGTTGTCATAGCCAGCCCTCACAGTCAGTCAACATGAGGGTCAATCCCATCCCCTGATGTGCCAAAAGCAATGAAGGCTCAATTATAGTAGGAGTGCATACACAACAAACACTCCTGGAGCACCCAGCTCAAGTGACAAGGAAAATTATGCCACTAGGTCTCAAAGGACACTGTGCCAAGACTGGGAAATGTAGCAAACCTACCCAATAAATGGAAACAAACAGCATCAGCCTAAATCAAGAGACAGATATGTTCCAAATGAAAGAACAGGACAAAACTCCAGAAAATTAACTAAACAAAATGGAGACAAGCAATCTACTAGATACAGAGTTCAAAATACTGCTTATAAGGATGCTCAATGAACTTAGGGAAATAATAGATGGACTCAGAACCTCAACAAAAAAACAGACAGAAATGAAGAATACATTAGAGAATAAACAGATTAGGTGAAGCAGAGGATCATTTTAGCAATCTGCATGATGAAGTATAAAAAACATCCAATTGGAATATTAAAAAAAGAATTTAAAAAATGAGGATAGTTTAAGAGTTCTCTGAAATAACATCAAATATATCCACGTTCATACCATCGGGGTACCAGAGAGAAAGAGCGAGCAAGGAATTGAAAACCTATTTGAAGAAATAAAGATAGAAAACATCCCTAATTTGGTGAAGGAAATACATAAAACTCTAGGAAGTACAAAGTCTTAAACAAGATGAAGCCAAAGAGGCCCACATCAAGACAAATCATAATTAAAATGCCAAAGGGTAAAGACAAAGTGAAAATCTTAAAAGTAGCAAGATATAAGCAGTTATTTACATACAAGGGAGCTCTCATAAAATTATCAGCTGATTTCTGAACAGAAACTTGGCAGACCAGAAGGGAGTGATAGAAAATATTCAAAGTGATGAAAAGTAAAGACCTACAACTATGATTATCCAGCAAGGCTATCATTTAGAATCAAAGGAGAGAGAAAGAGTTTCCCAGACAAGAAATAACTAAAGGGGTTCATCACCATTAAACCAATATTACCCACTTTAGATCAAAAGATACACACAGATTAAAAGTAAAGAGATGGCAAAAGATATTTTATGCAAGTGGAAATTTAAAAAAAAAATCTGTAATCATACTTAGCGAAAATAGACTTTAAAATAAAAGCAGTAACAAGAGACAAAGGGTATTTTTTAATAAGATAGAGATCAATTAAACAGGACGATATAACTTTTGCAAATATCTACACACCCAATTTAGAAGCACCTAAATATATAAAGTAAATACTTATGGACATAAAGAAATTGACAGTAGTACCATAACAGTAGGGGACTTTACCACTTATTGACATCAATGGATAGATTATCTAGACAAAAAATCAACAAAGACTGTGGCCTTAAATGACACATTAAATCAGATGGACTTAATTGATATTTTTAGAGCATTTCACCTGAAAAGCAGCAGAATATACATTCTTTTCAAGTGCACATGGAACATTTTCAGGATAGACCACGTTAGGCCAAAAAACAAGTTAATATTTTAAAAAAATTGAAATCATAACAGCATCTTCTCCAGTAACAATGGTATGAAACTAGAAACCAATTACAAGAAAACTGAAAAACAAACACTGGGAGGCTAAATGACATGCTACTAAACAGTGAAAGGTTTAACCATAAGATCAAAGAAGATTCAAAAGATATCTTGAGACAAATGAAAATGAAAACAATAACCTAAAATCTGTACACAGACAAAGCAGTTTTCAGAGGGATGTTTATAGAGATACAGGTGTACCTCAAGAACCAAGAAAAATTCCAAATAAAAAAAATATAACTTTACACCTAAATGAACTAGAAAAAGAAAAAACAAAGCCCAAAATGAGAAGAAAGGAAATAAATAGAGTCTAAAAAACAATGGAAAAGATTATTGAAACCATGAGCTAGTTCTCTGGAAAGATAAATAAAACTTATATACCTTTAATGAAACTCATCATGGAAAAAGAGAGGGTGCCTAAGTAAATAAAATCAGTAACGAAAGAGAAGTGACAATTGACACAACAGAAATAAAAAAGTTTATAGGGAAATACTATGAACAATTATATCCCAAGAATTGAACAATTTGTATGAAATGGATAAATTCCTAGAAATAGATGGCCTTCCAAGGAAGAAACTGAGAATCTGAACAGACCTATAGCTATTAACAGAATCAAATTAGTAATAAAAAAATTCTCAACAAACAAAAGTCTGGACCAGATAATTTCATAGTGAATTTTATTGAACATTCAGAGTAGAATTAATACCTAGCTTTCTCAAACTGTTCTAAAAAGTTGAAGAGGAGGAAAGGCTCTCAAATTAATTTTATGAGGCTAGCATTGCTCTGAATGCAAAATCAAACAAACACAGAAAAAAAATTATAGGCCTATATCCCTGATAAACAGAGATGTAAAAATTCCTCAAGAAAATATTAGCATTACTAGAGAGAGGGAAAGCGGGGAAGGGGAAGTAGATAAGGGTACAGAGAGCCAAATAAATGGTGATGGAAGAAAATTTAGGTGGTGAACACATAATGCAATATACATATAACATTATTGAACTGCACACTTAAAACCTATATAATTTTGTTAACCAATGTCATTCCAATAAATATAAAAAAGAAAATATTAGCAAACAGAATTCAGCAATACTTTAAGAAGATCATACACCATGATCAAGTGAGACTTTTTCCCACAATACAAGGATGGTTCAATATCCACAAATCAATTAATGTGATACATCACAAACAAAATGAATAAAAATCATATGGTCATATCAGTAGAAAATCCAACATCCATTTATGATAAAAACTCTCAGCAAAGTAGGAATAGAGGGAACATATCTCAACATAATAAAAGCCTTATATGACAAACCCACAGCTAACATACTCAACGGTGAAAAGCTGAAAGATCGTGAACAAGACAAGGATGTCCACTTTTACCACTTTTATTCAGCATTGTATTAGAAGTCCTAGTCACAACAATCAGACAAAATAAAGAAAAGTTATCCAAATTGGAAAGGAAAATGAACTGTCATTATACTATATAGAGAGAACCCTAAAGAATCTACAAAAAAAACTGGTATAATAAAGTGCCAAGATACAAAATTAATATTGAGAAATTAGTTGCATTTCTATACACATATAATGAACTATCAGAGAAAAACTAAGAAAACAATCTCATTTACAACTACATTAAAAAATATCTAGGAGTAAACTTAACCCAGGAGGTAAAAGACCCATACTTAGAATATAAGACATTGAAGGAAAAAATTGAAAATACAAATAAATGGAAGTGCATACCATGGTCATAGATAGGGAGAATTATCATTTTAATATTGCCATACTATTCAAAGCAATCTATAGATTCAATGCAATCCCTACTAAAATACCAATGGCATTTTTCAAAGAAGCAGAATAATTTTAAAATTTATATAGAATCATAAAAGACTTCGAACATCCAAAGCAATCTTAAGAACAAAGTTGGAGGTATCACACTACCTGATAATGAAACTATACTACAAAGCTATAGTAATCAAAACAGAATGGTACTGGCTTAAAAACAGACACATAGATTAATGGAACAGATTAGAGACTCTAGAAGTAAACCCATATGTATATGGTTAGTCTATGATGAAAGATGCATTAATATACAATGGAATAAAGACAGTCCCTTCAATAAATGGTGTTGGAAAAACTGGACAAACACATATAAAGAAGTGAAACCAGATCACTTTCTTACACTATATACAAGAAAAATTTTTCTACAGCCGTGCTACCCTGAACAAACCCAATCCCATCTGATCTTGGAAGCTAAGCAGGGTCAGACCTGGTTAGTACTCTGATGGGAGACCACCTCGGAAGACCAGGTGCTGTAGGCGTAAAAAAGAAAAAAAATAAGGGATTGTAAGCTGACAAGGTCCTTGCAATCTGTGAGGTCAACCAAAGGTTGCCTAGCCTAAAATTAATTAATTAATTAATTGATTAAATTTAAAATGAATTAAAGACTTAAAAAACATACACTGAAACTATAAACTTCTAGAAGATAACATACACAACAAACTGTTTAACATCCCTCTTAGTGATATGTTTTTTGGATATGTCTCCTCAGGCAAGGGAAATAAAAATAAATAAACAAACAAATGTTACTACATCAAACTAAAGTTTTTGCACAGTGAAAGAAACCATCAACAAAACAAAAAGACCATCTACCGAATGGGAGAAAATATTTGCCAATGATATATCTGATAAGGGATTAATATCCAAAATACATAAACTCATACAACTTAACACACACACACAAATACCAACTATCCCATTAAAAAATGGGCAGCAGACCTGAATAGACATTTCTCAAAAGGAGACATAAAGAAGGCTAACAGACATATTAAAAGATGCTCAACATCATTAATTGTCAGTGAAAAGCAATTAAAAATACAATGAGATATCACCTCACACCTTTGAGAATGACTCTTATTAATCAACAAAAACAAGTGTTAGTAAGGATGTGTTAGTAAGGATGTGTAGAAAAAGGAATCATCATGCACTGTTGCCATGGTTGTAAATTGGTGCCACTATGGAAAACAGTATGAAGATTCCTTTAAAAATTAAAAATATCACTACCATATGACCCAGCAATTTTACTTCTGGGTATTTATCAGAAGAAATTCAAAACAATAATTTCAAAAGATATATGAATCCTTTAGTTCATTGCAGCATCATTCCTAAGATATGGAAGCAACCTAAGTGTCCCTGGAAAGACGAAGAAGTAGTGTGTGTGTGTGTGTGTGTGTGTGTGTGTGTGTGTGTGTGTATACATATATACACACACACGCACATAACACCATGCACATATACACAATAAATATTAGTCATAAAAAAAAGAATGAAATCTCACTATATGCAAAAGTATGGTTGAACTTAAAGGGTATTATGCTAAGTGGAATAAGTCCTACAGAGAAAGACAAATATCTTACAATTTCACTTATCTTTGGAATCTAAAAAACAAAATAAATGAACAAACTCATAGATACAGAGAACAAACTGATGGTTGCCAGATGGGAGGAATGTTGGTGAGATGGATGAAAAAGGTGAAAGGATTAAGAAGTACAAATTGCCAGTTATAAAAACAATCATGAAAAAAATAAAAACCAATCATGGAGTTGTAAAGTACAGTGTAGGGAATATAGTTAATAATGTTGTAATAACTATATGTGGTGTCAGGTACTAGATTTATCAAACGGATCACTTCATAAGTTATATAAATGTCTAGTCGTCATGTTGTACACCTGAAACAAATATTGTATGTAAATTGAAAAATAGATGAAACCTATAAAAATAAAGAATACTTTATTAAGTTGTTAAAAAATAATGTATTAAAGATGCCAGCATAGCCAGACCATAAATTAAATTTTTTAAAAAGCTAGTAGGAATAGAAGTACCAATGTTGCTACTTTTATGTGCACACTAAAATTTCACATTTCATTGAGCAAACCTTGGAAATCAGTGTCTGAATTTATATCCTAATTCATCCACTTGCTATATAATCAGAAACAAAGCATTCTTGATTTTGTGTAATTGATTTTGTGCATCTGCAAAATGGCATGAATGATATTAAATACTCATGACATCATCTGATAAAAGACACAATGCATGTAGAGCACTTAGCATTGAGTTTGCCACATAAAAACTTTGATAATATAGGTTTTATTAGCAGTACTAGGAAATTAACTGAGCAAACCATATCATAAATGGAAGTAAACCTGTATCTCGAGCAAGAAGGGGAAATGTTAGTAATTGGTACTTTATTCTCTAGTAAGTTTTAAAAGTAGTTCTGGATTCTATCAGCATAAAACTTTCCTCAGTATCCACTGTGAAACTACTAAGACAAGAGGTGTTTCAGTTGGATAAATTTAGGCTACCAGGATGGGAAGAGGGCACTTATCAGTTGCTATTCTTATTTTTGGAGAAAAAAAATGTGGGTCTCTGCCCCACAAAGCTTTTGAGAGAAAATGATTAACTTTCCTGTCTGCTGTTAGAATCCACTTGCTCTTCTTCCTAAGATATTCAGGAATGCTCTGGGCTGCAGGAGTTAACTGGCATACCCGCCACATACCCTCTCCCCATGATGGATGGCTTGTCTTCCATATTTCCCAATTCTAGGCTTGACAGGCTTCCTTCTAATGGGCTCAGTGGGGAAGCTGTCTAATCTTTCACCTCAGCGATTGCACTTTCACCAAAAAGAATGTGATCTTTTCCCAACAAAAGAAAATTGAGACAGCAGTAGCTTCTCTGACAGGAATATAAAAATGATCACCTGAAGTGAGTAGACCTAGTTTTAAAATAAGGAAAACTGTACACTGCCTTATTACCCAGAATGACCTGAACTTATGTAGATGCTATGCAGAACCTGATTGAGGTGCAGTGCATATAGGACCCAGCATACAACTCTGCAATTCCATCTAGAGTACACCTTAGAATTCTAGATCAGGTAAGAAAGGAGGAAAAAGAGAAGTGACCAAACAGGTTTTGAAAGAAGCCCTAAAACCTAATCAAGAGTTATCATGTCCAAAATAAGCCTTGCTGTCAGTTACTACCAAATGGTTTTAGGTGATTGATTTCATGATACCTAAAAAATATATAATAAAATAAAATTTTGAAAAGAAATTTAATTTACTTTAACCATAGGAGCCATAGAGCACTGATCCATAAAGACAGACTTTCATGGATGAACAGAAACAAGCTCTACCTGCATGACAATTAATGGCCTGAAACAACATGTCCTGCAAAGTAAATGGCAGTTTGCCACCTGAATTCGCAGGGCCTCCGTTCATGGAAGTCCCTAAATATACTGACTCCTATGGAGATAATGTCCTTAGCAGTCACTGTCAAAGTGACTGAGTCACGGCATGCAGTACATATTATAAAATTATCTACTTTTTGGGACAGCTGCTGATTCAATACCTTTTGTGTGGAAGACACAGGGGAAAAAACTGGACCATCATTGTTTTTGTATCGCACTTAATCCCCCTTAGAGCACTTCCACATTTATTGTCCTACCTGACCAGATCCTCACAGTTTGGATCTTCTGTTCTCTACCTCCTGTGTGTATTTTTTTCTGTTCATCTAGTGGGTTGTCTTTTTCATATCAACTGATACATGCTCTGTGTATTTTAGAGATATTAACTTCTGCTCTGTCATATGTACTACAACTATTTCCCCTCTTTCTCCTTTGCATTTTCACTTTGTTAGTGACAATTCTCTTACATAAAGTTGTTACTATTTATGGATTCAAAAATGCTAATCTTATCATGTATGACTTTATTTCATGGCCTATAATTTGTATGTTAAGTTTCATGTCTACCTGCAAAATTTTTCTCACTTTGCCACAAAACTCACTATGCTGTAGCCACTCCAACTTTGGTTTATTTTCTGAAAAGCAAATTCTTTCCTTCCTCGAGGTCATTCCAAATATTATTCTCTCTCATTAGAAGACTATTCTGCTCACTTTTCACTTGACTACTCTCCACTCATTTTTCCATGTCTTGAAATAAGTGCACAAACTCAAAGGTTTTCCTGACTTCACAGTCTAAACAGAAGATTTTGTTCTACTCTTGGATGGTTTCTGCAATTTCCTTCATCACATGCATTCCACCTATTGCTTTCAGTTTAACTGGGAGATTCTTTGTTGTATGACTCTTTTCTTCATCATATTTAAAGGTCCATGAGGATAGATGTCAAGTGTGTTTGGTTATCTACTTCACCTCCAGGACCTAGTACAGTTCCTGGAACTATCACTCACTATATATTTCTATATTAATAGAAAGAGTGAATATTCTTGGAGAAAACTTCATAAAGGACAGGGAAAAAAATCTAAGCTAAGTCTTAATAAGTAGCAGTGAGTTAGGCAGGAGGAAAATGCTCATATGAGCCAGGCACGAAGGTAGAACTTTTATCGGTATATGGGGGGTTGGGGGGGAGTACACTGGGGGAGAGAGATAAAATTATAATTTCAATTTCCTTTGAGAGAAATGGAATGCAAATTTGAATAGGCAGCTGTAGGTGGACTGTGAAGGACCATGAGAATAATAGTCACATAGACACTTTAGTAAACACCATAATGCTTTCAAGGGTTCTAATCAAACCTTATGTAACCATGTAAAAAGTTTGCAGATAACTAAGCTGTAGACACACAGTTTACAAAGTACAGGGTAATTGAAGAACAGGATTCTGTAAATGCCATGATGCTATGGCTTCCCCCCCTCCAGCAATGAGGGAGATGTGTGTGTTCCTCTCTTAGTTTTAGTGTGCCCAAGTCACCCAGGGTGTGATTGTCCATTGTCTTTTCTGTTTCATATGGTGCTATTTGAGGTAGTTGCCTGCCCTAGTTGGGGCTTTCTGTCCTCCAGGCATGTGATGAGTTTTTTGTCTAGCTTCCCTTCCCATGCAAAATCTAGATTTCCAGTAAAGATAATGATCCTCTCAATCCCAAAGTGGTGGTTCCTGCACTTTCCTTCAAACATGTGCCTTGACAGCTTTGAAAGTAGTAGAGGGAAATGTTAGACCCACAGCCATGTGGGTGAGAAAGGCTTATTGATTTCCAAGTTCTTTCTGAAACTCCAGTTCATTGGAAGGGCTAAGATGTATCAGACACGTCCTCTCTCAAGCCTTTTGTCTGACCTGCAGAAACAAACTGTGGAATGTGCAGAGCATGGGAGGAGTTGGTGGGAAGGGAGAGATTTGAAACAGTATTTGTCACTTCCATGTAAACCACACTGTGAGCTGAAATTAGTTAATGCCATATGCATCATTGCCTACCTGCTTTCTTGCAGCTGTAGCATTTAAACATATTCTGCAGCTGGCTGCATCCTACTTTCTTCTGACCCATGTTGTACTGAAGCACTGAAATAGAAAAAAAATAATAAATTTTATTTTATTTTTGGAGATGGGTGGAAAACTGTGCTAATCTTAATTCACAAACACCCCAAGAGGCTAGAATTCCAATTTTCTTTTCACAGTATTAATAAAACTGAGTACTGGAAAAGTCAAATCTTTCCCCATAAATCTGAAATCATTTTCAAGGCTAACCTAGAATTATAATAACTTCCACATCTATTAAAACACAGTACAGAACTCTGGTCTAATGAGATCATTTTACACAGCTCTTTTTCCTGGGTGGGGTAGAGACAAAAATTTAAAATTGTTAACTTTTAATTTAATCTATGATAAAACCTGAAAGACTGTTCCAAGATTCTAGTGAGAAAAATTCAATAAATGGATCTTACCAATAATTTTTCAAAAAGATTATTAAGACAGGAAATCCAGGTAAGCAGATATATATATATATACATATATATATATATATATATATCATGTTCCATTTTTATATTGGTATGTTTTATCCTTCATTATTACTTAAGATAGCAATCTCATACAATTTTTTTTTATTAAGGCTTAAAAGCTGGGTTTTCACAGTCATCAGTACATAGTGAAACCTTAGCTTCATCCTTGATGTGACAGAGTCATGGTTGATGTGCCTGTAGACTAACAATCTATATTGAAGAAATAAAACCAGCAATAAAAATTCCCTGGAAACCAGAGTCTCACCCTACAAAGCTAACTTTGGAAATATAAATATAATAAGATTACAGTGAAAGAACAGCTCATCCAAGTATACAAAATAGTTTCATAAAAATGACAATTTGAATGATAAAAAGAACATCTGATAGCATGGTTATTGCCTTGGTGAACTCGTCAGTGAAAGTATATGGTCCCACCGTCATCTACCAAACCTTCATTCTGTGAGACAGGAATTAGGACTCTAAACATCATTTCTCACACAGTATTACAAAAGAATAAATCAAGAGCAATTTTATTTTTTTAATAACAATATTTTATTGCTGTGTTTCCAGCCTCAAAGAATAACCAAAGGATGCCAAACACTTTCCATTGGAAAGTAAAACCTCTTTGGAAAAATTCATTAATATTCAAAATTTTACTATTAAAATGTATAGTAATTTAGAACTTTAGTTGTGAATCATCTTGCTAAGTAAATATGGGCTTTATACTCCCTACTTGCCTATGCTAAGGTTTTGACTAGGTACAATCAAACAATGGCAAACAGATAAATATAGGCTCCAGTGCAAAATTAATGGCTTAATGTGCTCCTCAGATCCCCATCTGCTTAATAAAAGCTTTTTTTATTGGTAATAAAATATTTCATTCGATAAAGCATATAATTTTATTCTGTAAACAAATTTAGAAAGTTAATTTTAAAGTAAAGCACTCCAGTGTAGAACACAAAGACTGTGTTCTGGTTAAACACTTGCATTTAGACATTTTTGCCAGCAAAGACTATTTTATATTATGTTTTGAAGTTAGGAACTTAGCAATAAGTTTTGTCAGTCTTTGCTGAGTAATGTACCTACCCCAACAGGCAAAGATCCTGACCCCATTGGCCTGACCTCCATTAATCTGAGAGTGGGAAGGGACACACTCACTATGCTCTCTGAGAGCCACCTTCAAGAATAAGTCATGAGTTGGCAGAGGGTGGCACAGAAGAGGTAGAGAGGGGGATGAAGTAGGAAGAATAATAGAGAGGAACATAGAGTTGATGACAGAGAACAAGAGGAGCTGGTAAGGAATAAGGCCTGTCAAAAACAGTTCTCTGTAACATATATAGCCTAATGTGTCTCTTAAACATGTTTATCCAATGGTGTTTCTTAACTGGACCTAAATTAGTTCCTAGTTGAAGATATGATGCTCTTTCACAGATACAGTGCCAAAGACTGTCAAAATAAATTGTTCTGAATATAAATTAGAACAATTTCTTTTCCTGTCATGGTAGTTTAAAATAACTATCTCAGCAAATTTAAGGATAAGTTAAAATTTTAAATATTTTACTTTTTATGCAAAGCAACAAATGTATTTATTTTTCTTTTTATATGATGAGATATATCTTTTGCACTGACTATGCATTTTCCACAATGAGTTATTATATGATACAAATAAATTGGTTTTAAGGTATAATGTAGAAATAAGTTAATAACTACCCTAACACTGCCTAACTAAGTAATCACAATATTAATTAGACAATAAAAAACAAGAACATTCATAGAGCTAGCATAGAGGATTTTTGATAAATCTGGGCCAGAGCAGACCATGTGAAAGAATAGAGACCATCAGATTTTGCCACAGATTTGAGAGAGGGAAAGGAAGAGAATTAAAAAATCAATTTTCATCTGTCCTTTAAGATAACACAACCTGTACTCATGTCCCAGAAATATTGCTATAGCCATTTGGCTGAAAAGTAGCTTTTATGAAAGAGGTTAAAACCCTTGTAACGGTTTTGTCCTTGCCTGTAGAATCATAGCTTCTGAATTATTTAGGCAAGAATACCAGCAAAACAAAAGCCTTCATATTGCCATTAAGGTGTGTTCATATGTGTTTTCCCCACATGTAATGGATCTGCAGTTACACTTCATTCCACTTGACCCTGACAGGTATGTGATATCACTCATCCTTCAGTAAAATGGAGATAGGATAACATGGTGAAAGTTTGATAACTAAAATAATCTATTATAGTGTTCATATAAATTATGTGTAATTCACAATGATTTTTTACTGCATACATTGAATTACTGAAATAGGAGATATATAATTGGAAATAAACACCTAGAATATTTCATCTACTCTTTTTCACTTATGCCCTTACCTCAAATCAAAATATGTGTGCCACCATTGATGTAAATATTCACCTATGTCCAGTCACACAGAGTAACCCTTACATGCCTGGCTCATTTGATACCCATCATCAGTCCTACTGAAGTTTGCCAGTGACCTCTTTGTGCCTCTGGGCCCAAGATAATGAATTGGCTACATTTGCTTAATTTTACCTACAATACAGTTAACTTTTCCATTTGAGGACTTACGCTAATTTATATGTATTTTGTTCTTTTAGCTTCCCTCCTTTATTAACTTTTACCTGTTTGTTTTTTAAGTTGTTCTCATCACCTGCTGGGACAAAAAAGGGTAACAGAGTGAAAGTAAATTATAGTTCATTTATTCATTTTTTAGCACTCTAAGAAAAAACAGATACTGTTTTATTTATTTAAAATGTCTGATTTAGTTTATCAAGGTTTATAAAGGGAATGCAAAATTCTTAAATCTGTTAATTATGTGAATTGCTATGGAGTTCTATGATTAAATTCTTTTTTTCATATTGTCATAAATGGTTAAGAGTTAACTATTTCTTTTATATATAAAATTTTAACCAAATTATATAAAAAGGCAATTAGTTTTTTTAGCCACTTCCATTAGTATCTACATTCAAATTAATATAAAATTTCCTCAGAGATTTTTCAGTGAGCATCAAGACAAACTATTAATGACAGTAAGTGAAGCCATATTTATAATTCATGAATATATTTAAATTTCTCTAGCCTTTTATTGCACACCTGGGAGTGAAGTCCCATTAACACTTTAGTGTATAAATACATCTGTGTTAGCACCAAAGTTAAAAAAAATCACTTTGCCTTCAAAAACATAAAAAGAAAAATTATTAAATAATCATTTAGATATAGAAGAAATTACATTTTCCAAACAGACCTATAAGAATGCCTATGGTAGTTATTAATTTTAATGTGAACCAGGGAGAAAAAGGATAAAATGTTTCTTCATTGGGTTTTGGGGTTTGTTTTCTTGGTTATTAAAAAAACGTGATATTTAGAATCTTTATTTACATATGGGTTACAGAGATACTTTTAGGTTTGTATGTGACTTAAGCAGTATTTTGGCTGGAGTTGCAAAATAAGACAAATATTTTCCTTAAATAGGTGGTGTTTATCAAATGCTTATATTTCGCAAAATTGAAGCATCTGAAGCTTTGCATTCTTATGCTAGTTTTAACATTAAAATGTTGTCAATGTGCTATGAAAATGTATCAGAAATATTTAAATAAAATAAAAATAAGATTAAATTTTTGGAAAAGATACTGTATTTATGATACCAGTATCTGAGAAAGAATATACATATATGTTTGTAGTATAGAACAATTAAACCCTACATTCCATTATAACTCTCAAGTCTTAATGTCACGAACTGTATGAACAGGATTTTATCTTCATTCTTTCCATTCTCTTCTGACAAAGTTAGATAATTATAAAAATGTATTTAAAATGAAAGCATTCCATCAGGTGGGGGGAGGGACATTTAGCTAACATTTATATAAAATCTCTTTCAGTTCTTGTGACATGATGGTAAAAGAACACTCCTCAAAACGATCAAGTAGAAAGCTGTCATTTAGTGAAAGTTAGCAGCTGAGCTAATTGGAAGACTTTAGCAAAGATGACTGTACTTGAAAGAGAAAGTGCCACCTTTAGTTTTTCAGGTAGGGGAGTAGTGACAGAGTTCCTGCAGTAGGTTCTATTCTTCTTGAGAGGAAATTAATTTCCTGTAATCAAATGCGATTATAGTCTTTGTCTCCTCCTACCTTGGCCACAGAAGCAACTACAAGACTTTGTATTCAGTAACATTACATGGGCTTTTGTAAAACAAGCAGTGACATATTCAGCATAAAAAGGTTTTACCTGCTGCATTTTATAGCTCCAGAACACAGCATATTGCTGCTTTGAGACTGAAAGCTATTACTTTGTGGTGATATTTGTAAGGCCTTATTTGGGGAAGGAAAGGAGTGTAGGCGGAAGAAGTCTTGGTGATGTTTGAAAATGTAATTTCAAAGCAGTATAGAGAGCTATAGTTGGGAAACAATTCCCAATAAGTAATAGAAACTTTTCTAGAAATATTTAAAAATAATTAATAGTAGTGAAATAAAAGCACAGTTTTAGTCATCTCAAATTGTTCAAATTTTGATGTGTATATACATATAACACACACCACATATATATACATACATATATATATATATATATATATATATATATATATATATTCAATCTGGTGATTAAATTCATCATGCATAATTTACAGAGAATATGTTTTGAAATTTATAACATTTTTAGTCCATTACATCTGAAAAGTCATCTTTTTTTGTAAGACAAGGGAAGAGGTTAAGAGAACAGAAAACAATCCATACAGAAAAATGACCTAGGGTCAGAGATGGGATAGAATCTTCTCTCTCATAGTTACTATTTTTTTAATTCTTGCAAAAAAAAAATTGTAAGTGTATTATGTAGAGGAAAAGAGTCACCCCTTCACCTCCACTAATGTATAAGCTAAACACCAGGATGTTTTCTCCCTATCTGTGGTAAATTTCAGTGCCTAATGAGGCCGTGAAGAGATTGATGCACCCTATAATCCATTTCTTATTCCCAAGGAAGAGCTTTTATACTCTTTACACTTTGGAAAGACTGAATGAGGGTTTTACAGTTGAATAAAAGTGACCTAGCTAGTCCTTTATTTGTTATTGTCTACTAGGTATTGAACTTTGACTCAAAACCAGTCTAAATCATCTATAAAACATAAAAATATTTTCTTATTGTATTCTCCCAATTTAGTCTTGGTGATCACTCAATCACTATCAATGGATGAATAATATACATGTATACCTTTGCAAACAAATAAACCTCCAACAGAAAATGAATTAGTTCTGTTTTAGTTTGTAAAGATGTGGCTAAAATCACTTTTACAAGCGGGCAATAAGACTATTCAAAATGACTGTGTTATATTATTGTTCAATACTGTATTCATTACTGCATGAGGCAATATGATTGCTTAAATAGTCCCAAATTTAGCTATCCTGAATCAGAGTCTAGAGTTAGCCCTAAATGCTCTGTACCAATATCTTAAAGTGATATCTTCTCATATTATGAGGTAGGGTCCTTATTATCTTATTCTCCATGTTGGATTTATGGTTTTTTACCTAACACATCAACACGGCCCTTTGTTTGGGCTTGCACTAACAAGATCTTATTAACAAAACTGATCTTCGAAAAAGAAAACATGGCAACAAACCTCTTCCCCAAGTGCTTGAATTCACAGTCCTTAGTCTTTAGGGACTGTGAGGCACAGGGATGACCACATTTAACAGCACTATACATTTCCTGAAGCAGTAGGTGCTATTCTGTTAGACATGGAAATAGATGATAAATGATAATATAGGTCTCAAGCATTCAGCGAACTCAGTAATCACTTTATGGGTTTTTTTTTTTTCCTCATTCTCTTTCCTACAGCCAACCCAACTCGAGCAGGCGGGAGAGAGCCATACCCAGGCTCAGCAGAAGTGATTCGGGAGTCCAGCAGCACCACGGGCATGGTGGTGGGGATTGTAGCCGCTGCTGCCCTGTGCATCCTCATCCTCCTCTATGCCATGTACAAGTACAGAAACCGAGATGAAGGCTCATACCATGTGGACGAGAGTCGAAACTACATCAGTAACTCAGCACAGTCCAATGGGGCCGTTGTAAAGGAAAAACAACCCAGCAGTGCGAAAAGCGCCAACAAAAATAAGAAAAACAAGGATAAAGAGTATTACGTCTGATCCCAAGATCTTAAAAAGACCCTTGTATAGAAATAGTCTTCATTTTATCTGAGACATAATATAAACTTATTTACTTTCCTTTTTACGAAGCACATACAGAAGAAGACAGGGAATGCAATCAGGAAGGAAAGACTGTTTTTAAAAAATAAAAACAAGTATCTCATGCTCTTGTTTCTCCAAAAAAAGAAAAAAAAAAAAACAGGGGCCAATAAATTCCCTAACATCCACAGTGTTTTCATTTACTCTGCTGTCTTTATGTTGCTGGAACATTTCTAAAAGACAGTGATGACTGCACGCATTCATAAAGCAAAGGAGTATTACAACATCAAGGTACAACACAAAAACAACACAAAACACAACACACAAAAAAAGAAGCTACCTATGATCCTGGATTTAGCCAAAGTGCTAGCGCTTTCCTGAGAAGTCAGTTAGTCCCATTGCCAGAGAAGACTATGTCATGTTGAGTGACTCGACCTGCAAACCTTTAAGAGTTTGCCGCCTGGCGCTACTGGAGCAGTGGTTGGAACTTGCATTTGAAACAAAGTGCTGGCTTTTTTGAAGACTCGTGTAGGAACACATTCAAAAAGCCCCTTTCTGGTTGTGAGGGAAAAAAAAAAAAGTTATGGAGGCCTTATTTTCAACAATGTGAAATATAAGGCACATTTTCACACTAAAATTTCAAAACAAAAAATAAGAGGGCATAGATGCAATCATTGGGAAATTTTCATGCACGCTTACTATGTTATTACATATGTTTATATAAAATCCATCTCTGTGTGCTTTCTGGACTGTGGTAAGTGACGTTTTATAGCCTGTTGTATAGAAAATGCAAAATATATCTCTGCTCTTCAGCCATTTTTGGTAAATTCAATGTTATAAGTGTTGCTAAGTATAGGGAGTTTTATGACATCGGAGCAACAATTAAACAATTATTTCAGGGTTTTTTTTTTCTTTGTCACCATTATAAATTGCCACAATTACTTTTTTAAATAAAATTACAATGTAGTGTTTATTCTAAGAAAGATATGTATGAATGTATATAAAAAGATTCAGCTACTTTTTTTTCTTACATGTACAGCCTTCATTCTGTTGCAATTAATTTTTAGTATTTGTATGAAAGGTGTGAATTAGAAAGTAAAATATATACATATGTATCTTATAACCTTTTTTCTTCCCCAAATACATTTCCCACATACATTCATTATTCACAATCACAAATACACACACACACTCACACACATGAATCTAGAGGAATCCATCAGATATGATGGAAGACCCAAACATACGTATAATAGCAAATATTTACTGACAAATTGAAAGGGAGGAAGGAGGATAGTTGTGCCAAGGTATTGATGACAAATAGAGTGATTTGCTTCTTTGAGATCATGCTCCCAAGAAACCCCAAGAGGTTTTTAGTCTCTAATGAAATGGAACCTTTTCTTATCAAATAGAATATCAATGGTATCTCACTGCATGGATATGAATTGTTATGTGGGGAGGTTAGAAAAGCAAAATTGGTTGATCTATACCTTAACCCTGGCTGCTGCAATTGAAAATTTTATTTCCAATAAAATATATATTTTTTCTTGGAACCTGATGTGCATGATAAACATTTTGGAAAGTAAACACTTTCTCAACTAAGAAAGTATTTTTAGTAATTTTTGACTCTGTATTACTCTCCTTTTAAAAAATCATTCTCTATCTGTTGATTATTGACTATTTTAACTTTTCTGGTTTTAGATATATACCATTAAATATAGTTTTAGTTTAACACATTTAGTTGGAAAGTATAAATCATACACTTGTTTTTGCATATTGTTTCAATGATGTTTATAGCAATAAATTATCAGTATGAGAAGGTAATGCAAAGGAAATGCATTATTAGAAGATGTTGCCTCGATGAAAATTGGTCACATTAACATCTCCTAAAATTATATTAGATTTCATAGAAGAGAATACTTTTACGATTAGCTTTAATCAGCAAAGGCAAAAAAAAAAAGAAAATGTAAAACATCTTTTGTAATACTTTAGTTGATGAAAAAAGCCAACAAGTGGCCTGGATTTCAGACATACAACACCTTAGAATCATGTACAATTTATAGCAAATCACCACTATCTATGGTTGCCAGTAATTGTTGTATATGAAAAGTCTTAAAAGCTTTTCATGACCCAGAAAGTAGAAGTATAAAACTAAAATTTTACATCCATTATTTATAGTTCAGATTTATTTTTTTAATTTGCTAGGTTAAAAAAATTATGTCTTTTTTTTCCCCCTCTCATTCAGTCTTACTCAGGGAAAGCCAGTGAAATAAGAAGGTAAATATAAAACCACTAGTTTACATCTTGAGGTTTTAAAAAGAAACAGTTGCTTTTCCATTTGATCTACTGAATTTGAACTAGTTTCCATCTGGAAAGATTCTAAAATATGACAGAAAATAAATAATGGTATTTTTAAGCAGTATATCTATGAAGTGTGTTGTTGTTTGGGATTGATTTCTATGTTTCTTTCCAACATAATTTTTAAAATTTCATGCAATGCTATATAATATTGTCAGTAAAAAATATTTCTGATGTTATTGGCCTACACAAAATCTAGCAAATTTTTTTTCTTCTTTCTTTGCAATGGAGAAAGAAAAGAGAGAAACATGATCTAGGGAGAGAAAAAGATGTGAATAAAATCCCAAGTATCTTCATACCAAAAGTATCAGGGTTCCACACATAGTTTGCAGTTAATAGAGGATTTCACACTACCTGGCATAAATTTGATTACATCTCTAGACTGTAACTTTTTTGACTGAGTCTGCTTCTTTTTTATCCATGTAATGTGTTGTCTTTAAAAAAAAAAACAAACAAATATTACAATAATGTGTGAGGTGGTCAATCCCTAAGACATCAAAGAAAGGCCACATGACCCTCCCCTTCTAGTGCTCTGTGTGACTGGGTATCTAAGGGTTTTATTTTGTTTTGTTTTGTTTTTCTGTTGCAAGGCCAATTTATCCATTATTGGAAATGCTAAGCAAGTGGAATTTACTGTTTTATTAATAAAATATTTCTTAATATAACTGTGGATTTATTGATTTTTAAAAGTATGTGTGGCACCATTTGGGGTTAATGACACAGAAGACTGCACTTGAAAGGAAAACCAGTCATTAGACAAGCAGGGGAAGAACTAACTCTGTTTTTCCTGGATTTTAATACTCATTAAGCACCTTGTACACTTAAAGATATAGCCACTGAAAAATGTACGTTGTTTACATCTATTCATCTTGCTATAAGTGAAACTACAAACTCATAGAACTAGTTGAAAACAACATAAGGATCATGATTTCATAAATCTATAAAGAGCAATGTAATTAAAGTTAAGTAAATCTATGATTGAATTCTAACTATCACTTACTAGCTACGAGTTACCTAATTTCTCTGACTTCCTTTTCTCATTAGTAAATTAAGGGTAATAATACCAACTTCATAAGGTAATAAGGTGAACAATAACTACTAAAGTGCCTAGCACAATGGAAAGGAAAAAGCTACTTGTATGCTATTGTTTTTCATAATAAATTTGAGAAAACAAAAATGTTTGCTCAAGTTTAGCTCTTTGAAAAGTAAAAATACAAAAAACAAGTATGTAAATAAATATAGCTGTTCATTTTCCATATAACTATATTTGTTTTTCTGCAAATACAAGGTGACTTTTTGGAAATCAAATGACCCATCAGTTACTTTCTATAAGTTTTAGCTCATTAGTTGGTAACTTTTAAAACTCTGGCCTTTGAAAATAATCTCCTGACAGAAAAGCATGAGTTTGGTCTTTTTCTCTTTCTCCACAGTAAAAGGTTTGAACATTAATGTTTAATCTATTTTGTACCACATTATTCTAGACATGTTATTTCTTAATATCAATTTGAATGTTAATTTTAACTATAAATGTAACAGGAACAATACACATCTTAATGTTTAAAGTATATATAATTTAGCTTAGCTAAAAAATGTACAAAATTTCAAAGATGGTGACTGTATAAATTTTATTAGGAAACAACCCAAGGATTCTTACTTATGGAACGTAAATCCCCAGAGCCCAATGACTGGCTTCAGGGGTTACTAACCTCTAACAATAGTTATAACATTGGGCATTTTCTTGGGGAGAGAGTGAACATTTTCACTTCTGTAAATGATTCAAAACCTGTACAGAAATCAAGCAAAAATACCTGACCCAAAATTTTCAGTGATTTTTTGCTAGGTCATCCAAATCATTTAAAATAAGTAGTGTCATATGTAATACTTAAGTTTCAGAAACACAGTACATCTTGTGTTTCCTGAATATTTCTTATTTTTAGATTGTGGAGGTGGGTGCACATTTATTTCATGTTCATTTTGCATTGAGATAGATTTCAACAAAAGTATAAGCATTTATTTTTCATGTGATATATATCATGTTCATTAGGACATATCTAGTCTACTATATATATTATTTATATGGAAATTTATACATGCCATCTAGACTTCCAAATGGCAGCTAAGAAATATATGAGGAATCTGAGAGCTGAGCTGAAAGGATAGGACCAGAGAGCAACCTCATAGGATGATCTTAAAAAATCGCCTGTTGCAAGCACAGAAAAAACTTTTGCCATGGGACAAAAGTTAAATATTTTTAGATTTGATTTATGTATTGAAAAATGTAAAAAATTAAAGTTTTCTGAAATTAATAAAATATAGAAGAAAAAACCATCTAGGCACAGAACCAACCCTCCTTAGGGGAAGGAAATAGGTCGTCAAGTGATTATACAATTTCATGTTAATTTAACCACTGGGGATGGATATTAATACTAAAATTAATATTTATGAAATACTTGCTTCTTTGAACCTAGCAGCTCATATGAGAAGCATGAGGTACATAGTCTATAAACTTCCCAAAGTAAATATCAGCAAATAAACAATAATTATAATATGGGCTAAAGGATTCTATTAGGTTGGTATTTCTCACTATCTTTCACCTTGTTCCTGTAGACCCTAAAAGGCTTATGAGATAATACACTCACACACAGATAAAATCTAAATCGAATGAATTTGACTCGAACAAAGTGAACAATCAAAAAACTAGGTAGGAAAGGTTCTTAATTTTTTAAGGCAAAATTCTTAAAACATTTTGTATTGCTATTATGGTATAAAATATTCTGTATTCTGGACCTTTCAGTATATCCAACTTAAAAAGTACAAGATACCTTTAAATAGAATATCCTATTTAAAATTGTATTATCTCTACAAAACTTAATTCATAAAAATATTAAATATATGGTCCTAAAAAATGTATAGCTATTTTCTCAATAATACTTCACATTTTCAGAACTCATTATAGCTTAATGTATTGGAAACTAATCATTTCATTTTAACATATTTAATACTTATTTTAAAAACATTAAAAGTTATGAGAGAAATTATTATTTGTCACCCATTCCATAGACACAATTAGGGCTCAGAGGAGTATATTTGCCCAAAGTCAGTCAGCTACTAAAAGGCAGAGTTAGTCCTATAGCCCAAGTCCTCTTTTAGATTTATATGTCCTTCCATTCTGTCATAATAACTAAGATTTTAAAATTTTAGAAGTCTCTTTAGTAAGAATTTTTTTTGTCAATTGATACACAATAATTCAAAATCATTTGTAATATTTTTTTCTCATCTTGAGATTTTTTTTGATTCCAGAGAGACTACTATGAAAGACTTGATTCAATTCCATAATTGGATTAGAACTATCTGTGCTATATCAGATATGTAAATCTCTTCTCATTTTGAATAACATACTGTTTACTTATTATACTTTATTTCTGAATCATTCATGCATTTCTTTTCATCAATCTTCATTTATCTCAAAATATTACTGAGTTCAGATATGTCAGTACCTAAAATGCCACCCAGCGTAGTAAAATATCCAAGTTTTTTAAAAAGTGAAAAGAATTCATGAAGCTAATATTCAATAAAATAAATATTTTATACTTACATATTTTTTCTTTATAATGTTTCAATGTTTCCAGGTGTTTGTGACTTCCCTGGTACTGTAATACCTGTGCATTTTGATAAATATGTGGTCTATGTTCCTTGAACCTTTAGCAGTATGCTTAACATACTTAAAATGTTAAGCATATAAGATGCTAGAAACAGCCTTCTAAGTATTCCTGCTTTTATTCAAAGTGTCTCTAATATTCCTAACATATCTAATGTTGCTCTCCCAATTTTTATGGGTAATGAATGTGATGGAGATCAGGAAGATTTTATCACCTTTTACTATAAGGAAAACATGGCAAAAGATGTTGAGCAATACAACACAAGTTATAAGAAATGTTAGGGAATCTTATCTTACTCGCCTTCTCCTGACTCAGTGAAAATATATAACTTTGCATGTTGCTACTCTTTATAATCAAAAGCAAAAGATTTTTCTATGTCTTTCATATAATCTAATGAAACGAATGTGTGTTTAATTATGGAAATCACCAATTTGAAACCATGATATTATTGGACATTCATGATTATTCCTGCTTATAGTTTTAGTGCTTTCCATCTTTGGGAAGTGGCATTTTCAGGCTGTCAGAGAATTAGACTTTCTGTTTTCTACATGAGAATTAGCATACCCAATTCTTATATTAATCACTTGGCTTTCAAGTGCAACAGAAATGACAAAATTAGAACCTTAAGCTATTAGCTAGATTTCAGCTTAACTTTTGTCTGTATCACCTATAGTGGAAGTCAGAGTTATGTATGAATTCATACTCAATATATTAACTTTTCCAGCTTTCTCAAGCCCCACAGGAATCATCTTCTTTTCTCTACTTGCCCACAATATTCCAACCAAATCATTATTTTAAGATACCTATAAAAAATTATGACTGTCAGGAATGTTGAGGTATTTATTTCATTAAATTTTTATGGCCCACGAGGTGGGTCCAAGATGGTAGTGTAGGTGGACATTGAGCTCACTTCATTCCAAGAACCTATCAATTGTACACCTATATTTGAGCAATTCCACTTCAGAAACAATTTAGAGCAATTTCTCCTGAGAAACAACTGTGAGCCAATTGAACAACTGCACATCAAGCAAGAGAGACTGCATAATGATGGGGAACCATGAGAGCTCTTGGAGAGCTGAGGGAACAGCCCAGACTCTAAGGAACCAGTGAGTGCCATTGTTTATGTTATTTCTGCATGTAAATAGACAGAAGCTCCATCCAGGTTCTCTGGCCCACCTGCAGGGCACTGTAAAATGTCCCCAGCCAACTCCTCCTGAAGCTAGACTCAGAAGGAACAGGAGGGTGCATAGAAGGCATACAAGGAGCCCCTCTACCCAGGGAATGATTTGGTAAGTATAGCAGGGTGCTGCTTCAGGCACCCACTGGGCTGCACAAATGCGGCTCCACTGCCTAGAGAATGCAGAACTAGCAAAACACTGCAGTTCTCACCTACAGGGCTACCCTGTCCAGAAAAAAAGTGCAAAAATAGCTGTGTGCACACTTGAGACTGCACCTCTTGAAGAAAGTGTGGAGCTATCCAAACTTTGTGGTACCCACATATAAAACTTTCCTGCCTGCATAGAGTACAGAACTAGCAAAGTACAACTATGCATGTAAGCAAAGTTACCCCATTCAGAGGAAGGGTATATAGCAAGTAGAGCACTGAGATGCAGAAAAGCAGAGTGGCACCATCAGATCCTGCTCTGATGGTAGACAATTAAAGCAACAGGGCAAGCACACAAGGTATCCAGGTATAGAGCAGGGAGCATAGCTGACTATCCAGGGAACTACACTGATTAGAGAGGATGCAGAACTAGTGAAGGTATGGCTGTGCAAGCACTCAAGTATGTCTTACCCAGAGAAAGGGTTGGGATGGTAGGACAATGAGATGTAAGCAGGAAAAGCAGCCCAGCCCAGATCCTTTAACTGATAAAACAGTAAAAGCAACAAGGCATGCTGAGAGTGCACAAAGCAGCCCTATCTAAACCAGGCTGCCACACCCAAAACCCACACATTCAGGCCAGGTCACACATCAGACACCACATGGGCCTACTCCAACTACAGTCAAACTAGCCAGCATACAGTCTACACAGAGATCACTTTTTTAAGACAGGGAGAGATAGTTTATTCTAACTGATAAGAGCAAAAAAGGGAAAGAAAATCAAACAAAAAGAGAAAATGGGAGAATACATTCTAAATGAAGGAATTAAAAAAAAAAAAAAACCTGGGAAAACCCCTAATGAAATAGAGAAAAGTAATTTGCCTGATAAAGAATTCAAAGAAACAGTCATAAAGATGCTCAACATACTTGAGTAGAACAGCAGAACTCAGAGAGCATTTCAACAAACAGACAGAAAATGTAATAAAGAACCAATCAGAGATGAAGAATATGATACTGAAATGAAGAATACATTAGAAGGAATCAACATTGGTTAATATAGAACAGATTAGCCACCTGGAAGAAAGAATAGTGGAAATCACCCAATCAAAACAGTAAAATGATTAAAGATTTTTTTAAATTAGAATAGTATAAGAAATCTCTAGGATAACATCAAGTGTCCTAACATTTGCTTTCAAAGGATTCTAGAAGAAGAGAAAGGGGAAGAATAAATATTGTAAGAAATAATGGCTAAAAATTTTTCCAATCTAGGGAAGGAAAAAGATATTCAGGTCAAAGGAGCACAGAGAGTTTTAAACAAGATGAACCCAAAGAGATCCACACCAAGACATAATGTAATTAAAATGGCAAAGTTGAGGATAGAGATAATTAAATACAGCAATAATGAAACAAGTCACATACAAAGGAAAACATGTTAGGCCATCAGCTGATTTCTCAGAAGCAACTCTACAGGTACAAGGGAGTGACAGAAAATATTTAAAGAGCTGAAGGAATCTACAACCTAGAATACCATATCCAGCAAGCTTATCATTCAGAATTGAAAGAAAGTCTCCCAGACAAGCAAAAACTAAAGAAGTTCACACCCACTAACTCAGCCTTAAAAAAAAAATGTTAAAGGGTCTTCTTTATGCAGAAAAGTAAAGGTCATAACCAAAAATAAGAAAATAGAGGAAAGAAAAGAATCTCAAATTTTACAGATATACAGCAATTATAGTGAATCAGTCACTTAAAAAGTTAATATGAATGTTGAAAACAATAGTAGTAAAGTTGAAATAATCGGGATACACAATAAAAAAATGAAAAATATGAAGTATGCAGGGAGGAGTAAAAACAGTGCTTTTAGAATTTGATTGAACTTCAATATGTATCCACTTAGACTACTATGGATATTAATAGACATAAATGACCCTTGTGGTAGTCATAAAACAAACACACAAACACACATAAAATACACAAAAAATGAAGAGAAAGAAATCTAATCAAACACTAAAGAAAAGCAACAAATCAAGAGAAAACAATGAAAAGATGAAAGGAACAGAGAACAACAAAAACCAAATAATTAACAAAATGGTAATAAGCACATGCCTATCAATTTATTTAAATGTAAATGCACTAGAGTCTCCAATCAAAACCATAGGGAGGTGGAATAGATAAACATGACCCATCTATATACTACTTAAAAAGACTCACTTTTGATAGAAAGAAACACACAGATTGAAAATGAAGGAATGTAAAAAGATACTCCATGAAAAGAATAGAAATGAAAAGAATACACATATCAAACAAAAAAGACTTTAAAAAACAAAGAAACAAAGAACAGCCATTATTTAATGATAAAGGGGTCATTCCAAAAGAGGATATAACTTGTAAATATTTATACACTCAAAACAGGAGCCTTTAATATATAAAGCAAATATTAATGGACATAAAGGCAGAAATTAATACTATAATACTACCTTGAGACAAATAAAAATAAAAACACAACTTTACACAATTTTGAGATGCAGTTAAAGAAGATATTAGAGGGAAGTTTTTAGCTATATAGGCCTACCTCAAGAAGGAGGAGAAAGCTCAAGTAAACAATCTAACTCTCCACCTAAAGGAGCTAAAAAGGATCAAACAAGACTCAAAGTAAGTAGAACGAAAGAGATAATAAAGTTTAGAGCAGAAATAAAAATAAAAGCAGCAATAGCAAAGATCAATGAAACTAAGAGCTATTTCTTTGAAAGGATAAATAAAATTTGTAAGCCTCTAGGAAGACTCATCAGGCAAAAAAAGAGAATACAAATAAAATCAGAAATGAAAGAGGTGAGATTACAAACACCACCACAAATGCAAAGAATTATTAAAGAATACTATGAATAATTATATGCTGACAAATTGGACAATCCAGAAGAAATGGATACAGTTCTATAAGTATACAACTTTCCAAGACTAAACCAGAAAGAAAGAATCTGAACAGATCAATTACTAGCAATAAAATTGAACCAGTTCTGTAAACAGTCCCACCTAACAAAAGCCTAGGCCTAGATGGCTTCACTGGTGAATTCCACCAAACATTTAAAGAATTAGTGCTATCTTTCTCAAACTATTCCAAAAAATTGAAGAAGGAATTCTTCTAAACTCATTCTATAAGGCCAGCATTATCCTCATACCAAAACCAGACAAACACTACAAAAAAAGAGAATCATTGGCCAATATCCCTGATGAATTTAGATGCCAAAATTCTCTACAAAATATTAACAAACTGAATTCAACAGTACATCAAAAGAATTATACACTCCATTCAAATGGAATTTATACCAAGGATGCAAGGCTAGCTCAACATCTGCAAAACAATTAATGTGATTCATCACATCAAAAAAATAAGGATTGAAATTATATTCTCAATAGATGCAGAAAAAGCTTTGACAAAATTTAACATCCATTTATGATAAAAACTCTCAGCAAAGAGTTTATACAAAAAACTTACCTGAAGTTGATAAAAGCTATATATGACAAGCCCACAGCTAACACCATACTCAATGGTGAAAAACTGAAAGCTTTTTCTTTAAGATTAGGAACAAGACAAGAATGCTCATTCTCACTACTATTATTCAACATAGTATTGGGAGTCCTAGCCACAGCAGACAAGAAATAAAAGGCATCCAAATTAGAAAAGAAGTAAAACTGTCACTATTTTCAAATGACATAATGTTATATATAAAAAGCCCTAAAGAATCCATGTTAAAATAATAAAATAAAAGAATTCAGTACGGTATCAGGATAAAAAATTAATATATAGAAATCCAACACATTCCTATATACTAATAACAAACAATCAGGAGAAATTAAGTCAACAATCTCATTTACAACTGCATAAAAAAATACCTAAAAATAAATTTAACCAAGAAGGTAAAAGACCCGTGCTCTGAAAACTATGTACTTTGGGGTATTTATTCAAAGGGAAACCAAAACAATAATTGGTAGAGATCTCTGCACCCCTATGTTCATGGCATCACTATTTACAATAGTCAATATATGGAAGCAACCTAAATGCCCATCAGCAGATGACTGGATAAAGAAGTTATGGTTTATATATACAATGGAATATTACTCAGCCATTAAAAATATGAAATCCTACCATTTGCAACAACATGGATGGACCTAGAGGTAATTATGCTGAGTGAAATAAGGTAGACAAAGAAAGAAAAAAACCATATGATTTCACTTAGTATGGAATCTAAGGAACAAAAAGAACAAACTAACCAAAAACAGACTCACAAATATAGAGGACAATCTGGTGATAACCAGAAGAAAGGGAGGTTGTGGGGCTGGGAGAATGGAGTGAAGGGTTAAGGAAGTACAGATTAGTAGTTAAGAAAGTACAGATTAGATGGTCATGGGGTTGGGGAGCATGACATAAGTAATGCAGTTAGCATTAATGTAATAAAGAGGTGGAGATCTAGAGGAGAGAGAGCAATTAGGGGGATCATTTTATAAACTATATAACTGTCTAATCAATGTACTGTATACTTGAAAGTAATAATAAAATTAAATTTTTTAAAAAAAGAAAAAAATTGAAGAAAACTCAAATAAATGGAAAGATATACCAAACTCATGAGCTGGAAAAATTAATGTCACTAAAATGACCATACTATCCAAAGCAATCTACAGAATCAATGCAATCTTTATCAAAATACCAATTTTTCTCAGATCTAGAATAAATAATCCTAAAATTTACATGGTAGCACAAAAGACCCTGAATAGCTGAAGTAATATTGAGAAATAACAAAGTTAGAAGCATAACATTCCCTGATTTCAAACAAAACTATAAAACAATAATAATCAAAACAGTATGATACTGGCACAGAAACAAATATGTCAATGGAACAGAATAGAAAGCCCAGAAATAAATCCTTGTCTTTAATCTACAACAAAAGAATGTACAATGGAGGAATGACACAAGTGGTGTTGGGAAAACTGAACAGATACATGCAAAAAATGAATCTGGACCACCCTTTTAGACCATGTACAAAAATAAACTCTAAATGGATTAAAGACTTAAATGTAGGCTTGAAACCATAAACATCAGTTTGAGTAGTATATTTTTGGATATGCTCCCTCAAGCAAGAGAAACAAACAACAAAAAATACAAATAGCACTTTATCAAAATAAAATCTTTGCATGAAGAAGTAAACCATTAACAAAACAAAAAGACTACAAAATGGAGGAGGATATTTGCAAATGATATATCTGATAAGGGGTTAATATCCAAAATATTTAAGGGACTCATATAACTCAATAACAAAAAATAAATCTGAACAAAAATAATCTGATCAAAAAATGGACAGAGGACATGAAAAGACATTTCTCTAAAGAGAACATACAGATGGCCAGCAGACATATAAAAAGGTACTTAGCATCACTAATCATTAGGCAAATGCAAATCAAAACCACAATGAAAGACCACCCCACACCAGCCAGAATGGCTACTACCAAAAGTCAACAAATAACATGTGTTGACAAGACTGGAAAAAAAGGAACACTTGTGCATTGTTGGTGAGAATGCTAATTGGTGCAGTCATTTGGAAAACAGTATTGATATGCCTCAAAAAATAAAAATAGAACTACCATAAGACCCAGCAATTCCACTTCTTGGTATGTATATATGTATGTATGTATGTATTTAGGTGAGGTCACCATTGGTTGACCTCACAGATTGCAAGGATCTTGTCAGCTTACAATCCCTTATTTTTTTATTTTTTATGCCTATAGCACCTGATCTTCCTAGGTGGACTCCCATCCAAGTACTAACCAGGCCAGACCCTGCTTTGCTTTCCACTTCTGAAGAAAATGAAAACACTAATTTGAAAAAATGTTTACACCTCTGTGTTCATTGCAGCATTATTTACAATAGGAAAAACATGGAAGCAACATAGGTTTTTACTGACAGATGAATGAATAAAGATGTGTAGGTGGAGATAGATGTAAATGTACATATAGATATAGATAGATATAGATATATAGATAGATATAGATATAGATATATAGACAGAAATATAGATAGATATAAAACTTTGCTATATATAACAACATAGATGGACCTAGAGGGTATTATACTAAGTGAAATGTCAGACAATAAGACAAATACCATATGGTTTAACTTATATATGGAACCTTACAAAACAAAACAAATGAACAAACAAAACAAAAACAGACTCATAGAAACAGAGATCAAAGGGATAGGTATCAGAGGGGTGGGGTGGGGGAATGAGTGAAAATAATGAAGGGGAATATAGTTAATAATAGTGTAAAAAGTTTGCATGGTGACGGACAATTACTAGAATTAGTAGGGTGATCACATTGTAAGGTATAATTGTTAAATCAGTATATTGTACACCTAAAATTAATATAACTAAAAAATACTGTATACTGACTATACATAAATTAAATTTTCATGTTGACTTTTCCTAAGAAATTCATCTAAAAAAACGTAGGTATGGCCCATGTTTTAAAATTTTGTAGTATATTCCTGCTCCTCTCTCATCTCTTTTTTTAGATGTCATATTTTCCACTTGAATTACAGACCTCCCTATTAGACTAATCCACACTACTTCCATCCATTTCTTCTACTAAGTCAAGTGACAGCATTAAGTTTCTTGTTTGACTCTGGAGAATAAAGAAAATGTATATTTGGGACTCTGGATTTTTTTGTCCACTTGGCCGATTTGACTAAAATGACCAAAATTCATTTCATTTAAGACAAAATATGTGAATCACACCCTTACTCTTTAACATGCTATAATCTGTGATCTTCTGAAAAGAAAAGTTGCCTATGAGTTTTCCAACACTTTTGGGGAAGAAAGTGCTTTGTTTCAACAGAATTAGTTCAGTAGTCTCCCACCTCTTATCTGCGGGGGTTACGTTCCAAGGCTCCCAGAGAATGTTTGAAAACTATGGTAGTACTGAACCCTGTATATAAGATGTTTCTTTCCTATACATACATACCTATGATAAAGTTTAACTTATATATTAAGCACAGTACAAAATGAACAATAATAACAGAGGCGGCTACATGACTAATGGGCTGGTAGCGTGTGTGTCTGTGTGTGTGTGTCTGTGTGTGTGTGTCTGTGTGTGTGTGTGTGTGTGTCTGTGTGTGTGTGATTGTAGTGGATTGTAGTGGAGTGTAGTGTAGTGTAGTGTAGTGTAGTGTAGTGTAGTGTAGTGTAGTGTAGTGTAGATATGCTGAACACAGGGGTCATTCACATCCTGGCCAGGACAGAGCAGGATGGTTGGAAATTTCATCACACTACTCAGAACCACATTCAACTTAAAATGTATGAATTCTTTACCTCTGGAATTTTCCATTTAACATTTCTGGACTGCAGCTGACTATGGGTAAGTGACAAACCACTGAAACTGAATAAGGGATTCTACCCTACTTTGTACTTCGAAAGAGATTACAAATACATTTCTCCATTTGATCCTCATAAAAACCATCTGTGTTAGTCTGGACACTTTAAAACAATGACATAGTCTCAAAGAGATTTTCTAACAAAGCTGGTTAGTTACTAGCAAAATTAGATCTCCTGATGCTTAGCCTGTGCTCTTTCCACCACAATGGAAGGCTTAGCTGAAAGAGTGAAAGAAAAATTTCTAAGGCTTGCAATTTTAAAAAGTATATTGGTTTATTATTTCAGATTTTAAAAAAACTGTTCATATTAGATAAGTTAGAAAACCTTGAAAACAGAAGATGAAACTCACCAATAATACCATTGCCTAAAAGAAAACTTT
The DNA here is from genome assembly GCA_004027375.1 of Macroglossus sobrinus. NCBI lineage: Eukaryota > Metazoa > Chordata > Mammalia > Chiroptera > Pteropodidae > Macroglossus > Macroglossus sobrinus. Next base: position 398,184 of record PVKZ01001146.1, on the reverse strand, counting down.
TTTATAAATATGTTAATATATATAGTTGACATCAAACTAAGATTATAGCTCAATTTCTTATTTAAAATACTAATTTCTAATTATAACAGGAATATGTTTTCATGCTTTGAATATCTGAGAAATTTTAAAAGATGCTACAAAATATTTTATCCAAATATAACATTATAACTTTTATCACTTTACTGTTATCAGACAATTATGCTCATATTAATTTTTCACATCATTAATGATAACATAAGCAACCTTGGAATTATCTTTATGTTTAAAAATTATAATTACTGGTCATAGGATACAAAAGTTTTTAAAATCATTGCTGCAAACTGCCAAATTTTTTCCTAAAGCTTTGTATCAATTTACACTCTGGCTGCAGTGTAGGGGAATACCCAGCATTAAATTTTATAATATAATTTAATATTTGCCAATTTGATTAACTTGTCAACTAGTTTTGAATTACATTCTTTTGGTTATTACCATTTTTATTTTCAGCTTTAGGAGGGCATTTCTTGTTCTTTTTTCTGCTTCACATTTTAAGAATACTTTTCTTCCTTAACCCTCCTATTTTTACAGTATCTCAAATCACTCTTTTCACTCTTTCTCCCCTATTGTGTTCTCAGTTCAGTGGAGTTTTCAGCCTTTTCTTTTGCAACCATTTTCAGCAGTTGGGGAAAACTACCATGAGAAGTTCCTGTATCACTATTGCCATTTGATTCTCCACTGTTTTCTTCTTTGGTGGGTAGTATTTTTCCAGTTTTCTCCATGAAGAATTGATGGTGTTAACTTCTCAGATTTTAGAGAGAATAATAATTCGCTATGGCAGAGTCTTGTAAGCTCAAAGGCTGACTTACTTCAATTCTACCTCTTCCTCATAATTGCAGTAAATCTCACATTTACGGTGAAGTCACCAAAACTAAATAAATTCAATTGGCAAAACACTATTTTGCTTTATTTTACTTGTCTTAGAGCATTTTAAAAACAATGCCATATTTTCTGTAGTCTTCTGAAACTTATTTCTTAATATTCTTAATATACTTCTAGGTTCTTCAATATGATGTGTATCTATGTTGTTCACTCATTTTCACTGCTGTAGAGTACTCCACAGTATAAAAACATGTCATTTGTCAATTATTCTGAGCATAATCATTTGTTGTTTCCAATTCTTTGTTATTAACTCTAATGCTATGAACATTAATATACTTATTTCCTGGTGGATATTTATAAAAAAATTTCTCCAGGGCAAATAAATAGAATTATTGGGTTATGGCATGTCACTCTTGAGAAGAGGCATAAAACTAGTTTAAAATAATTATTTTCCTAATTTATAGAATGAGGTACAGCTATCTTGGTTGCTATATTTAGGGTAAGATGACAAAAGACCATTTTCAAAACTTGATTTAAAAAAAAATCTACAATAACAAAGCTACATCCAGGTTTACACCATTTTTAATTTCTCTTGGTTTCTGTTCCAAAATTGTATTTAATGTCTTCAAAGTCTAGTTGTAATGCATATATTCTGAACCATAACATTAAAACATACTCCAAGACTTCCAGTTAAGATGGTGGAGTAGGTAAACTCTATGCCCATCTTCTCCCAAGATTGCATCAAAACTACAACCAAATTATAGAAAAACCATCACTGAGAACCAGGCAGTCAACTCTTTGACGCTACTCTTAACAATATTATTTTTGGATATGTCTCCATGGGCAAAAGAAACAAAAAATAAACAAATGGGACTGCATCAAACTAAAAGTTTTTGCACAACAAAGAAATCATCAACAAGATGAAAAAATAATCTACTAAGTGGGAGAAGATATTTGCTAATGATACATCATATAAGGGGTTAATATCCAAAATATACAAGGAACTCATACAACTTCACACCAAAAAAGTATTAAACAATCTGATTTAAAAATGGGCCAAAGACCTAAATAGACATTTTTCCAGAGGACATACAGGTGGCCAACAGACAATGAAAAGATGTTCAATATCACTAATCATCAGGAAAATTTAGATTAAAACCACAATGAGATATCACGTTATACCTGTCAGAATGGCTATCATCAATAAAGCAGAAAACGACAAGTGTTGGTGGGAATTCAGAGAAAAGGGAACCCTCACACTCTGTTGATGGGATTATAAATTGGTAAGGTCACTATGGAAAACAGTACTGAGGTTCTTCAAAAAATTAAAAGTAGAAATACCATATAATCAAACAATTCCATTTCTGGGTATTTATCCAAAGAAATCCAAAACACTAATTTGAAAAGACATATGTATATCTATGTTCACTGCAGCATTATTTACAATAGCCAAGATATGGAAGTAACCTAAGTGTCTACTGAAAGCCAAATGGATAGAGGTTGTACATATATATGATGGAATATTAGTCATACAAAAACAATGAAATATTAACATTTGCAACAACTTAGATTGACCTTGAGGATATGATACTAAGTGAAATAAGTGAGACAGAGAAAAATAAATACTATATGATTTCACTTATCTGTGGAATCAAAAAAAAATAAATGAAGAACAACAACAAAGAAAAACAGAAAAAAACTCAAAGATACAAACAAATTGATGGTCACCAGATGCGAGGAAGTTTGGGGGATGAGTATAAAATTTGAAAGAGATTAAGAAGTACAAATTGCCAATTATAAAAGTAGTCATGAGGATATAAAGTATAGCACGGGGAAAATAGTCAATTTTGTAATAATTATATATGGTATTGAATGGGTACTATACTTATCAGGGTTATTCCTTTATAAGGTATATAAATGTCTAATCACTATGTTGTATACTGAAACTAATACAATATTGTATATCAACTATAACTGAAAAATAAAATTAAAATAAAAAAATAGTTCAAGATGCTATAAATAGAATAAATACTCCAAGATGCTATAAATGGAATAAATAGCCTACAAGAAACACACACTGCAGTAACCAATCTGGGAAGAACAGTGTGTTTATTAATGATTACATTTATTGAAATTCATGGTATTGGAACTTGGACTCAGGAAGCAATAAGACGAACAAAACTGAGAAAGGCAAAGTTTTGAAATCCCAGCATATCCATAAACTGAGGCAAATACTGGGTGTCAGAACATGGAACTGATGAAAGGAGTGCATTATTTTAGAGGGAGATCTCAGGAATAAGTGACCAAATGACAGTGTAAGGATAGATGAGTTCCCAAATAGTACAAGGAAAACCATGACAGCAAACTGTTACTCAGGGAAGGCAAACTAATCAAAGGAAGCCTATTTGGAAGGCAATATAGACACCACCAGATTGTGTGCATGCGTGCATGTGGGGGGGAGGCGGGGAGGAGGGAAGGAGGTGTCTAGAAACAGGTCTCACAAATGTGATGAGATGGAGAAAATTTTATTCGTAAAAGTGCCTCTTTGAAAAATCACTGCATTTGTTTGAAAGTCAAATGACAAGTATTCTCAGGAAAAAAAGCTCTGACACTAAAGGCATCAATAGTAGCCAAGATTTTTTTTTTAAAGGAGTGAATCCAATTCTACCTAAGGAAAAAAAAAAGAAGAGAATATAAAAATAAATTGAAATAATCGAGTTGGTAAGGAAGGAGGGGAAAAAATATGCAGGACTCAAAATTCCTTTCCACAGCTGCTTCTATACATTTTTAGCAAAAACATTATTCTCATAAGCTGTAGGTGCAAAGAGATTTTTAAAATCAAATCCAGTAAAGGTCTGAGTGGATCAAGTCCCATATAAGGCTGAACATCAAATATGGGTAGAGGCAAGATGAAAAGATGTGGAAGCTGGAAATGACAATAACTATGAGAAAGTTAGTACTAGGGATCTTTAAACTACTATGGGAATAACTCTGGTCTATTGTTTGCTGTGAAACTAGTATGCAAATTGATCACTTAGCTCTACAAGCAGATAGCTCTACAAGCCTTAGTTAACAACTGATTTACACAGAAAAATTGCAAAGAATACCCTAACAGTGCCAGAAAACTCAAGGGCAAAAATCAATGAAGGATGTTTTAGCAAAACTGATGCCAGATTGCTTTGATGAGCAATCGAAATCAAAAGTTTCTTGTGTATTCCATGCTTGCACACAAAAACTGTTCCAGGGCCAGAAGTTGGTTTGAGCTCATAAGGGCAAAGTGGAGTGGTTGGGTAAGTTAAGATTAAAATACTTCAGGCAAGGGGTCAAATCCACAACACGCATATGTCACAATGGACATGAGGAACCAGTTTAAATGCCAAATATTGACTTTAAAAAGACATTAAAGATAGGTTAATAATAAAGTTGGAGGTTAATAATAGTCTATACACATATAGAGTATGTACTGTTGTAAAGGTTAGCCTCATGAAGTTTTGCGATAGTTTTTCTTTTCATTTAGTTTGTTATAATAAAGTCTTTACATATGAACCAGATAAAGGCATTAAATAAAAATTGTGGACTGCACAAAGACAAATTAAAGACAAACAGCACACACAAAAAAACTCTGAAGGAACAGATAAAGAGAATGGTGGGAGGTAATGGGGAGAAATCAGGTGGGAAGAGAAGAGCTGAGTAGATTACAACATCCAACAATCCAGTCAAAGGATTCGTTTCCTCAGGATGTAGTTTTGCCACCCTTCCATATCCTAGCATGCTCTTCTTTAAGTGCTACAAATGACTTTTAATATGGCTCCCCTGAAAAGTGTGTGGGGGGGGAAGAAATGGTATGACTTAAATTTTAAATCATATTCATATTTGATCAGAAGACTTTTTAGTCACCAGAGATATCTGCCCCCTGCTTTTAAAAAAATAAGAATAATTAAGGCCATCTTCCTTACGTTTTGTGTAGTATTTGTCATTACCAATCAGCTGGGGTTTTTTTCTCCCTTCCCTTCCTTTCCTCTGTATCTTGACAACCTTTTTTTTTCAATCTGAGTTTGGGATATGCATATTTCTGCAGGTATTAGCTTTGGACTTCTCTCACAATATACTCTCTCTTGAGAACAGCAGAGTATCAAGGTTACGAACACATAATTTAGAGCCAGCCTGCCTGGGTTCAAATTCTGACTCTGCCATGTTCAAAGAAGTATGACCTCTGGCAAGTACTGCCTCTCTCTGAACCACACTTTATAAAATAGCGATAATAATATGCCTGCTTTTCAGATCTGTGTAAACATAAATGATTTAAAGTATGACACATGCTTACGACAGTGCCTGGCACATGGCACTATTAACTTTTTGGCATTATTATGATGATACTGAGGAAAAAATTACAACTGCTCCTGCATCCTCAAATTCTTGCCATTATGAGAATAACTTTTGATTCGTTTTCTTCTCAATTCCTCCTCTGTAACTTTAGCCCTGCACTGCTAAATTTCTTTTGGATATTGTCACCCGATTATTCTGCAAGCACCTAACATACCCAAAACTGAAGTTGTCCTATTTTTTTATTAGATTATTCCTCATATTCTGTTCTGCATTTTTATAATGATAATCGCAACCTTTCCATTTACCTAATCTCAAAATATCTTGGCCAAGTTAAATTGCTTATTCTTCAACTTCCACATCTCATTTGTCTATAAGTTCTAACTGTTGTTTTCAGATCTGCCTCTCATGTGTCTACTTCCTTACTGGTTCCTTTTTAATGTCTGAGTTCTGACACTCATAACTGCTTATTTGAATTCCTGCCATAGCCTGTGAACTGGCCTCCCTACGTTTATCTTCTTATCTCTTAGCTCTTTAACATATCTTCCACATGAGCAGCAAATCATCACGTTAAAACTCTATCTGCTCTAATCTCTCCCTTGCTTAAATTACATTCAACTTATCACTTTTTAAGAGTACATTAAAGCTCATTAGGTAGCTTTTCAAGATGCTTTATAATCTTCCCACAAAGCCTGTCTCCACATTTGTCTTTCACGGCCATTGAAGCTTCCTCTCTCTGCTCCAGTCACATACGCCTCTCCCCAAACATGCCTAATTTTCTACCACCGTGTTTTGCTGACTAGAATATACTTTTCCTTTCTCTCAGTTTACCAAAATTTTGCTCAGCATTTAAGATGCAATTTACGTTTCTTTTTATCATGACACTTTAATGATGTCCTCCCCTGCTTCATTAAATTTGGCATTTTCTTCCTCTCACCAATACTAGCACTCATTTAGGATTGCTAAAAACTGCCACACTATATACCTGAGAGTACATATTATACACTTTAGACTTGGCTGGATAACTTAGGAATATCATTTACATTACTTATAATAGTACTATAATGTAGGTATTTTTGCTTCAATTTATATATAAGGAATTTGAAGATGAGGTTAAACAAGTTGCCCAGATTCCTAAAAATAAGCAGAAACATACATACAAATATGTGTGTCTCATACCAGTACATATTCCGATTATTGTTTATTTCAGTGTTCTTTGAAGGATCACCTACCAGAACCACCTTGAGGTGTTTACTAAAATGTAAATTTCCAGTCACAGGACCACTGAAAAAGGGATCAGAAATCTGCATCTTTAAATTTCCCAAGGTGATTGTCATGCACTGGCAATTTTCAAAAAGAGTGCCATAGTTTATAGAAGCTTTCATTATCTCGATCACTGAACATATTAAATTAGTGGTGAACTCGTTTCTTAAAGGCAACAATCATGCCTTATTTTTCTCTGTATCTGTTACAGTTTATACCACAGTGCCTTAAATTCAATATATTTTAGTTAAATTATTGCCAATTTTCGTTTCATCACCACAAAAATTATTATAAACCTGTTAACAGTCAATAATATATTTTCTTATATGGCAAGCTGTGGGAGATATTTTTGAAGCTTTCATTTAACATACACACAAACACATTCATGTATATATATGAACTGTAGAACATTTGGAAGAGTGCAAAAAATTAGAATAAAAAAGATCACCAAGGACAATGTATTTTGTTATATTTATGTATATCTCCAAATATGCCTTCTATTTCATGTCTTTTAGAAAAATTATATATATTTAAATATATGTGTGTGTATATATGTTTATAAAAGTGAAAACAGCAAAAATTTTTGTCAATTTTTATTTGATGCAAGATCTGGTGTTACTCGCATTTATGTGTAACTGTCTGCAGAGTGACCTTTTCTTTGTAAAATTCTTTCCAGGTTCTAGTGGAGCTACCAAAGTAATATAAATACTCTAATCCTCTTTAAATAAAAATCACAGAAACTTAGAGGTGAAGCAAATTCATTTGACTTCCAGGGGGTATTACCATTTTGTTGAATTTATTTAGTGATGGCAGGAAGTTCTGTACAACATCTATTAGAAGAGTCTCTCTTATATAAACTAAATGTAATATACTGTGCCCAAGTGAATAGAAAACAAAAATCAAATTAAAAAAAATCTTCCAGTCTATGGCCATGCTACCCTGAACAAGCCCGATTTCATCTGTTCTCAGAAGCTAAGTAGGGTCAGGCCTGGTTAGTACTTGGATGCGAAACCACCTAGGGAGACCAGGTGCTCTAGGCATAAAAAATAAAAAATAAAAAAAAATAAGGGATTATAAGCAGACAAGTTCCTTTAAATTTGTGAGGTCAACCAAGGGTTGCCTCACCTAAAAAACAGACTGGTGGTCGCCATACGCTGGAGAGAGGGGGAAAATGGGAGTTACTGCTTAATGGGTAATTTCTTTTTGGAGTGATGAAAAGGTTTTGGAACTATATAGAGGTAGTGATTATATAACGCTATAAATGTACTAAATACCACAGAATTATTCACTTTAAAATGGTTATTTTATACTATGTGAACTTTGCCTCAATATTTTTAAAAATTATTTTAAAAGCAGAATACAAAGTATTCCTGGAGGACAACAGGCACAACTGTGGTTTGCTGAACCATTGTGAAAATAAGGAAATTAAGTTGAAAGAAATTTATATATTAAATGAAAGCCCTATCTCTCTTTCCAAATTTGGGTCCAGAATCCTGTCAACAATGTTTTAAAAACATCAAGCAGGGACATGATAGATACATGAGAAAGATTTGCAAAATTGTGCAGCCAGATCATCCTACAGCAAAGTCCTCAGTTAACCCTATTCACAGGCAGGAAACTTATAAGCCTTACTCTTAAATATGAGCCAACAGCAATGAACAACTAAACATATGGGGAAAGCTTTTGACATGAAAAATAGAAATCAAAACACAGAAAAGGGGAAAGAAGCAACTTGAAGAAATACAGACCATGGAAGGAAAGATAAGAAAATATCTCTGAAAAAAAAATAAAAGATCCCAAGAATTAAATAAGAATAGAATATTTTTTTATGTAAGTAAAATTAACAGAGCTTTGGAAACAAAATACATGACAAGATAGATAAAATTCTCAACAGAAGTGTTGGACAATAAAATTGAGTAAAATTTCAACCAAATATACAAAATTTAAAATAAATATAAGATAGAATAGAAAAAAGAAATCTGAGAAGTAGGAATTCAAAACAGAAACGTGAGAAAATGGAAAGGAATATGTAATTGAGGATCTAATTTAAAAAGAAGTATATATTTTCAGAATCAAAATTTTTTAGTCTCTTGTACAGCCATTCCAAACAGGCTTTATTTCCCACCATTCTATCAAAGTACCTCTTATCAAAGCCACCCTTTATCTCCAAGTTGCTATATTCAATGTCCAATTTTTAGTCCTTATCTTTCTGTACTTCTTTGCTTCATTTGACAGTTAGTTGCCACAGTTGCTTACTTCTTCACTCCTAAAATACTTGGATCATTTGACACCCAGGAAACCACTCTCTAGATTCTTCTAACTCATTTCGGAGCTACACCTTAGTCTGTTTTGCTAATGCTATACTTTCTCTGGACTACACTTGGACTGCTTCTAGAACCTCTTCTTTTATTGACACTCCATTGATTTTTCCATTCAATCCCATGACTTTAAATACCATTCCTATACTGATAATTTAGAAATGCATAGCTTTACCTCAGAACTCTAAAATAGATATATCTTCCTATATCTAATTTACTATTCACCCCCACCCTGCAAGATATCTAAGAGAAATTTTAAACTTTTAAGTTTTGAAACTAAACTTATAATGTTCAGCCCTCAAATCTGTTCCTTTACCAAGTTTCCCTATCTTGGTAAATGGCAGTAGCATTCTTCCAGTTACATCAGCCAAAATTTTGCTGTTATTTTATCCATTTTATCTCACATTTAAGATCCAATTTATTGGCACATAATATCAGATCTCCCATAGGAATACATCCAGAATCTAACTGTTTATCTTGTCCAATTTTACCCCTGTGGTTCAAGCTACAGTATCTCTCATCTGGATAATTGCAATAGCCTTGTCTTGCCTCAGTCCTACTAACCTTGTTGCCTTACACTATATCCTCTACAAAGAAATCTAGGGAATCTTTTAAAATGTGAGCCAGACCAAAGCCTCTAGTTGATTCCCATCTTACTTAGAATAAAAGCCAATAGACTTATAAGAATCTATAATACACGACACAATGTCATTTTCCACTGCCCTATATCTTGCTGAATCAACTATACCATACCAACTTGCTAAGTTTCCTCAGATATGTCCAATATGTTCTTCCCTTGGTGTCTTTACTCTAGCTTCCCACTTCCTTCAGATTTTTTTTTTAAATGCCATTTCATCAGGGAGAAATTCATTAACCATTCTAGGTCTTTTTTAAAAAATGACTTATCTTATGTAAATGATTCACAAAAATATAAAAATTCAAGCAATGCTTAAATATACCAAGAAGAAAAGAAATATCACCCCAAGTTCCACCACACATAAATTAATCAGTTTTCTGAGCATTTGTCCTCAAAAATAAAAATATGTGTATTTAGGGAAACCAGAATGCCATTTCTGATGAAAATTTTTAAATTCTATTTTGAGAAAATAAGAAAGTGAAGTGAAATTGCACAAATTGTTAAACATGGGACAAATGTTTCTTTATCATGATAGCTATTTTTTCAAAGCACCATAAATGATTTAAAATATTATGTCAATTACTACAAAGATAAAATCTTTTAAAATACTTTTTCAATTTAGAGGTCTCAATATAGTCTTCTGATGGTATAATTAGTACTCTTATTTTCTTTACTTCCCAAGTTTTATGAGTTACATTATCAATTTTGTATTATCAGTGTTTAATATTTAGATTCCATTCTATATAGTTCTCATGGCTCTTTAGTTACAACATCTATAAACTCTTAACATGAAAGAGAAATAAATATTAAAAATCTTTGTTAAGCTGTTATCTTGGAGTTTATTTTGACTGCAGCTGAAACTAATCTTGATAATTTTCCTCCATTCCTTCTTATTTCTCTCTCCCTGCTTTACTTTCTAGTCACATCTCTGCATAATTTCATGTTCTTTTTCATTTTGCTCATGCTTCACAACTCTGTTAGCTCTCATGTTCTGTGGGCGACGTCTTCGTTATTCCCTTCAGAGATCTCTCTGATTTCTCCTCTGAGCTACCACCTGTGAGCAGAATTTTGTGTTCTGTCTGTCCATTCCACTGAAGCCCAAGAACTGGAGCATGTGTGTGGAAGTGTAAACATCTGAGGCAGTGTGCCATCTTGGAGATGGGGAGACAGGGTACGGCATTCGAATACTTACTCTTTCGATTGCTAGCAATGGGATCATAGGTAAATTAACTTATCTGTACCTCAGTTTCCCTGTTTTTAAAGAGGGATAAAATTAATACCTCTTTGTTATGAGGACCAAATAAGACATTAAAATGAAAGGCCTTCAAACTTCACCTGATTATTTAGAGTGCTGTTAGAATACAGTCTCCATTATCATCATTGCCATCACGCATTAACTGATGTTTCTTCTTATTTTTTGTTAAATGTGTACACTAAGTACACTCTACCTAGTCAAGGGTAGCCTTGAAAAGTGGAAGCTTCTGCAAATTTACAGAAATCTCAACAGTAGGAGAAATGGTACAATTATGTCATACTATGAGATCCATGACTTCTTTCTGCTTTAATAACATTCTACAGACTATATCACAGAGCTATAATTCTGACTTGTTTTTATGCCTTCTATCATAAGTCTCAAATAGCTTCTATTATATCTCCCTACATCTCAAGGTCATTCATCTCATTTGGAGACTAAGGACTTATGAGTCACAGAGGTTAAGTGTGACTCATAATTGGGCCCCACCTATTGCTTAATCTTACACAGGTTCTCTCTAAGGCATGCTACATTTGTTTGATAGCTGTAGGGCCTGAAACAGTGAAATAACAGAGGCACAAAATAATGATACAAAAATCCAAATCACAAATTATAATATTTGAACATTTGTACCTGCTCCACATTCTCTCCTAATTGAATCTGCTAATATTCCTTTTAAACAAGCAAGCTCTTTTCCTTCCTTTAGAAAAATAACTACAGAATGACTTGTTTTAAGAACAATTGGCATAGATTTGAAGGCACATTTGCAGTAAAGTATTTTTAAATTGCAGATGAATTCTCTCTGTATGCTGTCTTTCTCTTTTTCTGACCCAGAAAATATAAACTCTGCTTTGTTATATGTTAAGCTGTCAGCTTTGACCCAATTTTTGATTTGCTGGTGGGTTGTTTTGTCATTACCCTTCCATTGATTTTGAAGTGGGAAACTAATTATTTTTCATTAACTGGATATTTATGAAAATTTATCAAATAACATTTACGTCAAAAGTCTAGTATACAAAAGTGTATTTACCTACAGTGATAAATACTAGAAACATTAGGATAAGATGGCCTGAACTGTACCATTTTCTCTTTCATTATTTCCATTCAATCATACACAGAGGGGTAGCAGATGACAGGTGAAACTGGTAGTAAAAACAGTTTTCTGTTCCTCCACAGGCTAGACTATACTAAGTGCAGGGAAACAATAGAAAGAAGGAGAAATGTAAATGTCTAGACTTCCAGAGTTCTGACAGACAAGATTGTCTACCTGCGTCATGTCTTCCCTGGAAAACAAACAATGAGTGTATATGATGCACCAATAATACAACCAGGTTTTGTTAACTTAAAGAACCATTCTCATTATTTTCTTTTTTTGAAAAATAAGAAATTCTATATAGCTTTAAAAAAAAGTTGCAATGGGAATGGCTACTTAAGTTATTTGCAAACTTTATCATTGAAATAAACACTAAGATAAATGAGACAAAGAAAAATGCCATTACGGAGAAGGGCAGAGTGAATATGGTTATGGATATCAATCTGAGAAATTCAGTTATAGCAAATTGAAAATGTATTAGCTGTCATGAATTAGATGCAATGGATGTGAAATAGGTGGAATATATTCCAAATTCTTTTCTTCAAAATTCTAACAATCCTTGATAAAAGAATGATTTTATTTTTGAAAATTATGAGCATTTTAGAAATTGATTAAATAGCCAATTATATAATATATGTACATATTTTGTTCTATTACCTCCCAAATATTTATTCCAAGAAGGTTAATAGAAAGACTTTCCTTTTTGTCAAACTTTTTAAGATCTGGTTTTACTGCTCATCAAAATCTATAACACTCAAAGCCACATGACCCTCAGGAAAAAGAGATAAAAATAAGAACTATGTAATTATTGATGACTTAAATTGTGCTCAACCATGTATGTTTTATTTAGGTAAATAGCAATTATTGATGTAATACCACATCCACTTAGTAATTAATATATATATTGGCTTTGGCCACATAGGAAATTTTATAAACCATGGAAACAGAATTCTCAAGTTTTCACTTAAAATAATTAATCTCCAGCTCATATCCATATTAAATTAAGTCTGATATTTTCAACTCACTTCCTGTGAGCCAGCTTTCTCCTTGATCTTTTTCAGTCTGACTTCCTTCCTAAATATTCAATATCCAATATTCAAACCACGGTTTCTGCAGTCTCTAAATATCTACCATATTTCTTTAAAATTTATTTCTATATTATGTACATTTTTTAGTGATTTCCACTGTTGTCTAAGTGTTGCCACTTCAAAAAATGAATCCCTCCAATTCAAAACACACACACATACATATTACGTATTTTTTCATATTTTTTGGATTATGAAGTCATAACATTGGGGATATTTGTAGCTATGAGGAATAATTAATCCAAATAATAAAATGTAAATATAGAGCACTTTTTAGTATTACTAATTTGAGAAATTCAATAATATCAAGTGTCCAGTCTCTAGTTATAACTCTTCTCTGCTAACCACAGCACCATTTCAGTGTAAGACTCTTTCACCGAATGGTCTTATGGTAGCTATGAGGAAGAGGAAGATCTATGTTTTATCCTCTATACTTATAAAGGTAGAGAGACATGCACCCTGAAAACTATCCCTTAGTGGTAAAAACTTTTTACCAAACTTCTGCCAACATCTTGCAACATCTCTTTGTCCAGAATTAGGGAATGCAACCATTTCTGCATTGTTCCAAGTAAGGAGATGAAATTTTCTTATTGTCATTTAAGTATATTTGAGTTCATATTTTTTTAATTTTATGTTTTCATTCCATAATTTTTATTTACTCAAGATTCATCTTTAATATTTATGTCACATTCCATTTTTCTGAATATTATCTCATATATAATTTTTTACAAGAACTACAATAAAGAATGAAAGACCTGATTTACAGAGGTGGGTCCTTGTTTTAGAAGTAAATGGATAAAAAAATGAATCAATGACAAAAATTAATTTCAGGGATTATAAATTTACTTCAGATTTTTATTATGGAATGAGAAATTGATATGATACAATCTATTTTAATGAAGAGTAGAGATTTGATCAGCAAATTTAATAATACTAGAACTAAGGGGACTCCCTTGACACTTGGAAGAATTAATTAAAAAGATATTTTCCTGGAATTTTGACAGAATATTAAATGAGTAAGAATATACTAAATGCTCAGAATATCATGGCAGAGTACTAAGAATTGTGAATAATACCAATGAAGACAGATCTTTACCATGAAGAAATTTACATATGGAAGTTTCATAAAATTATGTGAAAAATTAAATGGCAATAGAAAATAAACAGTATTTGAAGACAGTCACAGTCATGTCTTATAATTAAATACATTATAACTACCAATTGAATTATACTGATAATTTCTATTAAAGGTCACAGAAGAACATCATTAAATAAACATAAGAAACTCATTAATGAGAAAGGTACTACAGATCAAAAAAGCAATTTACCTTTATTGGTAATGGCATCAAAATTTAAAGAAGAAATACAAATCTTATACAAACTCAGAATTTTTAAGAAGAGAGAATATTACATTATAAATCTAGTATATCATTAACTACGAAAACTGAACAAAGATATAAGAAAATTAAAAACCAAATATTTCTTCAGAATTTAGATAAAAATATCTTAAAACAATATTCGTAAGTCAAACTGAACAAAATATATATAAAAAAACTTCACTTAGTCATGATGTATTATCTCAGGTATGCCAGGCTGTTTTAATATTTGAAATTTCATCAATGTAATTTACCACAGTAACAGAGTAACAGAGAAAAATTGCAACAGATACAGAAAAAGCATTTGAAAAAAGTTACACAGTTGATTTTTTAAAAATCTTAGTAAATTAGGAATCTAAGTAAATATCCTCAACCTAAAAAAACATATCTATGAAAGCCCCACGACTAACATCTTTAACAGTAAAATATTGAATATTTTCCTCCTTATATCAAAAATATTCTTACAAGTGCTAATAAACATTGTACGAGAGGTTTCAAATGAGTGCAATAAGGCAAGAATTAAAAAAAAAGGCGTATAGGCAATTATTAAAAAGCAAACTGCCTTTATTTAGTAACAACATAATGTTTATGTAGAAATCCTAAGGACGCTATTTAAAAACTAGAAGAATAGGTGAATTTAGCAAGATCACAGGATATAAGGTTAATATACAAAAATCAATTGTATTTCTAAGACTAGCAGCAGCCAATTGGAAAGTGAAATAATACCATTTATATTTGTGCCCCAAACCATTAGATATTTAGAAATAATTTTCACATAAAAAATACAAGATCCCTATGTTGAAAACAAAACATTGCTTGGAGAATATTTTTAAAAACCTGAATAACTAGAGAAGTATACAATATTCACTCATAAGATGACTTTCTAAGATTTGATTCTTTCCCATTTGATTTATTGACTTAATGTAATGCAGTAAAAATTCCAGCTATCTTTTTACAGAAATTGGTAATCTGAATCTAAAATATATGTGGAAATAGGACCTGGAACAGCCTAAATATCTGGAAAAAGGTGAACAAAGTTGGAAGACTTACATATCTGGCTTCAAGATGTACCAGAAAGCTACTTTAATCAAGACTGTGTGCTATTGGCATAACAATAGATGTACAGATCAATGGAATAAAACAGGAGCTCCAGTAATAGATTAACACATAAACGGTCAACTGATTGTCAACAAAGAAATCAAAGCAACTCATGAAAGAAGGAAAGTGAGTTCAGCCAATAGTGTTCATTAAGAGTCTGGAGAAAGAAAATGAGCCTCACCCCCAAACTCACATCACACGCAACAATTTCTTTGAGATGATTCATAGACCTACACATGAAAGCTAAAAATATAAAGTTTCTAGAGTGAACATAAAAGAATAACTTTATATTCTGAAATATGCAAAAAAGTCCTAGGCACAAAAGCACTAATTGAAAAAAAAAAAAAGGGAGGAGCTGTTTTATCAAAATTAAGAAATCCCATTCATCCAAAGCTGCCATTAATAAAATAAAATCAGAGGCTTGGAGAAATATTTTCAAAACATGCATTTTCCAAAGATTTATATTCAGAATATGTATAGTTAACTCTTATGAATAACAGAAGGAAAATAATCAGTTTTACAAGGTCATGAAACTTGAATAAATTTTTCAAAAAAATATAAAAGCAAGTGGAAAATGCTGAACATTATTGGTCAGGAGGAAAATGCAAATTAAAACTTAAGGTACTATCTCATAGTCAAAATAATGGCTCGAATTTAAAATACTGATGTTGGGAGGATATGAAACAACTGACACTCTCATGTATTTCTGGTGGGAATATACAAAGGAATACCAAGTTTTGAGACCTATTTGGCAGTTCCTTATAAAGTTAAACATGCACCTTAATTATAATCCAGCAATTCCATATCTAAGTATTTTTTTTAGTGAAACAAACACACGTCCATAAAAAACCTTATATGAAAATGTTATTAGCAGTTTTATTCATATGAATAAATAACTAGAAAAAAACAATATTTATTAATAAAAGAATAAGCAAATCCTAGTATATTCAAATAATGGCAAACTACTTTGCAATAAAAACATAACAATAATTACTGAGATATGCAATGGTATGAGTGAATCTCGAAAACATGTTGAGCAAAGGAATTCAGACACAAAAGAATAGGTGCTACATATTGCATATATATGAAGTTATAGAACAACAACAATAAAAAAAAAACTAGTGTATCATGATGTAAACTAGAAGTGGTTGCTTCCAGAAAAGGTGAGGGAAAGAGGTATAGTAATACATGATAGAAATACTCTGTATAAGATGTTGCTATTGGTTACCTGAGAGTATATACTTGTCAAAATTCACACTATACACTCAAATGTTCACGTTTCATTATATAAAAAACTTGTCTCAATCAAAATACATAAGCTTTTTAATGGAAAATCCATATAATTCAAAGAAAAGTCATAGCGGGCAACTATCACAATCTCCTATTGACACAGGCTCTTGTCAGTAGTTAAGCAAATGTGAATCTAGGCTGAGCCAGGCTAGACCAAAAATTTCAAAGTGGGAGTAAAGATGTGTGGCTACAAATGTGGACAACACTTGATAATCATTATTTAGGCAAATCCTTTGCCTTTCTGAATCTCAGCTTTCTCATCTGTAAATTTAACATGATTGTGTATCAGAAGATTTTGTCCTTTTTCTTTTTCAAGATGAATTTTATCTATGAACACAACATATAGAAATCAGAGTAGAACTTCCCTAGCTGAAGTAGTCTGGGGCTTCAGTGCATAAGCCATTCAGGCCTGTCTGTCTCTCAAGGACCTCTAATGCACCTCTGGGTGACCAGATGATTCTGAGGAATCAGAGCAGAGCTTTGGATGTTTCACATGAGCCTCAAAGTAATGAATCTGCAACTTATTTTTAATGTGTCTTACCTATTGATATATTATTCTTATATTTAATAGATCTGAATTGTTTTCATGATTTCATGACATCGTATAGAAACTTTTACTGAGAAAAATGAAATAAATGACCTCTAGTACAAAACATTATCAGGTGAATTTGTTGAGTTTGAGTGGTGGGGTCAAGCAGGGCCATGGGGAGGAAGTACACATTCAAACTAGATTTTTTTTTAAATGAAATGTATTGACCATAATTTTTCAATTAGACTTTCTTCAAAAATAATGGGCAAAAGATGCAAACATTTCAGAAGACTGTAACGATCCTAAAAACCCTCTTGAATAGTGATTTTTGTATTAAGAGACAGTCCCATAACAAAAATAAAGTATATAAACAAAAAAAAAAAACCCTAAATGCTGTTGTCTGGAATTAGGAGCACATACTTCAAATAAAACATGAAATATAGATACTGCATTATGGAAATAAGTTTGCTGTCAAACAGGCAATTAAAAACTAAAGTATAGTGAGCTATAGACACATTCATTTTTTAAAGCTGGGATAAATAACAAGTGAACTTTTCTTTTCTCTTGCAAAGAAAACAGGAATAGAATGTATTTCACATACAGTGGAATACATATTTTCAGAAAACACTGACACATCTTTATTGCTCAATCTGTTACTAAAAAAATTAAGCCTGCTTTTGCAGTTTGCGGATAGTTCAGCTGCACATGTTAATAGAGAGCCTCTACCTGAGTTAATTTACCATTTAGAACTATGAGAGTGTGATAAGTAATCCTCATGGTAAACACTGCATTATCCACAAGTGAAATAATGGAGTCAACTCACTAAATAAAAGCCCTGTCAGTAATTCCTATGTTTTACAATTAAAAACTAAATATTGGCTGAAAATAAACACTGTGGTAATTTCATTCTTTACGTGCAGCAAACAAAGCCCTAAAAAGCTATATATTTGAGAACCTGTCATCTTTTGGTTAATGGATATTAATTTTTTTAAACATATCTCTTGACAACTGCACAAGGACAATTATAGCATATACACAGAAAGATTAGTGTGAAGAAATACAGTCAGCTAAAATGTGCATCACAGGTAACTATTATTAGCCCAAGGGCTCTAAGACATTGGTGACAAAATTAATAAAAAGAAGTTTCTATTGCTGAAATATTTGCTGCAAAGATAACCTTAACCTTTTTTATTAAATGGAAACTAAAGACACTACTAAGGTGGTTGGCTAGAAAACAAATAATGGCTAATTTTTATTAATGCATCAGTATATATCAAGAACTATTAAACATACCATACATAGATCATCTTGTTTGATTCTCACAATAATTATGAGGTAGGCATTCTTTATCTTTGATATGTTAGGTTCATTTTTATGAATTTAATTCATGAAGAATTCATAATAAAATTAGCTTAGAGGAAAGGTAGAGACTTGTCCACCACATCAAAGGCTATAGTTGATATTAAAGGCTATATGAACATTTATATATATATATATATTCACACAGGAATTCCACTACTGGGAACCTAACCCAATACATATCACACATGTTGTTTCCACAACAACTTGCAGAAGCCATGGAGCATGGCAGAGATGAAGGAAAGAAATCAAGGCAAAGTGAAAAATAAAAGTGGTAAAAGAAAGTCCCTGTGAATTTACTATAGAAATAAATATTGTATATAATTGTTAGAATTGGATCACAAATTCAACTCTGAACAGAGATCAAAGTAAATAGAAAAATAAATCACAAGATTCAGTGTCCCTAATAGAAAACATCAATGGGATACAATAAAACCCATTTTACTCCGTTGTTATTAATGTTTGAGGAAAATTTCTCCCACAGAGCCTCATAAAAGTGATTTTCCTTAATAAACTCAAAACATTCTTCAATGGCATGCTTACAGCAAATCCTACAAATCAACAGTCATATTCTAAAGTGTAGCTCAATGAAAAATTCTATCGGGACCAAACAATGATAAAAGTACAGAGATCCCGATGGTCTTGTTTGAACCAGGAGCAAATTTGGAAAATATAAAAGATAGAATGTATTATAAAGGGTTTAGTTTGTTTTAAAATTTGTGTTTCCCTCGAATCTTGGCCTCTCTCATAGATTCCAAGAAAGGTTGAGAGATGGTACGGTGGCAGGCACGGTAGAATTTTTCAATTCTATTTCTGTTTACCTAGTAGAAATTCATTTACTTACAAGTTTCTTTATTGGGCATTGTTATTATGGTAAGAGAATCCACTGAAAAAAAATATGAAGTGGGTTTGTTGAGGATTAATTATAGCAGCGAAAAAAATATAAAATCACACAAAAGAATGTAGTAATGGCTAAGAAGTAACACAAATTTAGTTCTAAAAGAAATATTAAAGCTGAGTCACAAATTTGACTCTGATTTTAATATAGATCAAAGCAGACAGAGAAATCAGTTACAAGATTCAATGTCAACATATGAGCAATATGGTGCTGCCATTGCAGGTGGTGATTATGAAGATTAAAGAGAAATATTGTTATGGGATATGAAGGAGAATATAAAATAGCTTGCATGGGAAGTTTACAATTATGTAATAATGTATACATGTGGATAGAAGAAAAAACACAAGGATGAAATTCTATTGGTATGATTTCAAGAGTTTTTTCCTTTTCATCTTTTAAATTTTTCTTTAGAACAATCATTTTGACTACATAAAGTTTTTAATTTAAAAGGCAAACCACTACATGACAGAAAAAATGTGTTGCATTTGCAAATCAAAAGGTTTAATATCATTATTAAAATTAATAATTATTCAATTATAAAAGAAATTAAGAAAGATTCTAAATTTTCTGATTTTAATAATTTGGAGTATGACTAGATAAAATAGCAACAAATATTGTATACCAATTGCAGTGTGCCAGGGAACTTTTAAATTGTCTTATATACATAAACTCATTTAATTCTCATAACAAACCTTGTAGGTACTCTCTTTAGAGATGGGGAATCTAAAACATAGGAATACGTTTTGTAAAGATGACATGGCTGGTTATCAGTAGGAACCAGATACAAGGATCCAGACACAAGTAGTCTAACTCCAGAGCTCATGCTCTTAATCAAAACACTAACTGCCTCTCAATAGCAAATTTCCAATTTCCTCTCAGCCGTACCACACTCCACCATACTGTGCCATGCATCAAGGTTATAACAAGCTGCTGGACAATAGACTTCATATCTGAGAGGAATACAAGCATCAAAAGCCTTTGTGTCCAATCACTGTTTAGAAAACAAATGACTTTATACCTACATTTTTTTTAAGTTCAGCATTGTTAGTCTATTTTAAAGTTGAGACCTCAGAGAATTGAATAACAAAAAAGGGTTCAGACATAGTGACAGATTCAAAATTTAATGTTCTTTTTATCTAGCAAAAAACTAAACTCAACTGATATCCAATTGAGCATTTGCTTTAATAACAAAAAATTGCTTTCTTACAAAGTGACTTAAAATTCACAGAACAAAGGAAATTTTTCGACAGAAGTAATGTAAAGAGAATATATAAAAAATGCTGAAGATGTGAAGTGTCGATTATAATCTTTTCTTAAAATTCAGATGAGAAATTTTGCAGTGGTTGATTTTTATCATGAAATTTGAAATGTAAAGAATTAGTTTTTTTAAAATAATTAAATTAAATATGGCCTTCACCTCTGAGTAGATTAAAATTAGTAAAAACATTTTGACTCTGGACAAAAGACAGTATTATCAAGAAAACGGGCAAGTAATTTGTTTTTGCTTTTGTTCAACTGAGAAAATGTTTAGCTCAGAAAAATAAAAAAAGCACAGATACTTGAAGATATAAAATTGACTAATCTCACCACAAAATCTAATACAATTGTAACATTTGTAAAACACTCACCATGTACTATTATTTGAAAGTATTTTTTAGGTATTGACTCATAACAAAATTTTGAAGCATAGACTCGAATTTTATAGCTTCCATTTCACAGAAAAGAAACTGAGTCACAGAAAGGTTAAAGTGACTTTCTTTAGGTTCGTGCTTATTACCCACTATTCTCTATGCTGAAAAACTATTTTACACCATGTATATCCTGAACATTAAATAAATGGCTCCATGAAATGTAGACTCACATGTTAAATATTATAAACGCTGTGCAAGTGACAGATTTAGGACTGACTTATGACCCAAAAATATCTTCTTTGTATTTTGACATGTAATATTATAATGCTGTCTACCAAACTAGGTTTCAGAAAAAAAAATGCAAAATGAATTGCATTGTAAGTGTGAGGAAAAGAATGCTTGAAAATGAATTCAGTAGGAATATAATACTCTTCAGATTCAATTTGATATCAAATTGTCTTAATTCCATCAATTTAACACTTGCCCATTTAAAGTTTTCTTTAAAAAAATCCCAAGATCAATATTGATTAAAATTCAAGTTGAACAAAATAGAATTTCTATGTAATTTATTTTGTACATTGTTATATAGCTTATCGCAAAATCAGTGATATAGCTACAAAATTAACAAGTTCAATTTTGAGGCTGACACATGGAAACTTTATTAGAATAAAAGGTGACTTTATTTCGTTCCACTTCTTCACTACTGCCATTTTAGCGGAGCTACCAATGAAACTTTTTACTTCAGCTATGTCATTTCATTTCTTATCACAAAGTGATTCAAGTAGAAGACACTACGTTTGGGTAAATTTCAAAGCTAGAGGATGCAGTTCAAAATAGATTTAATTCTAGATTTGAAATGTTTCAATACTTACTTAATAGAAACTATTAAGTAGTTGTTTCAACTATTTCTACAATTTTTACATAGCAATGTATTTAGTCCATGCTCTATAATTTCAATTACTGATGATTATTCAATACCCCTCTGCCAAGTAACATTAACCAAGGACAGAAAACTGCAGGGTCACAGTTATATTTTATAGTATTTAAAAACAAAAAGTTATCTTGAAGATTATCTAGTTGTGTCAGAGGCAGGCTCACTATTTATACAATTCAATTCTTCTTCCTCCTGGGTACATGGACTACGTGTCACAGGTTCCTGGCAATCGTTGGATGTGACTGAATTCTAATTAGTGGATTGCAATTGAATGTGATATTTCAAGACCTGGTCCACAAAAATTGTCTCATATATAATCTCTTCTCTGCTTTCTTCCCATTACTAAGATGGTTCACATGTATCCTGAGTGGCTATATAAAATTTATTTAATATAGCTGTATGTCTCCTAGGGGCATTTTGTTTCTCAGTCAAAACTATAGCTGCTGCTTCAAAATGCTTACAAATTAAAGCCATTTGGCTTCACATCAAATCCAACTATCGAGGTTTTTGCTTCTAGCAAGTATGGTATAGAGAGACCTATGACCGGAATAAATAGTGCTTTATCTAAAATCAATCCAAATTGTATTTAGATTGAATCTGGGCACGCAAACTCATGCCTGTGTGCAAACACAAAACCACACCAATGCCCCTTCATAAAAGCCTCTGAATGTGAGAGGCTGGGTGAACATTGGTTAAACAACAGGGTTTCTATCGTACATCTTAATTTCTGAATTGTTCTCACTGATTGTGTTCACACTCTTATACCTTAATGTTATTATTCCATAGCCATTCAGTTCAAATCCTTAACAATCTATTTCCGTTCTAAATTTTTAAATTATGATTAACATTTCAATCAAACATATGTTTTCATATATAATTTGTTCCTCACAGTAAACATAAATTGAGTATGGTTAGCACCATCATTAATAAAGAAATAGGTTTAGAGACATTAAGTAAAATATCTACAATCTGTTTTTTAGACTATGATTATTACAACTATCAAAAATTATTGGCAAGTTATAATGTATCTTTAATTTAAAAAGAACATATAAACCTTAACTTCAAAACTTTTCTGAAAACAGAAAGAGAAGCAAAAGTCCCATTTTTAAAAATGAGACCATGAAAATGTAGGTACTACCCAGGGATATTAGAAATAAATCTCACTGATGAATAGAGATGCAAAAATTCTAAATAATAGCAATCTAAATGTAACAATATCTGATTATTGCAGAAATATAAATGTTTAATTTTAGAGTATTTAATGATGTAATCCACTGTTTAAGCACATTAATGGAGAATGAAAGAATTTATGATCATGTCAATAGTTTCAGAAAAGAGATTTGATAAAATACATTTATAACAAAAACATTATTATAAACTATATAAATAAAAACTTAATACATAACAAATAATTCTTAGCAAACCAGAATAGAGGATTACCCTATCATTACAAAAATTGTTTACCAGCAGATAAAACAGTTTCACACCCATAAAATTATAGAACTCAGACAAGTACCAGAGAGTATATAGAGAAATCAGAATTCTCATTGACAATAAATTCACTTTGAAAAAGTTTATCAATGTCAAATAAACTTCAAGGCATACATACACTAGGACCCAGCAATTTCAGTTCTAGAAATGTGTTAGAGAGTCATATAAAGTATATATGCATGGTTTCCAATAAAGAAATATTTGGCAAACATTAATCCATAGGTGGTGGGCATGAATATTATACATTCTTATATTGTATTACTATTTAATAACTAAATTATACTTATTTATAAAAATAAACTTCTAATACATACATTTAAGTAAAAAGATTAAGTTCCATTCCTCCAAAAAGCAAGCTATTGAAAGATATCTATAGTAAAATTAAAAATTATATAATGTATAAAAATATATGGCAGAATAATGTAGACTCATAAGTATGAAGACAAACATTAAAAACTGTACTAGAAAGACATAAACCAACATCAAAATAGTAACTATTATTGGAGAAGAAGGTTTAGAAGACACTTCAGTATCTAACTTTATCTGGGATGCTTTATGTCATCTAAAATCAATCTGAAATGAATATGATAAAATATCAATATGAATTAATTCCTAATAGAATTTTTTTACATAAAATAAAATAAATTTGTTCTATAAGTAACATAAGGATCAGCTAAATCTCTTTTTTTTCCAAACTGGAAAAAAAATATATAGTGCATGCCCTGTAATAGCAGAACTAGAAAAAGAAATTCATGTTTCCTGACTCCATTCAGTACTCTTGCAATGAAATTACAAAAAGTTAATCAGTAAAGGTTTTGTCTGACATTTTAATTTGATTGGACAAAAATATTTTTACCTCTATTCATATTTTATGTTTCATTCTGATAAAGTTCCCTAGCATGTCTCTTTGTTTCATTCTGCCCACTAGTAATAGTTGTTTACATGTCTGTCTCTCCCACTGTGAGAGTTGGTCATCTCTTTATCTCCATTCATCACAGTGTCTTATGCACAAAACATTCAATGTGTGCTTGAAAAATTGAATGCATTTGGTTTAATCTTTCAACAAGTTGTGCAAACATGTTTTGAACATCATGTTATATGTCATGCATTGTGACATGCACTGGGGTGTCATGCATAAAGTGGATGGTTAAAACATGAAACTGAACAAAGCTCTGAAGCGTTAGATGCTTCTAAATTGGCATTCGTCAAGAAGTTTCTAGGATCATTTCTACAGGAATAATTTCAAACATAAGAATAGTAGATTGTGCTAGGCTTCGTATTTAGAATGATGAGCTAAATCTAAAAAGAAGCCAAGTATTGGTATGATTGCTCCTCAAATAATCAATTTGTTTGATGATTTTACAGTATGAAAGAGTTCAGAAGAATAGAGAAAAAAACTAATCAACACCAAAATAAAATCCTTTGTTTTTTTTTTTGCCATGAGCTCCTTTAAAAATATTTATAAAGTATATTTAAAATATAAAATATATAAAGCACTGAACCACTTTAAAAAAAAATTTTAATGTTTTCCATGGCAGTTTGTTTCTGGGTAAGAAGAAGTAAGCATGTTCCATACGTCTCTCTGACTAAATGCAGTTATAGAAACTGGACAGAATGCATGGAGCAGCTATTTAAAGAATGTGAAAGTCAATAATAGTTGGTACATTGGAAAGAAGATCAGAATTCAAAGTACCATCCAACTACTGGTTATTATAGAAGAAGTTATCACTTAATGTTGTCAATAGTTTCTACGACTTTATGAGAAATGGCATATAATATAACCAATTTTACCATAAGCTAATTGATATAAATAAGAGTTAAGATTCTATGACATCACATCAACATTATAATGAAATGATACTGAATAAAACATTATTTAAAAATCTGCTATATCTTTTTTTCCTTTAGTATCCATGATCCCAACTTAACACAACACAAAAAAGAGAGTTCCATAAGTTCTAGTTCTGGCTCAAAAAGTAGAGAAGGATCTTCTAATGGTTAAATAAAATGGGTGAAACACCTCCATCTTTTCTTTTTCTCCATAATCTTACAGCCCAGTCCCAAAGCAATCCCTTGGCAATGGTGGTACAAAAAGTAGCAGAAATAGGATGCTATAGGAGACAGGACGGTCCCCAAACTGTAGTCCCAAAAGGATGAAACAAAAGTTTATTGTTTTTCTTCTGTGTATCCTTATATACTTTATGGTCCCAGATGCAGACACAATCATGGAAAATATGTAGAAGATAAGGGTAAATAGAAGTCCAGCTTTTGGGCCAGAGCGCAGAAAAAGGGAGGCTTAGAGAACCCATAAAGTACTGAGGAAAGAAAAGGGAGGAAAAAATGCATCCACATAACCAATAAGGAGGCAGAAAAAGAAAACAAGGAATTGAAAACAGATTAAACAGAAAACAAATTTTAAAAATGAAAAACAAGTTTAAATGTGTCAATTAGAAAAATAATTTTGACATTATTTAAATATAGAGATTGTCAGAACTGATTAAAAATGACCAAAATATATGCTGCATGCAAGAAATTCACTTAAATACAATGGTACAGGTAGATTAAAATATAAAACAAAACAAATAAAGAGAACCTTTCCAACCAAATCAAACGAAAGCACTAGTGACTACATAAAAGTTAGACTTAAGAGTAAAGAAAAGTACCAGAAATAAAAATGGGCATTTTTTAATGAGAAAAGGGTCGATTCATGAAAGAGAAACAGTTTTAAATGTGCTTACAAATAACAATAAAATTTTAAAATGCTTGCAGCAAAAATGGACAGATTGAAGGGAGAAATGATAAATTCATAAATATTAAAGACTTCAGTACTCTTCTTTCAGTATTCAATAAATAGGAAAAAAAAACAGTAAAGATGTAGAAAACCTAAACAGTACTACGAATCGGTTGGATCTAATTGATATTTATATAACATTCTGCACAAAGGCAGAATACACTTTATTTTCAAATGAGTTTAGAAAATTCACCAAGATAGATAATAATATTGGTCAAAAAAATATCAAGTATGTAATTATTTAAATCATACAAAGCATATTTTCTAACCATAATGGAATAAGGCTGAAAATAAAAATACATGAATAGAAGGAAAATATACAAAAACATGAAAATTAAACACCACACTTCAAAGAATTCTCAAAGAAAGTGATAACATTTTGAATTGAATAAACATGAAAACACAACTTATGAAATTTATGGGCTACACTAAAGCAGAACTAAGAGGAAAATGTATTTTAAATGTTTATGTTAGAAAAGTCTCAGATCAGTAATCTAAAACTCCTTGTTTAAAAGAACAGCAAAATATATCGAAGCAAGAAAATGAAGAGAAAAATCAGAGTAACAAAGAATATCAATAAACCCAAAAGCTGGTTATTAGAAAATATCAATAGCTGGTAATCTAGAATAATACTGACAAAGAAAAAAGATGCACATTACCAGCACCAGAAATGAAAGATGTAAATCACTACCAATCCTGCAGATATTATGTGATTAACAGGGAATACTACCATAAACTTTATGCCCATAAATTCAAACCTCAAATAGAGTTGACCAATTAGTCAAAAGCCACAATTTCTAAAACTCACACAATGTGAAAATGGTAACACATCAATAGTTCTACAACTATTAAAGTAATTGAATGTATAGTTTAAAACCAAAAATGAAAATCTCTAGGCCCAGATGGTCTTATCAGTGAATTCTGCCAAACACTTAAGGAATTAACACCATTCTGCACAACTTCTTTCATAAAATAGAAGAGGGAACAATATGAGACCTATATTACTGATTCTAAAACTAGAAAAAGACAGTATCAAAAAAAAATAAAAACCTACAACATATTATTTCACAGTACTATAGAAAGACTCTTCAATCAACACTTTAAACCAAACTCTTCAAAAAATATCAGCAAATTAAATCCAGAATTAACCATGATCAGTTGGAGTTTATCCTGGGAATGTGAAGCTCAGAAATCAATATAATCTACCATATTAATAGTCCAAACAAGATAAGCCATATAATCATATCAACTGATATGTAAATATCCATTCATGATAAAGTATCTCAGCAAATTAGGAATAGAGGGGTATTTCTTCAGTATAATCCACAAAAGAAAAATAGAATTGAAGACAGAATATTTTCCTCATAATATCAGGAACAAGGCCTGGATGTTCATACTAAGTTATTCAACATTGTCTATAATTTCTAAACAGGGCAATCAGGTAAGAAAAAGAAATAAAAGACATGCAGATTGGAAAAAAAAGAAAAAATGTAACTGTGCTAATTTAAAAAAAATTAATAATTCTTATGGGAAGTAGTCTTCTTTCACAGGATGTTGGAGAACTTACTGTGTATTCATTCGTCTTCTTTCAGATAATCGAGAAAGGTCCTCTTCCTAGTGATTTATCAGGTGAAAAATCAAAGTTAATAAAATTTCATAATGTACATTTTTATTAAAATTATACTTTTAATATATTCTAAGCAAACTTGTCTATTTTAAAACATATATATACATATACATATATAATTGATAGATTATACATATGTGTGTGTGTGTATATATGCAATCTATCAATAGATAAATCTATTGACCTATCTATCCATTGATTTGTCTTGTTAGTTTCTAGATTCTCTGTTAAATTGATTTATCTATGGGAAATTTTATAATTCTAATATTAGGGTAAAAGAAAAGAAAAAACAATAATGGAATGCTGAGGATCAAAACTATGCCAAAAATGAACCCACACATTCTAACTCAAAAAAAAAAATACAATTAGCATAGATTCATTTCAAGACAGATAATAGCCCACTTTCCAAAACTGGCTGCTAAAATTAAATTAGTAACTTAGCATTTGGAAGAAGTTATAACTACTTGACACAAAAATTTCACATGCAATTTTAGTATTCACATTTTTAAAAGCAAAATGAAATGCTAAATTTCAGCATTTATAAACACATTTCTTTGTTTAAAAATTGAACTTTTGAGCACCTGTTACAATGCTGATACAAAGGAAAGTGATCAGAACACACAAAAATGGAAAAGGGAGCAAAACATCATTGCTTTCACTTTGTTAAACATTGCTTAACATAAAAATTACATAAACTATATCCTGAGTCTTATAGTTTAGTTGCATATGCACATAAGTTTTGCATAGTTTCTAAAATTGTTACTGCTTATGATTACACATTATTTATTCTTACTGATGAATTTAAGAATAAGCAGCAAGGTAGTCATACTTATAAAGGCTCATTTACTTAGAACCCTTTCACATATATGATAAAAGTTGTTCTTAACAATAACTCAAGAGTATAAAAACGATAGTATATCCCATGATCTGTGGTGAGTCACAAAAGGAAATTAGGTTGTCCTGGGTCACTCCAAGTACAATTGCTTTTTCCCAAAATCATTATATCCTGCATAACAGTAGAGAAAATGACCCAAATTCATTTGGGCTCCTGAAATGTTCTTGATGAAAACTTTCTTCTTTTAACCTAAATTTTTGACACAGTTTGATGAGTCTGCAATGTAAATAACATTCAAAGCCATTATCACAAATTTACATTTTAGTAACAAGAAAAATTCTGAGACTAGTGACAATGAGAAAATGTATTTAATATATTATTTATTAACTAATGGTACATAATTTGCATCAGCCTAATCAATGCATATCTCCTGTAGCAGAATTACATGAAAATCTAAAATCTAAAGGAAAGACTTCTGATAAGTGTGGAAAATGAGCAAAGGGAGTTAATTGTATCTTTCAATAGTTTAATGTCATCAGTTCTGAAAGCATGATGTACCTTATCTCCACAACAGAGCTATAACTACTAGATATATAACTTTTATAAATTGAAAAATTTAATAACAGCTGAATGATTGGTTGGTGTTCATCACAGACGGAAAGGTCACATATAAGGGTAGTGATAACAAACATTGCTGACTCCCAATTTTGCCAAAGGTTGTTCTTCTTCATGTCTAATCAGGGCTGCAGTTATTCCAGTTTAGTGCAGTATTATAAACCATTGTCATATTTTTTTACTGACTTCATTCCTCTAAAGTTGATAAAGCAGACAAAACCTCAGTCACTAAAATACCTTCTGATATTCTGGCAGAACTTCTCACAAAGCATCTATACATTTAATGTCACATACAACACAGCCGATATCCACCTTTTCTCATTCCTACCTGGCATGAAGAAACTGAACACCACCTGAAGGGCAAGAATGAATAAGAGCCTAACTTGGCAACAAAAAGGACTTGGTCAGTGAGATAATCTTGTATTATATGTCCCAAATAGGACCTTTTGATTTAGAATTTTCTTCTATAGGCAATAGTGAAGGATTTCACATAACTGGATTTCAATATTTGTTCATTTCTGTATAGACACTGAATAAACTAATTTCTTTTTTAACCTCCTCTATATTCTCAGTTCCATACTTCTGCATTTATAGATGCATATGTAATTTTAATTCCCTTCTGTCATTACTACTACTAAAAATGAAGCTAGTTATCCAGGCAACTGTGTTTGCATGTATTTTCCCTAATCCCTTTTAGTTAGGGGGAAAGTTGAAATACCAAATCTCTAGCACTTAGAACTGATGAGTCTTCAAAATAAAACAACAGTATGATTTCCTTATTACTCCTCTCCACTCTCCCCACCTCCACCAAATCCACTAATACAACCAACTTTACCACTGTACCATTTTTGAACTTTTGAGAGCAGAAAACTTGATATTTCTATTAATCTTATGACAAAAAAGGACAATCACCAGCATATGATCTCAAGGTAGTATTCAGAATACACCTGAAAACCACATGCTCCTTTCAGTATATAGTCTCCTACCTAATCACAGAGACTCAGTAAGCCATACTTCTAAGTTGACAGGGTAGAATGAGGATTTCCAAAGTGCCACTATTTTTTTTTTGCTCTTTATTTAAAATTGGAGAGGATATAATATTGAGAATTGTTCATTTGTAAACTTTAGGTTAAGAATAATTACACACTTGATTTAATTTGTAACTTCATATCTTTAATCAGAAGAAATAAATTAGTATTTTTTGAGCATCTTTTGTGCCAAGCATTGTGCTAGCCTGAAGAGTGTGCAGTTACTGTAAGCATTAAACTGTCTCAATTTCTTAATAAAATTTGGCTGTAAGAAATGACAAAAGTACTAATTTATAAATGTTGTCAAAATGCATGTTGTAATTACTAAAATCTACTAAAACCAAAAAAATAATAATTAATAACTAAGGAACTAATGGAAGGTAGAACACTTTTAAAGATGTTTAATCTAAAAAAAAAAAGCAAAATAAAACAAAAAAAATGCCCAGAACTGGTAGCATAAATAGAAATCAAATAGTCAATGTTAGATTTATATCCTTATATCAGTAATTGCATTAAATTGCAATAACTAAATAATTGAATTAATAGAAAATTATTATCAAACTGGATACAAAAAAAAAAAAAGAAAAGGTCTTCTGTCTTAATTTGGATTCTTGTATTCTCCCAGAAACAGACACTATGCCAAAGAATCAAGTGTAAGCAGGGAAGGTGCAAGAAACAGGGATAGGAGAGGGAGATGTGGTGCAGGCAATGAAAGCCTACAAAGCTAGCTACCAGGGAGCATGATTGGTGCTTGATACCAACCATGAGGAAATCCTAGATGTAGTGCAAAATGCTCAGCCCTGCTAAAGTTCAAGGGAGCTGAGGTATTCATACTCCCATACTTGTCAGTCATTCATTGTGGGGAATGTTATTCCAGGGTACTTCCTGACACCTGTGTCAATGGGCAAGTGCTGGCTGTTGGAAGATAGGCTGGCATGTACAGAAATGGTAAAATGGTCCAAGAAACATGGATGAAACATGTATAACATCTGCTATACCAACTACAAGAAATGCATCTTAACCTTTAGAATATAAAATTGTTGAAAGCAAAAGATTGGAAAGAATACTTCTCAAGGAAACACTAATGAAAAGGAAGTGGTACAGCTATATAGATATAGTAATATCAGATAAAGTAGAATTTAAGGCAAGAAGAACTACCATAGAAGACTATTTCATAATGATTAAAGTCTTAGTCTACTGGAAGATATCACAATTTCAAATTTATATGCCTACAGTCACATAGCTTCACAACAAATAGACAGAACAAGAAAAATGTACAAATAATAGCCAAAGGTTTTAACATAACTTTTTTAGTAACTGATAAAACTAACAGATAAAAGATATGAGATTTGAACGATTCAATTAACAAATTTGATGTAATTGACATGATGGCAAATACTAAGAGTATACAATCATTTCGAGTGGACCTGAAATATTTTTTTAAATTCTTTAAATGGTTTGCCTTAAAGAAAGTCTCAGAAAATTTCAAAGAATTTAAATTATGTAGAGTAAGCTCTCTCTGAACACAGCAGAATTAATCAAGAAACCAATAAAAATAACTGGAAAACAATTTTAAATGTTTGAAACATAGTAAGTGCCTTTTAAAAATTGATAAAAATGGTGAAAATTAGAAAATGTTTTGACCAAATGATCATAAAAATATGGCATGTGGAAACCTGTGACATATAGTTAAACTCATTTATGGGAAGGGATTATAATCTTAAAAGCCTATATTAAAATAGAAATGCTAAAAAAATTTAATAATCAAAGAAACCAACCAAGAATATAGCAAAGGAATAGCAAATGAAACCTAAAAGAAATAGGAGAGAAATAAAGAGTAGAAATTAATGAAATAATAAATGCAATCAAGAAGACCAGCAAAAGTGTTACAAAAAGCCCATGAATATAAAGTTAGAAGTCATGAATATAAAGTAATATCAATTGACATGGATATATATTTTTCCATTAAATTTAGCTTCTTAAATGTAGGCAATGAGTAAGTGAAGAATTGCCTTTACCTAGTGTTGTTTCTTTCTCCAAAAGAGAATTGGAGGAGAGGGACTACGATAGAAAGAGATGGTGCATAAAAGGAAATTATGATACTGAGATTATAGCTAAAACAGGTAAGGAATAATACAGAGAAACAAGGAGTGATGATAAAAAAGGGTAATATCAAAGGATTGAAGATGGCAATATAAGAGTGAGGGGCTTGAAACTGAGTTCCAAATAAGATGGAGTTTTTACCAATGCTGTTTTTTTTGTGTCATGACTCGAAATACACTAAGTTGCACTCAGTGTTTTATGGGTCAAAGTGGAACTATGAGATTTGGTCAGAAGTATAGAATACTTAAAATTATAAAGAGCTAAAAGTTCATATGAAAATCATCTCTTCCATAAACATTAAAACTCAAGCCATGAATTATATAAGTTAAAAATTTCAAATAACATAGATAGCCTTTATATTTACTTCCTGAATAATTATCTTAACTCCTTTTCATATCCTAAATATTTTATAGGACACTTCTATAGTTCCTTTCAAAGAGTCTTCCTAAAATTTTCTAACTTAATGACTGACCACAAGGTCTTTTTCCATCCTCTGTTCAGCCTCTCAATTGTCTCATTTTCCATACCTAAGAGTACAAGATCATGACATGCCTTTATTTTAAAGCTTACTGAAAAATTACAAACAATACTTTAATATAATTTTTATTGACACCATAAGAAGCAATAGTAGAAATGCTTTTTTAAAATTGTTTTTGTGTACTTTCAAATGATATTTATGGATTTATTCACTTGTTCATGCAATTAATATTTATTGAGCTTCTTTTATATGCCAGGCACTTTTCTAAATAAAAGTGAATAAAGCAGACCAGAGTCATGTCCATATAGTAATTATATTTTAATTGGAGGAGACACATAATAAGTATCAGTGGAGTTGAATGATATAAAAAAAAGTAAAAGCATGATAAAGAGATAGATTGAAGATTTGGGATTTTCTTTTAGAGAAGGTGCTCAGTAAAGACCTCACTAAAGAGGCAACTTCAGAATAGGGACCAAAATAAAATGAGGTAGCCAGTTATGCAGGTAAGGGAGAGCTCGCAGGGTCAGAGGATTATTCCCAGCAAATGCAAAGGCCTGCGACAGGAACATGGCTTATTGTGTGAGGATGCTAAAGTGAGTTCAGGAGTGTTAGAAAGAAGAAATTAGAGTCTGGATAAATAAGTCATATATGTCCCTTAGGTTAAGTTATGGAGTTTGCATTTTATTCTGAAAGAGCTCAGGTGGTTTTGGAAGATTTTAAGCATAGGAGTCATTTGACTGAAATTGCATTTTTAGTTCATCTTTTCTTATGTCTGAGTAAAATTTAAACCTATATAATTTTATTAACCAATGTCATCCCAATAAATTGAACAAAAAACATAAATAAGTTTTTGAAAAGAGCAAGATTAATTGCTTGAATAAAGATAGGCTTACATAATTAAAATAAATTGCATTTTTAAAGAACTGCTCTGGCTTCTTTGGAGAGATTAGGTTGTAAATGGACAAAAGTGAAAGGATAGAGACAAGTTAGAAAGCTATTACAATAGTTCAATTGAGATAGTATTTTGATATCAGGGGAAGTATGAAAAGTAATTAGATTCTAGTTATATTTCAAAGAAAAGGCATTTTGTCACTAAATGAGATTGAAATTGTGAGAGGCAAAGAGGAATTGTAAGGGAAGAAAAGGAAGTCAAGATGATTCTAAGTTTTTTGGCCTTGAACTCTGAGAAAGGCAGCATATAAAACAAAACTTCCACTTTTAGCAGGTTGAATTTGAGATGTCTAGCATGAATCCAAATTTAGAGATTGAATTAGTTTGAATTTCATGGAAAGATCAAGGTTGAAGGTTATATTTAAAACAACTGGATTCAATGAGCATAAAATGAGAAAAATCTGATAATTGAGTCTTGGGAGTTTATGATATTGAGAGATTATAAAGATCAGAAGACTTATCAAAGGAGACTGAGAAGGACCAATGAGACTATGAAGCGGGAAAAAGGGAATATTGTCCTGGAGGCTAAATAAAGAAAATAGTCGAGGAGTGATCAAGCATGACCTTTGCTATCATGAGTTCAAATAAAATGAGGAGTAAGAATGAATGAATGGAACTGGCAGTGTGAAGTTTACCAGTGACAATAACAGAAGACTCAGTGGGAACAAACCAAATAAATTGAGGTAGATTTAAAAGAGAAATAAAGGAAAGAGACCGTGCATATAGACAGATCTTTTGAGGACATTTTCTCTAAAGGGGAGCATAAAAATTGGGTGTTACCTGGATTAGATATGTTTATAAACTGATAAGAATGATTCAGTCGAAAGGGGAAAACCCATTCCTGAGGAGGAAAAAGGAACACTAACAGGAGCAATGTTCTTGAGCAGGTCAGAGAAAATGTCATTCGCTGAACAGAAGGAGAGGTAGACCTTAAAGAGGAGTATGAAGAGCCTTCCATTATACCTGGAGTAGGCAGGAGATATGCGTTCAGATGAGGGTAGGTCATTTTAATGCTAGACCTATGTAGGCATTCTCTTCTGGTTTCTCTTTTAATAGTACAAGATAAAAGGCATCAGCTCAGAAAGGAGGATGGAATTGTTTAAAAATGGAGTGACCAGAACAGATGAGCAGTTGTTTCAGAAAGTGAGAGAGTGAATTAACTTAGGAAATAGGAGAGAATTTCTAGGCAACCCTAATGACCCCCTTGAGGTTGTGGTCATGAATTTAAACTGGATATCTGTCAAACTGGGCACTTGTTTTTCTCCAGCCATGTGATAGGTACTAAGTAGGTGAGAAGTGGAAATTAATCAGTGATGAGGTCTTATCAAATTGGTATGACTGAAAGGAGAGAGGGGAAACAAAGCTGAGAGTGACAACTGTGCTTGGTCTATTAAAGCAAAGCCAGTCAAGAAAGAATGTCAGGAAATGAGTGATGCAAAGAACTAATGTGGTAGTGTGTCAGTGACTGGAGGTCACAACAGAGGATCAAAAATGGAGTAATGAGCTATATGAGTGGTAGCCTATGTGATGCTTGAAATTGAGATTATAGAAAGAATTCAGCTATTGCAAATGACAATGTCTTTGGTTTGGCCTTATAAATAGGTAGCTGATATGGATTAGAAGATAACTAGAGAGAGAGAACAGAGGAGATCCAGAATATGGGAGGGGTCATTTTGTGAATATTGACATCATAAATTATAAAGACAGGAGTGGTGGTGAAGGAGGATTAAATGAGTACTAAAATCTTTAATGAAAATAGAAGCACTCACCAAAAGGACAGCAGATAACCACAGAAAGGAAGGTTAGAGCTGGTATTATCCGATTGTGTTCACTCAAATGGAGCTGCATATAAGAGAAATAGGAAGAAAAAGTGTCTGAAAATAGTTAAGAGCAAGGAAGATATCTATGCAACCTGTATGTCCCGTGGCACATAGGGTGTGGAAATACAGCTGCCATTTCAGAATACTACAAGGACAAGTAGTGCCTTCAAAGGTGGAGCAAGAAGGTAAATTGAACCTTAATAGAAGCTGAGGATATAAAGCACTTCATTAATGACAGACCCTGTGTTATGGAGAAATAGTTTAAAGCATGCAGCTTGGATGGGCAATCAGGTCAGAGCAGAGGCTGTACAAAGTTTATGGACTTCAGAGTCCAGGTAATGAAAGATGAATGCTGAATCATGTGCTTTCAAAGTTCAGGGAGGTAAACAGGACTAAAGAGAAGGATGGGATCAGTCCCAATTGTGTCTTGAAGGGAGGTGAATAATCAGTTCAATTGTACACTATTTAATGGAAGGCTGACTTTAGGAATTTTTGATGTGATGAGACAAGGGCAAAGTTGCCCGAAAGAGTGGTTGTCCTGCCAGGAGTGATGCCGCATAAGGAGGGATGATTTAAAGAGAGTCCTCTTCTTTAATGTATCTTTGACATAACTATCTTCCTGTAACCAATATGATCTCAGTTCATTACATTTTAAAAATATACATCCTAAAGAGAAGTGTTCTTCTAAATCAAATGACCATAGCAGACACTGACGGCTGTCCAAGTTCCAAATTAAAGAAAAACTTAACATTTTTGTTTCTAATTCCTGTAATAGATTAGTTCACTGTGTTTTCTCTATTTCCCTTTGGTTCTCTAAGATGATGACAATTTCTGAGGAAACTCCTTGAAGTAATTTGGCTTCAAAATTAAAGTGAAAATCACTTGACATTTCTCAAGCATCCTAGATGCTTTTAATTCATGTCCTCTCTAACTTTAGCTCTTTTCTTTCACTTTTGCTCTTTGAAGAGGACAACAATTTTGAGATTTTCTGACTTTGAAACTTTACCCTAAGACCTTACTCTAGTGTTTTCCTGGCCTTTGTTTCAAAGACTAAGAATTTAAATTAAGCATTCTAATCAATTAAAAGCATCTGATCCTAGAAAGTAATATTGTTTTTACCAAAAAAAAAATCATCAAAAGCTAAAGAACTAAGAACCAGGAAATTGATGATTAAAAAGAAGACTTTGAACAAGGAAGACTTTCAGTTCATTTGGGGGAAAACTCAGGTACTTAAAGGCTCTCCAGTCATTTTTATCTTGCTGTTCTCCAGGGACAAGGTGCTCACCACAGAGCAGTATATCTGCAAGCTTTTACTGAGGATACACCATTAAGTGTATCGATTTTCATTAGGTTATTTTCACAGTAAAAAGTAATACTAAAAGTTTAGGAAAATCTTTGTTGCTGTTCCTCTTGTTTTTGGTATAAAATATATTTGCTTTTTTAATTGGTTTGGTCTCTTATTAAAGTCTTGCTGTCCCTTAAAAGAGTGGTTTAAGTATGTTTCCCCCTTACCACTTCCAAG
Organism: Macroglossus sobrinus; assembly: GCA_004027375.1. Classification (NCBI taxonomy): domain Eukaryota; kingdom Metazoa; phylum Chordata; class Mammalia; order Chiroptera; family Pteropodidae; genus Macroglossus; species Macroglossus sobrinus. The sequence goes on along the minus strand of PVKZ01001146.1, from coordinate 360,979 downwards.
GTTATAAAAGTAACGTTAAGTGCTTCACATAAAACTTAGAACAACACAGAAAAAAATTTTAAAGTATTTACACACATTAGCATTCTTTCTAACTTGCTTATTTCACATTTACTTTATGATCAAGTAACGAAAACAGAATCTCCTGTTTCTGATGACTTGTGTGAATGGAATGTCTCCTCATTCCTCTCTTTAACTTAATCTGACATTTATTTGTCCTGTCTCAGTTACATACTATTGTTTTCAATCTGTTTAAGGTCTCTGTTGGCTACTTATTAGCCTATTTATTTATACCACTTTTTCCTATTCCAAACCCTGTTTCTATTTCAGCATGTTTTAACACCTCAGTGTATTTATCTCTAAGTTTCATATGCTTATTTGCATATGTGTATATAAATACAATGTGGCATTGATTTGCATGTTTGTTTTACACACTTATATTTTATTCTGTTTCTTAATTCCTTGCATGTAACAATATCTTTTGAAGATGCATCATTATTGCTATAAACAGATCTAGTTAATTTTCTTCTTCTGTATGATAGTGCATCTTAGGTATCCACCATGTCTTACTTATCCTTTTTCCCTAGAATGACTACAGGTTAGCTCCCAGTCTTGGTGATAAATATTCTTTGTTTCTTTGCGCTTCTATGTGAGAGTTTCTCTGAAGTATATATACCCAGGAGAATGGCAGGGTTCTAGGAAATACATACTTAGTTTCATTAAGTATTGCCAAGTACTCTCCAAAATGACTATACTAATTATATTCGCATCAGCTCTTACAGCACGTTAATATTAGTAATTATCTATTTATAATACCATTGCACATTATATTTATTATTTCAGTGGAAAGACATTAATTTTGATATCAAAGCTCTGGAAAGTTTTAATATGCATGTGGACCTGAATAATAAAGAAATTCTTGGTTTTTATTTTCCTAATTCACTATTTGCAGACCAGACTGTCATTTTTTGCTGAACTCATTCTGTAATAGTTAAGTTCAAACTGTTAATTTTTGCTTTTCAAGTTTATGAATTGTGCTTCTCTTTTTATGAAATGTTCTTTTAAGCTATAGTTTCTATTTTGATTATAGCCATTAGCTTGTGAAAATATATATGCTGTGCTAAATTCCTCAATGTCAGGTAAGATTAAGGGAATTACAGACATATTAAGTTACTTTAAGACCTTAAACGTGATAGAAACATTTGCTTATAGGTAGGTACAAATAAGAATTCATCTTCACAATTGCAATTGCTAACTAACTATAAGCAAATAACACAAAGAATCCCAATTTCTCATTCTTCAGAAATGAACAGTAATACAGTTAAAAGTCAGAGATTTCTGGTTTGTAAAGATATTACTTACCTACGTAAGTTTCTGTCCTCTCTAGATAATGCCTTTTACTATTTTAGGCAAATGCACATCAAAATTGCTCTATCTGAAAAAAATATCCTTACATTTAAGGTTCCCTTAAAAGAAAGTTATTTTGTAGGACAATATCAAAGATCGCTCCTTTAATTCTGATTAATCATTTGGGGTTAAGATTCTATAGTCCATACTTCAAGTACTGATGTGAGGGGCTGAAATAAAAGGGGCCAAAATTTTAAAAAGATTAAAAATCAAACTGGAGACTCAAATAGTGCTCAACTATCCTTTTTGGGGGGTAATTTTTTTGAGGGGAAGTAAATTGCTCAAAATTATCATCACATCTTGAATAATAAAAGTCTTTTAAAAAATGATCATCTCAGGTAATTTCAATTCATTCATATGGTAATTTACCATAAGAACTGAGAATGAAGGTTTCCTAAATTTTTGCATTAATTAATCTCAAAAATTTTATAAATACTTTTAAGTACCTGAAAGCCCTTATACAGCCATTGTATCAGGGTGGGGGAAGGGTATTTCAGCACAAAGAAAAGTTATAGGAGAATTTACAATGCCTTGCACAAAACAATCAATCAGTAACTATTTGGTGAAGGAATAGAAGTCTTCTATAACATATTTAAGTATATGTGGTGTGGGTGTGGGTGTGTATGTGGGTGTGAGTATGGATGGTGGGGGCCAGTTTTTACAATGGGACATGGTAGTGGTCAGCATTAGAGCATCAATGCAAGAATAAAAGATGAGGCTTGGTACACATTAATTTTTTTTTTAAGGCAACACTCTCAGGTTCCAACAGATCTACCCACCAGTAGAAGGATAAAATAAGGTATTTGTAGCTTTCTAGGTTGAAAAATGTTTCCCATGAAAAAAAAAAAAAGAGGGGATTATATCTTGGAAAAATTTTAAACTTCAAATTTATACAAACCTCTTCTTGGTGTTAAAAATGCAAAGGCAAGAAATGATAAGAATATCCCTCAGACCCATGAAAAAAATAAGCAAACATGCACATAGGGGGCCATTTCCATACCCCAAGCCTATGAGATTTCTTTAGAAAAAAACAAATGGATAAACAAAGTTGAACTCAAGCACTGCAAACATAAACAAGCAGCAGACCAAAAAACAAGTTGACATAGAGGGAAATAACACAAGTTTGAGAGAGCAACTAATATTAAAAAAATATAAATAAGTATATTTTAAAAGAATTGCTATGAGTGGTCTAAATATAAGACAATTTTGAAAATTAAAGGAAACGTAAAAATAAATGATATATTATTGAGGTATGAAACTCATTGGAAAAATTTGTAGCAGATTAATAACAGCTCATGAGCTAATTTGTGATCCAGTGCACATAAGATAAAGAGATCTAAAAATATTTAAAGGACAGATTAATAGAGGTGAGTGTTGACTCATCAAGATAGAATGAGGAAGACAGAATGAGGAAATAAAGTCTAATAGATTTTCCAGAAGGAAAGAAAAACAGAATGGGAGAAAGGCAATATCTGAAGGATTAAATGAAATAACATGCCTGTTATTAGCACTGCTCAAAAAAAAAAAAAATGCTAATTCCCTGTCCCTCTTCCTATTTAATTAAAAACAAACTAATTTAAAATTTAAGATTATTTTTATACCTGTTTCTTTAGATTGGTTTTATAGTTTATGCCCAGGATTTTATGTGTGTTACTTGTTCATCTTTATAAAGATGCTAGCAAATTGCTTTATTACTTCCATTTATCAGAAGAAATTCAGAGAAGACAATAACTTGAATGAAATCACACAGCTGGGATTAAAATCTAATATACTTTACTCCAAAGAAATTTTACTTCTCATCTGCAATTTTCTAGCATTAATTACCATATTAAATAGAAAGAAGTTCACTTCATCAAGTAATGCTCATGGAATAAGGAACTTCTATATAAAAAAATGCAAAGCTCTTTATTAGAAGTAGAAATATAAAATAAAACAAGTATGGACATGTGTAACACATGTTGAATTTATAAAGTATTTTAAAATTATTGCACAGTTAATTGAAAAAAATCATTCATTTTTCTAGATATAAGAAACAATTCATCCTGAAGCATTTTTTTTCTCTTTATGTCAGAATCATAATGCTCTATAAACAGGGTTTCTAATGGACTTGCTGGCAGCCCCTTAAGCCATTCAGTGAATGCTACAGTAGACAATTTGTGCTCTGGCTTGCTTTAATCACTTATAAAAATTTTGTTGTGTTTACTCAGTGTGACAGTGTTTGCTTTCCATTTGAACTCAAAACAAAAGGCTTGCACGCAATTTTATGTATGCTTAGCCTCCCAGCTTTGCTTTGTGTGTTTTGTTCATTCATCTATTTCTTCAAAATTGTGCAACTAAAATATGTTAAGCATTGTACTTATTCCTGAGGATATTATAATGAATATAAAAATGAGCTTTTTGACCTCATGAAGCTTACAATCTAAGGCAGTAACAGAAAATTTTTTTTTAAAATGAAATATTATAAATTTTGATTAAGTGCTATAAAAGAAACAAAGTGATGACCTATTTGAGGTTGACCTATTTTTTTTTATTAAAGAATGCCCTTCTAAATACTATATTGATCCTAAACACATGAAGCCCATATTCTTCAAATCTTTTTTCTCCATATTTTTTCCACACTAGTGGAAGCTACTTTGCTAGCGCTGATAATAATGGCTTAATAACTCCTTCATAAAGATGGGGCAGCTTCATCACAGGGCTACCAAATGCCTCTAGGTAAGCTGGAGTTTTAAATGCAGGAAGATCAGGCTTAATTTTCTCTTTTCCTTTGCTTCACTTATTTTCCTCATCATTACCTTATATTCCTCACCATCCCCTTCCCCCAAATATTACTTTTATTCCATTTTATGCCTTCATTCACTCTCCAATTCTGATTTCTGCCTTGGGACCACCTCACTGCTCTGTGAATGTATGGCAGGTGCACCTTCCCATCTCCAGGTCTTCACTCATGCTTTTCCTCTCCTCTCGATGACTCCTCTCCCTTTAGCTCAGTTGTATTTTCCTTCAAAGATAAACCTACCCAGCAGAATATAGCAGAGTTTGGAACTGATTGATTCATTCATCCATTTATTTAACATATACCTGTTAACACCAGGCAGTGTCCAGATTCTAAGAAAATTAACTATGAGGAAAATGAAAAGAATAGACCATGAAAATAATTTGTAGGAGTTGATGAAAAACACTCAAACAAGTGCTTAATGAATTCAAAGAAAGAACAAATATTGCATGTATCCAGCAACTTGTCCTAGGAAAGAATTAAGACTATTTATAATCACCTGTGAAACATTACACTACACATACCAAGGAAATAGTAATTTCTTTTTTAATAAAATCATAAAAGACACAGAAAAAACTGCCATGTTTATTTTTGATTACCATGAATTTACACATATTTATCTCTTTTGAATCACAAATTAATGAAATTAATTTTATCAAATTACTACCCATTATTGAGTTGTAAAATGTATTTAGTATTGCAACCAGCATTGTTTTTAAAATGAAATAGATTAAAACAGGATAGAAAATATTAGATCACAATGTATGTACTAAATATATTTTTATTCATGAATATTTTTTTCAATAATGTGCACATGTATGTACTTGGTTACAAGGTAAAATTAATTTTTTAGTGTGGGTCAGAGTCAGTAAAGTTTTAAAAGGTTGCATTAAAAAGGTTGCTTATGAAGTCATCTTAACTGGAGATAGATGAACTTTATTTACACTGCAATAACCGAAGGGTCTGTCATTTAATCCTTTTGTACATTAGCTTCTCAATCTATAAAACAGAGTATAGATCCTATTCTCTGCCAAATTTAAGAGTTCCTATCAACACAAAATTCCTTTAGTGAGAATTAAAAGAATATCAGTTGCTTCACTGTAAGAATAGGTTTATTGGTGGTGATCTGTTGTTAAGGAAGGTTGCACAAAATGACTGTCATTCATTGGAAACTTTATGCTCGCTAGCTCTATTGATTAGCTAGAAGTACATTTTAGTTTTTCTATACAGGCATAGATTTGTCTCTGTGCTGTATCCTTAGTGCCTGCCAGTTAGTAAGTGAATAGTTGGTACATGAAAGACTCATTAAACCAGCCCCTTACTTATATTCAGTGAACTTTTTTACAATGCTAAAATATGCTAAACTACTTAAATATACTTTTATAATGTATACTACATGTCATTTAGTTTAGCTTTTAATTCAAAATTAGTGAGAGAGGGCCTAAACTAATGAAGTTTCAATGTATTGTACACCAAACATATAGAGACAATGTGCAATGCCCAATACAAAAATCACCTGGCTGCATAATACAGAACTCCTGGACAATATATGGGACACGACAGGCAACTAAAAAATGTTTGATTTGCTTTTTGATTTGACAGGTGAGTAAGAGAGCAAAGGCACTATGCTTTACAATCCAATTTTACATCTACATCATTCCCACCAGAAAGAATATGCTTCTGAGCTCACTATTTGCATATAAATGTGTGGGCTTACATATTTGAATATGTTGAAAACTTTTTACTGGTTAATAACCAAGTTATATTCAACTGCACTTAATAATTCTTATAAATATTGCCCCTAAAATTAAAAAATAAACATGATATCATATCGAGATGCTCAACGTGGTTCACAAATAAGCTCCCCAATCATGACCTTTTTAAGTGAGATAATTAATTTCCTCTAGTACCCAGAAAAAATAAGTGCAAGTAGCAAACTCTGTCTCTGTGTATTCCAGTGGTCAAGAAAACATTTCCTCTGCTATTTTAACATCTAAAATTAAAATATATAGATCTTAAAGCCCTAATTAGAGACTATTATGACTGGCCCAGTCTATGCAGAAGTTGCTTACCAGGTGGTTTTACAGCTGATTGGAAGATAACAATATTGGAAGAGTAATCATGAGAAATATTTGGTGTTAATATAAAAGCTAATAGAAAAAAAATGCAAAAAAGGCCATTTTCTGACCTAGAGTATTTTATTCAGGCAAAAATATATATGTTGCTTCTTATTTGTTGCTGAGTAACCCTTTTTATTTTATGAGCTATTCATAAGAGATAAAAGAAAATTTAGTAGATGTTAACTGGACTTAACTGTGATCATTTTGCAATATAAACAAATATTAAAGCATTACACAGCAAATGTGAAACTAATGTTATATTGATTATATCTCAATAAAATTTAAAAAATAATTTAATAATGTGATTTTGTATAAGTTTCTTAAAATGATAGAGATTCAATAAAGGGGAATTAAAACTATTGAGAAGTTTTGAGAGATGAAGGGGCTGAGAACAGGGTTTGTTCATATAACTATCTAAAACCTCACTAAACTAAACTTCTGTACTGGGTCCATATAGCAGATTTGTGGAGATGATATTTAGAACAAAGGAGTAGTATCATAATGAAAGAAGCCACTTCTAAATCCTGTCTTAGAGTAAATATATTCGTGTTGGCCTCTATTCTCTATCCCCATCCTATGTAATCCAAAAAGAGAAGTATTCAGAATTAGGGTAGGGAAGGCCAAGTTCAAAGATATTGTTAGGCTAAACACTGCAATCTGTATTTCGAGAGGTTTTTTTTTGGGGGGGGAGCATGTCTTTTAGGCTTACTCTTCTAGCTAAGGTAAAAAGGATAAAAGGAAGGGGTTTGATCCTACATGGAAACTCCCTTGGCCATTAAAAATTTGGGGTTGTCTGCCATAATGTAATTCTTCCTGGAATTTAAAGAAGTACATGTTTCTTTCCTTGACATGGTTTTCCTATACCTGCCCTTTAGACTGTGAAATGAAGTCCAGCATCTGTAACCGAAGGAACTCACAGGATTTGGGATCTGAACATAATGGTAAGAAGAACAAAGGCTTTCTCTGGTCTTGTCTTGGCTCTATCCAGTGCTCTAAGTGGCATTCAGAGGTAGCTGTGGGAAGACAGGATGTGCTCACTCAGGATCTGGCTTCTTAGCCAAATATCTCTATGCCAGCAGAGTTCCAGCCATTCTCTACGTATTTTTCCAAAATACCAATTGTAGCTTTGATAATCTGTTTTCCCCTGAGACTATACTCTCAACTTTATGCCCAAGAGAGAAAAAATTTCCAGTATTGTCATGTAGGGGCTGGTAATTCTATATATACTATTCTTTAAGCAGTTTACATTCCTTAAAGTGTTTGTCTCTAAATAAAATTGGTTATTTTGAAATAAAAGGATTTTTTTGTTATTTTTAAGCTGCATACAAAAAATAAAAGGGCAGAAGTGTGTTTGGGAAATATATAATAATCTTAAAATTTTGCTCCGAATAGTTTCATTGTTACCTTAATATATGTACATTGCCTTTGCAAGCTTTGCAATAATTTTCAACTTGCAGCTTCCAAGCAGAAGAGTTTTTGAGAGAAGATATTAAATAGCTGTTTCTTCAGTGATGAGGGTACAACTGTACCCCCGAATAACACTTTTTTTCCTGTTTGTATGATGTATCCATCCAGTTTGCTACATAAACACACACTCTAAACAACGTATATACAGGTATTATATATACATATGTACATTGTTTCGAGTTAAGCAAATTGTGTACATATGTATGTATGCATGATGTGTGTGATACACACACATGCACACTCACAAATAAGTACACATAGGAAGTTTGATATTCAAAATATTTTGGTATGTATTTTGATAAATTTTATTAAAACATTTTTGGATTACTAAAAAACCTTATTATGTAGTTTTGTAAGGAAAACATATCCTTCATTCTAAGCTAGAGTTAGTTATGATCCAGTGTTTGGTATAAAGAATACCATATAGAAGTCAGCTAATATGACCAACGTATCGAGAGCTTTCTAAGTATAAACTATAGTTCTAAATATTTCACATATATTATTTAAATTTTGTGTCAACTCCGTGAAGTAAGTGACATAATTATTCTCATGTTACAGTTAAGGAAATGAAGCTTAACTTGCCCAAGGACATGGGTAGTAAGTGACAGAGCTGAGGATGGTCCAGAAAGCAGGGATTCCAACACAAGATACTCTCCTTGTCAATCACTTGACCTTTAACAAATCACTTTTTTTTTCTGAATCTCAGACTTTTCTCAGAAAATAAAGATATCATATGAATTGAGTGACAAGACATAGAACATTGCACAGACTCTCACTCACACTGTTAGAAACTAATAAATTTGACCTGTTTCTATTTCTACACTACAACATCATTGTATCCTCTTCTGAATCCTTTCTTTTTTTGAGTTCCTCATGGCTGCCTCTTCCAGGAGTTTCAAATGTAATGCAAGCCTATGAAACTTACTGAGTATGCCTTCCAACCCCAGCAAACAGGCAAATTGTATAGGGTAATGAGTGAAAAGCTTTTGACTGGTATAGGTTGTTTTTCATTTGCTATGATGGAAGGGGCAGAAAATGAAAGTGTGAGAATAAATGTAGCTAGGCTATGAGCAGATACTGAATTACTACCCTCACCCTCTGTATTTCAATCTCTTACCTCCTTTACTTTCAATGACACCTGTTCATTCTGAATTTAAGACTGCCCTGGGAGGCTATTTGGTAGGTAATTCACCTATTCTGGACTATAACTTTATCACTTTAATCTGGTACCAGGCTCAATATTTTCTTTATATCTTCCAAAGATATGTTAAAATCTCCTTCCTTTTATGGCGACCTCCCTATTATGTTTATTTTTATTGATCTTATCTCATTTATTAGGGTCTTATGAATAAGGGGAGACAAATGCTTGGGCTCCAAGCACAAACTTGAAACAGAATCTCCTTAATTACCTATTTTTTAATGGGTGACAAAATATTAATTTTAAGAAACAAAATGTAGATAGCACTGAAATAGCATTAAAATATGCCACTTTGGTATAAAGATTATTTTAAGCTAACGACACTTAAAACAGCAGATGCAAGAAGGGTGCTTTGAATTTCCCGTTTCCTTCCTAAAAACAAGAGATAAAACCTTCATATAGATGTTCTTCCTATGCCTGGAGGAAAATAACATTCTTATAACCATGGATGGCATGTTAAAGTTGAGAGGATTCTATACAAATAGATCTTGTTAAAATAATTTTTGTCTTCCTTTAGCCTCCCCCTGTATTTTAGTTATTTTTCCACAGTTACCTCTGTTCAACCTAGCATAAAAACATTTTAATTTTGCCACTTCTTGGGGCCTTTATTTTCTTACAAGGGCTCTCATGCCATGTAAAAATATATTAAATTTGTATACTTTTCCCTTGTAAATTTATCTTACATCACTTTAACTCTGAAGTCCAGCCAAAAAACTTTAAGAAGGCAGGGGTAAAATGTTGCCTCTCTTACAGCATCAATGCATTTTGTGGCACACCGGGGTTCTGCTGCATATGGTTTAGGAAACACTGGATGCCTGCCTAGAGCTCTGGTTCTTTATAGATGTGTCATCTTGTCAACATGTGAACCCCTCAATGGCAGGTAGGATGTCTTACTTTATTCTCTATCATTTGGCCATCAAAAAATTGTACATTGAAAGGTTTCATACTTTTTGGTTCAATGAATGAAACTAAGAGGTAGGGTAACGTATAACAAAAGGTTGTGTAAATTACAGAGAAACTTTACATTTTTCAATTAGGGTTCTGTAAGTACTTGTCATTTATTTCTTGGCTGGGGTATGCTTATTAAGTACTTCAGGAAGTGACCTTTTCCTTGATGCACAATAAGATTAAAAACTTTAAAATATTATGTAACTTATTACTTTTAAGATATTTGAGTATCTGTAATAATTAACACCTTCATTATGGATTTTTTAATATTTCTGAATACTCAGATATACATATTCTTGAATCTACCCTCAAAATAATCCCTCAAAATAAATCTACCCTCAAAATAAATATTTTTTAACTTTAACTCAAAAGTGAAAAGGTTGGTGACTCTGCCAAGATTTTCAATTAGTGGTAAATCTGAAATTGAAATAAAGTTTTTTGATTCCTAGAGGATATGTTTTTACATTAATCTATATTTTTGTTAAACAATTAAATTATATTTCATGGACAATTTTTCTACTCTTTAGTTTGAATGGAGGAAGGCTTTGAACATGTAGAGAGGTGTGTGTGTGTGTGTGTGTGTGTGTGTGTAAATGGAAAGATTGTTACAAACAGAATGCAGAGATTCAAGTGATAAGTTATAGAGAAGATTAGAGGAAAATGACCATTTCATAATAGCAGGCACATTTTAGGCTCAGCTGGTTCCTGCATACCTGTGGAAAGGAACTTGCAAGAACTGTAAGAGATATTGCAGCCCAGCTTCAGGGTACCACATTAAAGGAAAAGACCTCTCTCTTCATCCTGAACTCAGTCCGTGTGTTTAGACCAGTGTCTCTGTCCAACCTGCATTCACCCTTTGTTTTCTCAAAACAGAAACTTCAGAGAAGATTATAAGACCAACCATGTAGTGAATACTACCTCTTTTCTTTCATACACATATCCCAGCTGTTATGTGATAAATTAACTTAAAAAAAAAAAAGCAAACAAACAAAAAACACAGATGTCTTTGCTGCCTCTTTAGAAGTAAGTCAAATTTTCAAGCACTGGGCAGCAAGGAAAACCATTATGTAACTATCCCATACTTTTCTCTAATTATCATAGAATTATGAGACTTTGGACATGGCTTAAAGAAAATAAGAATAGGAGAAGGTAGAAAAGTGCACTAATGGTTTAGGTAGCTGAAAAGAGGTGCTTTTAGAGAAAAACCACTTTGCCTTTGCCCTTTACTGGTAAGACAGAAAGGAGAGGGAAAGGGACAGAAATAAATCAACTATTAATTCATAAAAATCAATTACTATGCCTTTAAGAAGTTTTATGTACTTTTTAAAAGACAGAAAACTGAAATGATAAAAAAAGACTTTAAAGTTTCTAGATTATGTTATTACATGACTTACAGGAAAGATATTTTAATTGTGTTATTTCAAGGACTGTGACAGGGAATTAAGAAGGTGGAAAAGAAAGAACATACATTTTTTAACTTTCATACACATAGGCGGCTATGATACCTTATTTGATATGTCTGATACTAAGTTAAGATAAAGAACTCTCCTGGTAATTAACAGAAAATGTTATTTAGATGACAAGTTTTCTGGGGTGGCAATGTTCTAGTCAGTAAATTCATTTATATTACATTTTAAAAGATTTCAATTTTTTTTAAAGTTTAACAAAAAGATCTAAAAATGTAATTATGATTTATATAATCCTTGTTAGAATAACTTTTGCATTAGATACTATGTGCCTAGCAAGTTGCCAGATGCAAGATAGTATTGGAGGAGAGGAGGAGATAATACAATCAATTATTGATACCCAGTATGTCTAATGTTATATCATGAAACACCTTGTTTCTTTTAGAAGAGATCAAATAACCTATAGTCTTGGTGAAGACTCTAAAGACATGGCCAAATAGAGCATGAACATATGGAATATACACCTCCTAACTGGTGAGGTCTCCCATATTGTTTATATCTTACGTATCTTTCAAGATCAAGCTCAAATTCCATCTCCTTTGTAAAGATGTCCCTTGTTATTCAGCCTCTGCCCTCCATCACACAAATCTATCTGGATAGTATTTGTCTGGTTCATAGATTTAGCAGTTGATAATATCCTTACATTATGATATTACTTGCCTTTTCTTGAAAATGTTTTAAATTTTTAAATTTCTTATGTTGGTTTTATCTTCCCTTTCCAAGGAGACCATAAGCCCCTTAAGAACAGAGATAATTTTTAATATTAATTTTATTCCTTATAAGAACTAAAACAATATTTTGTGTTTAATAAACACACATTGATTTTTATCTTATTTGAAAAAAAATAGACAATGAGAGATAGTATAACAACAAGGTAGTAAATTATTCACTGAGAGCTCAGAGAAGATAGAAATCAATATGCACAGAAGTAGTTTGGGAAATCTTCGGGGAAATGATAGAACTTAAACTGGGCCCTGAAAGATGGAATAACTTGGAAAGAAAGTGCATGTTAGATGAGGCATCTCAAATAACCTAACCACCATGCAATTTAAATGTAGCATGTACTTAAGACACTGCTGCCAAAAGAAATGAACTGTCTATCTTCCAAGGTGACCTCATGAATAATTGTTAAATGATTCAGTATGACATTAAAGATGAGATTTGAGGATGCAATGATTTGCTAGTGAAATCATGAATATTATCATGAGCTTTGAGCCTAAGATAAATTAGGCTATGAAACTAATACAATTTAGTAAATTCTACCTTTCTTTCTTCCCACCATTCCATCAGGCTTTTCTGGGTACTTGTTCTTGTGGTTGAAATAAAGTAATGTTTTGCTCTAGGAAAACACATGTGTTTATCTGTGCTCTGTAAGTACATGAAAAGGTTAGACTATGAAGAGGAAGAAGTAGCAACAGTGAGGCTAAATTGAAACAGACTTACCAGTGTGCTAAACAGTCTTGAATCCGTAGCTCACAGTTTTCCTATATTGAAGATTTGATTGTCTATTTTAAAATGCATATACCTTGAGTCATAATTTATTAAATATGGGATATGGTTTTATAGTAAAGTGTATCAGAATCCTAACAAGAGAAACATAGGAAACCTTAGCTGGAATTTTGAAACACTGTTGCTACATTTCCTTTTAGACCACCTTTGTCCTAAAATATGCTTTCCTCCACCTGTCCAATGCATGATATTTGCAATATGAAAGGTTACTATGGTCAAAAGTCCTAGGAAATTCTCCAAACTGCCTAGGCCCAGGAGGGCCCATTAAAAGTGAGAGTAACCAGGCCTCTGAGGAGTTTGTAATATTCCTAACACCCATGAGAGAATTGAAATCTAGGGCTACGAGCATCCCCACAAGTTCTTTTTACCCTTAATCAAGTGGTATATCTAGAGATACTGCAGAGACTTTTCAGTGAATGTAGTCTATACTTTCCAGTTCAGCACATTCAGAGCTTAGAAGTTGCCATTCTATTCTAACAAGTAAAACTCTGGAACAACTAAAAAAATCAACAGTTCTTCTTAGATCTATCAGATAAATAGGGTCACGGGGCAAACAACACACACAAAAGTTGGAGAGACAGAAAGGTGGATACAGAGCATCACAATTTACTAGAGCAAAAACCCACGAACAAATACCCCTACAAACTAGGGCTGGGGTAGGAAAACCTGAACTGTAATTGATGAGTTGCAGGAGGCTTAGTGTAGACAAGTCTTATAGTTAAAAACTCCAGGGAAACTTAGTTATGGGGTTGGAGAGAGGGACACACTTTTGTCAGTTTTACCTCAGAAGCTCTATCAAGTTCTCACAGTGAATACCGGAGAAAAACTTGTTTCTAGCACGGGGAGGGAAAAAGTAATGATTTTGAAATATGCTTTTCATCTTAACAAGGCCTTCCCTTGGGAAAAATTTGTTAACCAGAGCTTAACCTGGCTGGAGTCTTATTAGAACCTAAGCTACCTGAAATAAGGGAAATACCCAACTCCAGCATCCACTAGTCATCCTGAGGTTCACAGTCCAGGGGCACAGACTCACCAAAGCACTGAGACCTAATCATGGAATTATAGGACAGTTCCCCTACCCCAACATCTTACCACTACATTACCGAAAGCCTGGTTAGAGCAGTTCTTTTTGCTGAGTACTTCATGTCTACCTCTCAACAAAAAAATTACAATGCATTCTAAATGGTAAAATACAGTTTGAAAGACTGAGAAAGCATAGGAACCAGAGTTACATATTGGCGTGAATACTTGGAATTATCAGATAAGCATTTTTTCTTAAATAATACACTAAGAGTTTTAATGAAACAAGTAGACAACATCCATGAATAGATGGGTAATGTAAAAGAGAGAAGAAAATTCTAAGAATGGATAAAATGAAATGCTATAGACCGAAAACACCATAACAGAAATAAAGAATGTCTTTGATGGGCTCAGCATTACACTGGATATGGCTGAGGAAGGAAATCTGAGCTCTAAAATATGACAAAAGAAACTTCCAGAACTGTAGAAGCAAAGAACAAGAGGAATTTTAAAAGAAAAGAAAAGAAAAAAAAGACACAGAATTTCCAAGAACTGTGGAATAACTATAAAAGGTAAAAGTGTGACATATACATACTGGGAATATGAGAGAGAGAGAGAAAGAAAGTAATATTTGAAAAGCAATAACAACAGAATTTCCTACAAATTAATGTCAGACACAAAACAAATCCAGGAATTTCAGAGCACACCAAGCAGGATATATTCCAAAATAACTACACTGAGGTATGTTATAGTCAAACTTCAGAAACCCAAAGACAAGGAAAGAATTTTTCAAAGAAGCCATGAAGGGGGTAGGGCACCTAACATATAGAAGAGCAAAGGGGAGAATTAAATGTAACTTGCCCTGAAAAACCACACAATCAAAAGGAGAGTAGACTAAAATATTTGCAGTGTTGAGTGAAAGGAAACACACAGCTACTTAGAGATCTGTATCTTGTGAAATTACCCTTAAAAAGTGAAGGACAAATAGCAGTAGCCTGCCTTCCTAGATCATCTGGTTACTAACTAGATGATAAAGTACACATGATGTGTCACACATCTTTGTCTAGGGCAGTTCTCAACCAGAGTCAATTTTGCACTGCAAGGGTGACTTGCAATATCTGGAGACATTTTTGGTTGTCATTACTGAGAAGGGAGAACTGCTATCAAGTGGGTAGAAGCTGGGGTTGCTGGAAAACATTCTATAATATATGGGAGAGCCCCCACCCACCCCCAAGAACTGTCTGGAGCAAAATGTCAATAGAGCCATGGTTGAGAAACCTCGGTCTAGGCTGTAGAGAAAATCTATAGGTCACTTTTAAATATGAAAAACTCTTTTCCCTTTTTAAAAATTATAGTTGGCATATGGAATTATATTAGTTTCAGGTATGCAACATGGTGATTAGACATTTATGTACCTTACTAAGTGATCACCCTGCTAAATTTAGTACCCACCTGGCATCATACAAGATATGTGATAGAACATGTGCACTTTACCCTCTAATTGATAGCTGAAAACATGGTTTAAATAGACAACCTGCTATCACTTCTGCTCTTTTTCTTGAGAATTATATATATTATTTTTATGAGAAAGTAATATAAAGACTCAAATGTTTAATCCTCAGATTAAAAATTATCTTTATCATTAGGCTCTGCTGTTTACTAGCTGTATGACTTGATAAATTATTTGACCTCTAAAAGCCTAAGTTTCTTGTTATGGAAATTGTAAGAAAGGATAAAAATAAAAAGCTATAGGTTTAGGTAAAGTGCTTAGCACCATGCCTGATATATATAATAAGTGATTAATAAGTTGTGGGTTATTACAGATGACTATATTAAATTGTATTGTGGTTTAAAAAATTGTCCTTCCCTATGGAACTATTTATATTTCCATCCCATGGATTTCCTATATGACTTGCTTTGGCCAATAAATTGTGAAAAGTGGACACTTTCAAGAAGAAGCTTTAAGAACCAGTGTCATTCTACCACTTTTCCTTGGCTCTCTCTTGAGGCCAGCAGTGATCTGTGACCCAGAACGAAGAGCACATGGAGTAGAAGCTCAGCTAAACTGTGATAGAGATTTAACATGAGCTAGAAACAAGTGTTAGCTGTCCAGGAAAAAAAAAGTGGAGAAATAAAGACTTTCTTAGACAAACAAAAATTGAGGAAATTTATTTCCAGCAAAAATGCCTTGAAAAAAATGTAAAAAGAACTTCTTTAGAAAGAAGGAAGATTATATAGAACAGAAAATCAGAAAGAAAGACCATTGGGGAATAAATAAGAAGAAAATTTAAAACGTCATTTTTCTTGTTATTAATTTGATTGTTCAAAATATTAGCAATAATGCATTGATTATGTATGCATATATGTATATAGCATATATATACACACACTTTATATATAGTTATGTACATTTAAGTGTAAGAAATGACAGATTTAATATAAAGAATGAGAAGGAATCACTAGGATTTCTTTTTAAATAAGATACTTATACTACCTGTAAGGCAATATAGTATTATGTGAAAGTGGACTTAGATTATGCATAATTGCAAACTCTAGGGCAACCACTAAAAAAAGTGTAAAAAGAACTAACTGACATGCTGAGAGAGAAAATAGAATTATACAAAATGCTCAATTAAAACCACAAAAGGAAGAAAAAGTGTAGAAGACAAAAATAGGAACAAAGAATGAGGGCAACAAGTAGAAAATAGTAACAAATATGGTAGATATTAATCCAACTAAATCATTCATCACTTTAAACATCAATGGTCTAAACACATCAACTAAATGATAGAGATTGCCAGGATAGATGAAAAAATATAATTCAATTATGTATTGTCTCCAAGATACCCACCTTAAATATAAGGACACATTTAAAATAAAGAGACACAGAAAAACATACAATGCTAATACTAATGAAAAGAATGTAGGAGTGGCTCTATTAATTTCAGACAGAGCAGACTAGAAGCAAAAAAAGTTATCAAGATAAACAGAGGCATTACAAAATGAAGGGATCTAGTCTCCAAGAAAATATAACAATCCTTAATGTGAATGCATCCAAACCAGAGCATCAAACTTTGAGGCAAAATAGGACAGCAAGGAGAAATAGATAAATCCAATATTATAGCTGGAAACCTTAACATCCCTCTATCAGACAGAGGCAGATCCAGCAGGCAAAAAGTAAGTGAGAAATAGCTGAACTCAACAGTACCATCAATCTATGGATATAACTCACATCTATAGACCAATGTACCCAACAACAGCAAAATATGCATTTTTTTTCAAAGTTACATGAGATATTCACCAAGATTGACCATAGTCGGGGCCATAAAATACATCGACAAATTTAAAACAGAGTTTATACAATAAGAGCTCTCACACCATAGTAGAAATAGAGTAGAAACCAGTAACAGAGAGATACCTGAAAAATTTCAAATATTGAGATTAAACACATTTCTAAATAACATATGTATCAAAAAAAAGTCAAGATAAGTTTTTAAATATTTTGAAGTAAATGAAAATTAAAACACAACTCGAAATTTGGGGAATATAGGAAAAGCAGTGCTAAGAAGAAAATTTATACCATTGAATGTATTAGAAAAGAAGACCTAAAAATCAATCATCTAAGCATTCACCTTAGAAAACTAGAAAAAGAACAAATAAATTCCAAAGTATATAGAAGAAAAGAGAGAATAAAAATTAAAGCAGAAATCAATGAATTTGAAAGCAAATTAGTAGAGAATATCAATAAAAACCCAAAACTGGCAATTTAAAAAGAATAAAATTAATAAGCTTCTAACCAGGCTAATTAAGAGAGAGAAAATAAATTACTATTATCAGAAATCAAAGAGGAGATACTTCAAAAATACCATGAACATTAAAAAGATAGAGAAATGGTATGAGCAACTCTCTGCCCACAAATTTGATAACCGAGATGAAATGAATCACTTAAAACTCTGAAAACTAACAAAAATAAATAGAAAATCTAAAAGACTTATATATAAAAGAATTGAATAAGTAATAGCTTTTCAAAAAAGAGCACCAGATTCAGATGGATTCACTGCATTCTACCCAATATTTAAGAAAAAAATTATACCAAATTTCTACAATTTTTTAAAATATAGAAGCAGAGGGAATCCTTCCTAACACATTCTTTAAAGCCAGCATTACCCTAATTCCAAAACCAGTCTAAGACATCACAAGAAAAGGAAATCACAGACCAATATCTCTCATGAATATAAATGCAAAAATCCTCAAAAATATTTAGCAAATTAAATTCAACAATATATTAAAAGAAGTATACACCACGACTAAATAAGATTTGTCTGATATGCAAGGCTGGTTTGCTATTTAAAAATCAATTAATGAAATTTATCACATTAACAGACTAAAGAAGAAAAATCACATATTAACAATAGATGCATAAAAAGCATTTGATAAAATCCAACACCCAATCATGATAACAATTCTCAAACTAAGAAGAGAGATGGACTTCCTCAACTCAGTAAACAATATCTAAGAAAAAATTTACAGCTAATATCATACTTAATGGTAAACAACCGTAAGCTTATCAACTGTGATCAAGAACAAAGCATAGATGTCTCCTTTTACTACTACTTTTCAACACTGTACTGAAAGCACTAGCTATTGTAATAAGGAAATAAAAGATATAAGGTTGAAAAGAAAGAATTAAAACTATCAGTGTTTGCAGATAATTATCTATGTTGAAAATCTAAAAGAATCAATAAGAAAATCTCCCCAAACTAATAACCAATTGTAGCAAGGTTTCATTATGCATGGTTAATATACAGAAGTCAGTTATTTTCCTGAATACCAGCAATGAACAAGTGGAATTTTAAATAAAAAACACATTACCAACTTACATTAGTAACTCCAAAATGAAATACTTAAGTATAAATCTATTGAAAACTGTATCAGATCTATGTGAAATATTTCAAAGAACTAAATAAATGTAAAGATGTTCCATGTTCATGGATAGGAAGACTCAGTATTGCCAAGATGGTAGTTGTTTCTAACTTGATTATAGATTCAGTACAATCCCAATCAAAATCCCAGCCAATTATTCTGTGAATATTGACTAATTTGAAATTTATATGGCAAGGCAAATGACTCTAGACTAGCCAACTCAATATTGAATGAGAACAATATTGGAAGACTGATGCTATTTCTCAAGAGTTACTATACAGTTACAATAATTAAAACAATGTGGTATTGGTGAAATAGATCAATAGAATAGAGAGCCCAGAAATAGACCCACTTAAGTATAGTCAATCTTTGGCAAAGAAGCCAAGGCAATACAATGGAACAAAGACAATTTTTTTCAATAGTGTTGGAACAACTGAAAGTCCACATGCAAAAAAAAGAAAAAATCATCTAGACATAGACTTTACATACTCCCGTAAAATTAACGCAAAATGAATCACAGACCTCAAAGTAAAATGCAAAGCTATATTACTCCTATAAGATAATTTGGGAGAAAATCTAGATGAACGGGTATGACAATGGCTTAGATATAACATTAGTCATAATCCATAAAAGAAATAATTGATAAGCTAGACTTAAATTTTAAAGCTTCTGTTCAGTGAAAGACAATGTCAAGAGTATAAGACAAGCCACAAACTGAAAGAAAATATTTGCAAAAGACACTTCTGATAAAGGACTGTTAAATTTTTAAAAGAACTCTTTAAATTCAACAATAAGAAAACAAGCAAATTTAAAAAAATGGGTCAAAGTACTTAAAAGCAAACATACTCTTACCATAAGATCAAGCAATTATACTCCTTGGTATTTTACCAAAGTAGTTGAAAATTTATATCCACACAAAAATCTGCATATGAATTTTTATAGCAGTTTTATTTGTAACTGCTAGAACTTGGAAGCACCCAAGATGTCCTTTAATCAGTTAAGGAATAAACTCTGGCACATCCAAACAATGATATATTATTCAGCACCAAAAAGAAATGAGTCATCAAGCCATAAAAAGACATGAAGGAAACTGAAGTGCAAATTACTAAATGAAAAAAGCCAATCTAAAAAAGATTACATCCTGTGATTCTAACTATATGACATTCTAGAAAAGGTAAAACAACGATGACAATAAAACAATGAGTAGTAGCCAGGGGTTAACAGTGTAGGGATGAATGAATAGAAAAATCCCAAAGGATTTTTAGGGCAGTAAAAATACTCCCTATGTTATAGGGGTGAATATGTGTCACTATAAACTTGTCCAGGTCAGAAGGATGACTAAATAAGATGTCCCTTGTTCGTATCCCCCATTAACATCAATGTCATACATCCATGTACAATGTGCCTTTGTAGGAGCCTTCTGATCCTGGTAGGAGTTATAAAACCCTGGTGCAGTCCAAGATGAAGGAGAGGCATTTTGAGAAGTCAGGCTGCTCCCACCAGTGAAGTTTTCCTTTTAGAAAGCCTTGGGTAACCTAGACAACTGACTGCTTCAGCGACCACATTTTCCCCCTTCCTATGTCTTAATTCCTGCTCTTGTGTTTAAATTCACCAATAAAGTGTAATCCATGAAACCCTAGATACTCCACCCAAAAACCCTAATAAAGACAGAGCCACAGGTCCATTCTCGCTCTCTTTTCCTCTCCCTCCCTCCTTCTCCAACCTCACTCTGTGCCCCTTGAGCAAGCTGTGTACCCTCCAGGATCTGTGAGCAAGAAATCTTGTTTTAAAAGATCCCTGATGGTTGTTGCTGAGATGATTCCTGCAATCATAACAACAAGTGCAAGGGCTGGTCCAGCCATAATATCGGCTCCAGTTGGGAAAATGTCTGGTGGGCTCCTTACAAGTAATACAGACCCAAATGAGTGCCTCAGGCATTCCTAGCCAATAGTACCACAATCAATAGGCTGAGACTGGCAGGACAGGTGGTTTCCAGGGGATGGGGAAAATAGGGAGATACTGACTAAAGGGTACAAACTTCCAGTTATAAGATGAATAAGTTCTCGGGATCTAAGTTTCAGCATTGTCATTATAATTATCAATACTGTATTTTATACTTAAACGTTGCTAGGAGAGTGACTCTGAAATGTTCTCACACCAAAAAAAAAAAAGAAAAGTAATTATATGAGGTTATAAGTTAACTAACATTGTGATCATGATTTTGCAATTATATGAGTACCAAATCATCACATTGTATACCTTAAACTTACACAATGTTATGTACCAATTATAGCTCAATATATCTTTTTTTAAAAAAAGTGAAAAAAAAGAAACAAAAGAAAAAAAAGAAAAAGAATTTGTCTAAAAACACATAGAATATACAACAGCAAGAGTGAACCATAATATCAGCTATGGGTTTTGGATGATAATGTGTAACGTAGGTTCATCATTCATAACAAATGTACCGCTCTGGGGTGGGATATTGATAATGGGAGAAGGGATGGGTGTGTGTGGGGTGGAGGGGGCAGAAGGCATATGGGAAATATCTCTATCTTCCTCTCAGTTTTGTTGCAGAGGACTCTTTGCATTGTAATCTTTTGAGATACTTAATAAAATTTAGATAACAGGAGTCTACCTAAGATCTCCTGGATCAGATCTTTGAGGGATAAGCCCAGGAATTTGCATTTTAATAAGTTTTTCTAGTAATTCCCAAGGACACTAATGTTTCCCTGGATGTTAGCATGGCTTGCTTTCTTATTTCCTTTGTTTTTGCTGAAATGAAAATTCTCAAAGATACCTTCTCTCACTACTGTATTTGAAATTGTAACCTCCCTATTCCAATATCCTGAATTCTCTATCCTCCTCTCTAAATTATTTTTATCTTGAGGGTTGATCATAGTAGTATATACATACTACTCATTTGTTGATTTATCTGCTCTCTCAATCCACTTCTCAGCAACTACAATGTAAACTCTATGAGAACAGGTTATTTAAAAATATATATTTTGTTCACTGCTGAATGCCCAATACCCAGTAAAGCCCTTGAATATTAGTGTTTTGATAATTATCTGTTAAATAAATGAATCACTCCAAGTGTTTTAATACTTAAAATACTAATATTCTTGTACTTCTTTTCCTCCATCAAAAAGAAATCTCAACTCTAACTCTCCCCAAAAAATGGGAAAAGGGAAATGTGTAATTTGGATCTAAAGTTTCCTTGAAATATGTCTTGTTTGTGTTCTTCACACCATAACCCAGTAGAAAGCTTTTGAGATCTAGCAACACCATCTTTGTGTATTTCTTTGATGTGAAACTGGGGTCAAAGACTGGGTGAAGATGAAAGTAAAGGAGAAAAATCAAGAAGTGTCAACCTTAATAGTAGCAATAAATAATGTTTTGCTAAAAGCTGCCTAAGAATAGATGGCAGTCTGTGTAGGTGTATGTAAATGGTATGCAAATCAGAATCTAATTTTAATGCAAATGTGTGTGTGGTCCTCCTAACTATTTCATGCACCTGGATAGAGCCCCTAGGAAAATTCTAGTGGAGAAAAATGTGCTCTTAGCAACGTTTTAATGACTGGGTGGTTGGAGAGCACTGGGCACCACACCTGGCATACATTATAAAATCTGCTAGTTACTTGTTAAAAACAAGCTCTTATATATGGAATATTGCTTTGCAGATTTGGTGAACTACCAATTTAAATCGTGTACACCTTAACTTATCTGTTATATAAGTGGGTATGACATTGCTTTGCCCCAGGATAGTGGGAAGTGTGATCAGTTAAGAAATTGTTTAAGGCAAGCACACGTAGGAATGTTTGGACCATAGGCACTATTAAAAATAAATTATTCCAAGTCAGAGCTATGATCACGTTTTATTACGAAACAATCCACCTATGTATGTAATTTGCACCCTACTGGTAGTTCTATAAAATGGAAAAAAACTGTTGGTAAAATGGTAAAATAAGTTTGTCATTGTAGTTAAGAGTGTAAAATTAAGCAAAATTGATAGAAGAAATAAAGGCCCAAAGGAAATGTCTAATTCCAGAGACCATAACAGAAGACAAAAGGACCAAACACCATTTTGTCTTATGACAGTATTGCATGATTTGTCCATTTCAGAAAATGACAGCTCATCATGAAAAATAGCATCACCTATATTTCTACGTATGACCCTTTATTATTAACAATGTTCTTCCGATTCTATTATCTCCACTGATTGTTCTGACAAGTAAATAAGGTTCCATTAGACTCTTTAAGATTTTTAAAAAGTAAATCAGACTTTTTCTTCTGGCATTATGACTGAGTGCCCCTGGGAACTTTTTGCAGGACACTATGTATTATACAGAATACATATTAAGTGGTATCCATGGTCTAATGTGATAATTCTTAATGTTCCCTCTTTAAAAAAAATCTTTAGTGGTAAGAGAGAAGGATATGAAGCGAAGGACAGATTTACAGATGAGAGATACAGGATTTCTCAGAGAGTGAACAGCAATAATGCTGATGCTATCAGGATACTGAGCTTTGAGTTAATTGTGGGTAGGGCAGCTTCCAGTACTGTTTCAAGTCAAGCAGAATGGGGGTTCACGTGACCCCAGTTTCTAGACAGAAGCTTCTGACTACCAGCAAACACAGATGTTGAAGCAATTCTTCTAAACCCACGCTCCTCAAAATGTGGCCTGAGTACCAACGGCATTAGCATCACCTGGGAGCGGATTAGAAACCAAGACTCAGACTCCAACCCAGATCTACTGAGTTATAATCCATATTTTAGTAAGATACTTAGGTGATTCTTAAGCACATTAAAGTTAAGAAGAAATGTTGTACAAAGAAATATTTCCTAATGTGGGCCCATCAGACTGCACTCAATTAAAATAAGACAGTGAGCTCATAGTTACAGACTACCAAACACACGAGGGAAAAGCCACTAGGCATAAAAATCAGCAAGGAAAAAAAAACCAGTATATTTAGACCTTTAAGGACTGCATACAGGAAATGTATGAATCTTTAAGGACATAAGAAAAAAAAAAACAGTGAGCGTGCAGTGGAACTAATATATAATGAACAAGTGTATTAGAAACTAAAATTAAGCTTCTAAAGAAATAATTGTTAAGAAACAACAATGGATGTGTTAAACAGATGAGACAGTTAAAAATAGAATTAATGAGCTGAAATACATACCTAAGGAATTACTCTGAATGTAGCACTAAGGGAAAAAAACAAGAAAAAAATAAAATCTAAGATATATAGGACAAACTGAGTCTAGTAAATCATGTTTGGAGTCCTAGAAGATTACTAGATATTATAGGGGAGAGGTACTACCTTAAAAACAATGGCATAAATTATTTAGCACAAATAAAAAATAATAAACAAAGAGGTCTGCAAAAAAAAAAAATACTTGCCTAGATAGAAATTTAAATTAAGTGAAACACCAAAGACAAAATATCTTAAAAGAACCCAGTACAATTTTTTAAAATGGACTGTCAGTCAACTGAGAATCATGAAGCCAGAAAAAAAAATACTATTTTAAAGTATAAAATTGAAATACTTAAAGAAAAAATTAACCTTAGAGAATTTTCAGTGGACTGAAAGTCTGATTGTCACTATGCTCTCATACATCCAATGGCTCTTTCACCTCTACTACAGACTTTGTTCTAAAAATCCTTGTATACCTAAATTTTATTTCTCTGTAGTGGCATGGGAGAGTCATTTCTAATCAGTCACATTTCTTACTGATCTTTTTTCTCATCAACATAAGAAACTTAATCCTAAAATCCATTGCATATTCTCAAGTTCCAGTCATTTGTTTTTCCCAAAAGATTTGTGTGTACCAACCCATTTACCCTTCACACTTAAAGTCACACAACATGTAACATTTCAGTCAATGACAAACTACATATGCAAAGGTGGTCTCATAAGATTATAATGAAGCTAAAGACTTCCTATCACTTAGTGACATAGTAGCAGTCATAATTTCCTAGCAAACATATTACTCATGTGTATGGTGATGCTGGTAAAAAACCAACCAACTACACAGCCAGTAACATAAAAGTAATAGCACATACAATTGCAGTAGCAAACCTACATATATCAGTAGGTTTGTGTAAGTATACTCTATCATGTTTGTACAACAACAAAATCACCTAACAATGCATTCCTCAGAACTTACCCCATCGTTAAGGGGTGCATGACTGTATGCCTAATCCCTTGTTTGTATTTGACTAAGGAACTTCCAATCTGTGGTTGCAGTAAACCATGCACACTTGGTTTATATTCTACAGAATTTTAGGGTTGAACTCTATTTTGAGCATTTCATAGCCCTTCCACTTCCTTTCTCAGTGAATACTGTGGTATACTGAACAGAACACCAGGATATCACTGGTAGGAAATGATGTTCTAGTGCTCAATTTAAATGTCAAGGCAAAGAATAGAAATAGTTTAGTCTATAATTCTCATATGCTCTTGCTTACCAACCAGATCTTACTCTACACCCACCTGAATTCTGATAGATCAGCCTTTTACCTCATTCTTATTTTCATCTGTATTACTTTTGTTGTGTCCCACAAGTGAATGTATTATTTGTCATATTTAGAACATTATCCAAAAACCAGGGCTTTGAGTACAGGCCAATAATCCAGAAGTCTGGAATTTTTCAGGCATCTAATTTTCAAACTGTCTCTGTCTGTCTCTGTCTGTCTCTGTCTGTCTCTGTCTCTCTCTGTCTCTCTCTGTTTCTCTCTGTCTCTCTCTGTCTCTCTCTCTCTCAGTCTAAGGTTGCCAGAAAAAATTGTGATTGTTAAACTTGTAAAACGAAGCTTCACAGCTCTTCCTCTGATCTCCACCCCTCTCATCACTTGGGATTTTATTTCCAATATATTTTTGCTCATTTCATTGATATACCGTTTTTGCCTTCTGCACATTAACTTGTAGATCTCTTCTCCCTTTTCAGAGAGCAAGCACCTTGCACTTTATACAGCCAGTTGTCACGAGAACTCAAAAAAGTAAGCTGTCGGTCCCCACCTGTAGAGATCTTCCCCCTTAGACCAAAGCCCACTCCTAACCAACAAGCAGTAACACACTGCAGATGGGAAGGAAGCAATTGGTCTGACACGTCTTACACTATATTTGGAACCATTGCTTTTTTTACATTTAGGTTCTGCTGCTAAAGCTAGTCCCTTTTGTCAAACTAGCTCACGGTGGTTTTCTCTTCGAGACCTTATTTTTTCTTACTCTAGGTTAATTTCCTCAGGGAAAACAAAGTTTTTCAATTGGATCTATAGCTGTGTGAATACCGTATAAGAGGTGAGTTCAAGTTCTCTCCCACCATGCTCTGTGGTCTGTGCAGATTAAATTATGGGGACTAGATTGGTCATACCATGCATATGCAAGACAAGGTTTATGTTCTCCAGCTTGTCCCCTGCAATTGCCCCTGCAATAGAAGACTTTGCAAAACCTGTATTCACTTCATTTTTCCAGCTAGCAAAAGTGGAGGAACACAGAAAGATAAAGGAAAATAGAAAGAACATTCATCTCCATAGAAAGAGCACATTGAAAGCACCCAAAGGAGTAATATGAAAGTGGCAGGAACTGTCAAATGTACCTTCCCTCTGACTCATGCTCCAGCCAAACACCTTTGAATGGGGGGATGCTGTTTCTCTTATCATGCTGAATTGACCTTCTCTGGCCACCTTCCCTGAGATACTCTTAAATTCTCCCATATAAATGTCTCTATTATTTTCAATAGCATCAATAGACAATAAAAAAGTATGCCCTTATCTCAGTCCCAGAACAGAATGTCCATTATCATTAATGATGATCATAATGGGAGAAAGGAGTCAATTGACCTCTTAGCATATGCCCTCAAGCTACATAATCAGGCTTCCCTAGGGGTTTGGTATGCACCTGATAGGACAGGATTAATTCAGCATAAAAATGTTCCCTGGCCTGTTTGAACTTTAAGTAGAATACAAAATGACCTACTTTGGCAATATATTTAACTTTCCTCACAGTTACTATTTTCCCCAACTCTGTGTTACTTTTCCAAAGTGTTTATGTGGAGATTCTTAAACTCTTACTTCTACACCTATGCTGGAACATTAATAATTTTTTTTTAACACTCCATATTGTCAAGAAACAGCCCAAGGAAGCAAGCAGAAAATTAGTATTAGCAAGAGATGAAAAGTGAATCTGAAATGGAGACTGGGGGAAGCTAATCCTCAAAAATTCCATTTGACAAGAATTTCCGATCTGATAGTGTGCTAGGACACTTAAGGAAGAAAGAGGCTGTGCAGGGAGAATAAAATTTATAAAATGGGAAATCAATGCTTCAAACAGAATCAAGTTAAACTTTCATAAAAGCAGCATAGTAATTCTATTAGGTAATCTAAAAATAAATGAAAATTTCACTAGTTGTATGTACTCCTTATACCTCCAAATAGATATAATTTAAACAATCTATGAAAAGGGGCTATCAAAAAAAAAATTAACTCTACTGGTATTGTTATGGTTTAATTTTGGTGAGTCGTAATCACATGGTTAAAAATAGCTCTTCCACCTGAGTATATTCTGATCCTATAAAAATCCCAAACTGGTCATTGATGCCAATGTGTTTGTTTTGCATTCTTAACAAAATAGTAAACTTTTTAAAGAAGCTATATTTCTCTTTTACCACAAATTGGTATTCAATAAATTGTGAAATGATTAAATCATATTTAAGATTATGTGGCATTGTGGCATGTTTAATATAAGATCCTTGAACTATACCATAAATGAGTCTATTATAAACTTGGGTCTTACCTATACAATGTTAAAATATGCAGGCATGTAAATAATTATTACAACTAATTACTTAACATGGAGACAACAAGGTGTTAAGATTGAATTTTTAAGTAAACAATTTGTATTTAAATTTGTTTTAAAATTAAAAATTTTTTAATGTAAAAGTATTTATTCACAATCCTTGATGTAACCACTCCTTCAAAACTTGTTTATAAACAAAATGCCAAGAAAATTACAATACTAGCTAATGACAATCAAAGATACATAAAAACTTTAAAAAGCATAATCTAGACAATGACAAAGTAAATTAACTTTAGATGTTCCTAGTGGCACAGGGTAGGATACCTACTCCTTAAATAAATCTGTTATGATAAACAGATTGAATTCTAGTCACTTCAGCAAGAGAGAATATAAAGAACCAATTGTGAATTGGCATTTCATCACAGAAAGTGAATGTACAATTTTTATTGCTTATGGGTTGGACAAAAATCCTTAGGATGGGATATAAAGAGAGTGAGTCTTTGAATTGGTTGATTTCTTAAGACACAGACTTATACAGCTAGTATAAGTATAGATGAGTATAGATGGAAGTGTTATATAAGTCATATGATATTCTATGGTTCTAACTGCATAATTGAAATGGGGTAGCAGTGAGGTTCCAGTTCTACCTTTCGGACATCTTCTGATCAGGCTAAAGATTGGCAACCAGAGCAGTTTCATTTCAGGTCTATAGTACTGAAATAATCTCTGATATCATCAAAAAACAAAACAAAAACAGTTTAAGGCAAAACCAGGGTCTGATCTTTTGCTCTTTTGTTAAAGGATGAGTTGTGTCAGATCATCTAATAAGACAGTAGTTGCACAGTAGCACTTGAGACTGAAGATGTACACAAAGTAAAAAAGGAGAATGACTAGATTTTGCAGAATGCCTCAAAGCCATGTGCAGAAGATACTGAATACAGGACAGCAAGATACATGCAGAAACTATTAGGATCTACCTCAGTGAGTCAAGTCTACCTTCAATTTAGAGGGCTGTTCTACCTATGGTATTTATCCAAAAGCAGCACAGATTGTGTGGTAATGGCACAAATCACACCTTGACTGGTTCATAGTGAGTCTAAAGCTGCTGTTAGATGCCCTATTATCACTTGGACCAAATGGTTCAGACTTGTCTTTTGAGCTTTGAGAGCTGTGCAAGTACCATTGTAGAAACCCAGATACTGTACATAAAAAATGAATCAGTATTTCCTCTGAGTGATTCTCCAGAACATGCTATGGTGGCTTCATATTTTAAGTTCCTGGGCACATGCCTCAGTGAGACATTGTCCAAATAAAAAGATTCCTAAAGTCTAAAGACTACACTGCAGACATAAGTTAGGTTACAGTGAGGGAAACAAGTAAAGGCTTGATGTCCATATAACCATAGTACTCTACTGGGGTGTAGGTGTCATTTACCATAATAAGAGTGTGCCAGTTATCTCTTCTTTGAGGAAAAAAAATTCCCTGTGTGTAGGTTAATAATACTTGTTAATAGGTTGAAAATCTATAAAGAAAATAAGTCAACTGGAAAAAATAGCTCTGATATTTATTGCTAGCCCTGTTGTACCTTCAATCCTGTGGATAGTGTCATAGCAAAATTTAGGGTAAAATTTGGGGGACACAACTGTTTCTTTGATTTGTACTTTGTTCTTCTAAATCCAAGTTGGCAGCATTTCTGTTGATATAATTTACTCAAAACCTTTGTAAGCCTCCTATGAATCTCATTGTGGTTCACTTCATTAGACAAAAGTTACACTCATAAATCTCTTTGAGATAAGAGTTGTTTGCTTTGGGTTATTCTGTTTATTTATTGAGAGAACCTGTGAGGCACACATTTAATTTCTCCATAGGTCCTTTTGCATGACAAAATAGTACTCTAGGGTATCTCCTTTAATATGAGCTCTTAACAAATGACTTTAGAGTCACATTCTCCATTTTATCTCTAAATCATGTTTTTCTGGCATCATAAAAGATCCAGCTTTTCTCAGAATACATTTTGTAATTTTAGTATCACCTGCCATCTGGAAGAGGTTGAGAATTTTCAAAAAAAACATCAAGGCCTGCCTCGCTTTAACATTCTCCCCTCGATGATCTCTCTGCTCTCCCATTACAAGCAGCAAAAGGAAACCAGGCAGCACCTTCAACACCTGCTTAGAAGTCTCCGTAGCTAGATCATAAGACACATTTCCTACTCTCTTTGTTACCACAGGCGACAGAATTGTCAAGCTGCTCACTACTATGTGACAAGAATCCCCCCACATCCCCTGTAGTTTCCAATAGCACATTCCTAATTTTTTTCAGGCCTCACTGGTGGTAGCTACAAAGTCCATATTTCTACTAAAAATCAGTTTAAGGCACTTTAAACTTTCACTAACATTCTCCTCAAAGCCCACTACCTGGTTCCAAAATTGCTCCCACATTTTAGGGTTTTATATGACAGCACCCCGCTTTCAGGTACAAAATCTGTATTTTTTATCTATTAACATGCAACAAGCTAACCCTTACCACACCCCAATCAGAAACAACAAACATCATCTTACAGTTTTTGTGTGTCAGAAATCCAGGTACTGTTGGTTGAGCTCCCCTGGTTCAGAGTCTCTTAGGAGGCTGCTGTGCAGTTGTCTGCTGAGGCGACAGTTATCTGGAATGGAGAAGAAACCGCTTTCAGGCTCACTCAGGTGGCTTTAAGCACTCATGGGCTATTAGCTGGAGACATTAAAGCTGTGCCACTTGGGCCTTTCCACAGGTTTGCCATATTCTGTTAATTAGAATCAAGCACCATGCCTGGCCCACATTCAGTGTAATGGGACTCCACCAACATCAGGAGGTGGGGATCATGGCAGCCAATTTAGAGCCTGCCTACCACAAAGACACGTCTCTTTAGAATAACAAAGACTGCAATGGGTGAAAACTAACTTTCCAGAATAAAATAAACTCAGTGCTCTAGAAATTATTCGTCTTCAACAAAATCAGAGCTCAGGATGAACATGTGAATCACTCTCCATTGAATGCTGGGAACCTTGAGCCGAACAGTGAAAATGGCCTTGAAAGATAAATGCGTAAACAGACCAAGGTGAGAGGTCTCAGCTGAACCTTTCTGAATCTCTAAACTGTGGAAAGCTCTCTCCTTAAATAAAGAAACTTGTTATGCTATAACCAAAATGAGTTTTACTGATTTCCTTAAGTAAGGGGAAACACTACAAAGACAGTTCTGAAAAAGAGTCTCGGTAGAAAAATAAATCATGGTTTTTATTGCTTATAGGTTAAACTCAGAAGTCATTAGAAGGGAATAGTAGGAGGAGGACATCAAAAGTGGTGTGGCATCTTCGGACTGTTTGATGTAAATGAGGAAAGGTTTTGAGCAAATAAATGTTGTGCAAGTTATAAAACAATTTGTAGTTACAATTGCATGAGGGTGGTTTCAGTTTTCAACAGCCACCACTCAATTTGAGACACATTAATAACATCATTGCCTAACGGAATATATCACACACTTAGTTTAAATATCTTGTATTTATTCTATGAGATAAAAATGGGAATATGACTAGAGAGCTCGTTGATGAATTCAAATATTGAAATGGCCAGTAGTACACATATCTACTTTTAATTTAGATTATGGAGCCAGAAGCCTGTGTATAAATACAGTTCTCTTACTCACTGAATATATGATATTGATCAAGTGGCTTAACATCTCTTTACTTCAATTTTATATGTTTAAAATGCAATAAAAATAGCACCTATCCTACATGGAGGTTTTGAGGATTAAATGAGTTAGTATGTGTAAGTCACTTAGGTAGGGCCTGGCACATAGTTAATAACTAAATAAATGGTAGCTTTTATAATTCTGAAAATGATGATATTTTATTGTTCAGGTAAAAAGTACTTTCTGCCTATGCTTATTTCAACCCATTCTCACATATGATCTAAATCAAACTAACAACACAGTATATGCTAACAGAAAAAAAGTATTTATGTCTTATCATCCACAGTATGTTGTATGGGTATTTCGCTCTAGCATCAGATATTTCTGGCATGGGGTAAATTCACCTTCTGGTGACCTGGGTACTGGCCCTAACTGCTCTTGGCTGTATTTTCTCAGCCTTCAGTGTTAAAATCTATAATAAAGTATTCCCAATAACTGTGTCTGCTTCTTTAAGCTTCATTTTTTCTCTTAGCTTGGAAGCTTAGAGGTTTTAGTGTATTTTAGAAAGTCTTTACTTATTAACAGATGACTTCTATTAATTTGTGGAGAAAATTAGATATTATGACAGCTAATGCCGAAACCTTATAAGCTATACCTTTAGAAACCTGATAGAAAATCTCACTTCTTTGCCTGTCTTCTTTAATTTTTCATTCCATAATGCTGTTTCTAGTGCGATATCACAGTCAGTAAATTTTTCACTTCAGGTCTTGGCGAGAAGCCAGGTGGTTTTAAAGTCACTTGCTCAGGAAAAAAGAAGAATGGTACATTTGGAGTGGAAGTATCCTGGAGGGCATTGTTGCAATTAGATAGATGAATGACCACAGGTTTTAATTAGAACACTAGGTATACATGCCATATCATTATTCTAAGACTCTGTGCTCACAGAGTGAGATAGTGTTATACTACTGATTCAATATCCTGCAGATCTGTAAGCACAATTTCTAG
Organism: Macroglossus sobrinus; assembly: GCA_004027375.1. Lineage (NCBI taxonomy): Eukaryota > Metazoa > Chordata > Mammalia > Chiroptera > Pteropodidae > Macroglossus > Macroglossus sobrinus. Next base: position 328,680 of record PVKZ01001146.1, on the reverse strand, counting down.
GTAGGAGCCATTTTAATTCCACACATATTTATATATATGCTATTTTTAATAGGCAGAATCATTCTTGATTAACCCTATAGGACAGTTCTATAATCAAATTAATTTTTAAAGTCAGAGAGGGAAAGAATGAGCATTATGAAGATGGATATTAATGTCACTTTGTATGTCTTACATCCAGTAATAATATGCTATTACCCTGTTTTTCTTAACATAGAACCTATGCTCTAAAAAAGAAAAAACTGTTACATTAGATGCTTACAAAATCAAGACAAACATGTTTTTTCTCCTCTCCACTTAAAGATTGCAAACCAAATCTTGAAACAATTAAGTTCATATAAAGACTTGCAAGTTAAATGCAATAACAGATAAGACTAAAAATAAAATCTCTTCATAATGTAACTACTCCTATGTCTTCATGTACTTGAATTTATTGACTCATTTCTATTGTTTATAAGCTACCCAGTTTATAGTATTTTGTTAGACCAGACTGAACGGACTAAGAAAATATTTAATAGGTGATTTTAGAATAAGAGTATATAGAGATACATAACAATTAATAATAATACAGCAAAGTAAATTTTAACCATCAAATTGGACTTCTTGGATAAGTGATGCAGCAATGTTCCTTTCTATGTCTGTCCTGGCACATAAAGTTTGCTCAACACACTGCAGCTCTAACTTCCCAAAAGAGAGCTACAGGGGTTCAATACAGACAAATCCGCAGGACATCCAGTGAAAAATCTATAGATTCTTTCGAAAGAGTATTTATTACTCTGATCTTGTAAAACAGGGTCTTCCCAAACCTCACTAAAAATCATCTGGGATCTTCTGCCAATTTTGACCCCTTACAGCTTTTCAACAGTGATGGAAATCTAAAGCTCAGATAACTTGATCCATGCTACCCACACCTAGAATCATCAGGCTGTACTCAGCCCCCTACATATCACTTATTTTTTCTCTCCCTTCAAACTTCAGAGTTGCCCCCTCTCAGAGCTAGTCTACGGTACCCATGCCACCTGTTTCATTTTCTATAATTTCAATTACTTCCATTTTCTTTCCCTAACATATTCTGAAATTTTGCTATACCCTGAAGACATTGCTTCTCTCACAACTCTGCAGTATAAATCACTGTTTACTAGTAACACTGGTGGTCACTTATCGAAGACTTTGTCTAGGAACCTTACTAAGTAATTTACAAATATGACATCTTTTCACCCTAGTTAATCCTCATAATAATTTATAAAATAAGATACTGCTGTTTCTAATTTATAGCTAAAGCAAATAAAATAGAGGCTAAACAATTTGCACCAAAGTATACAGCTACAAAGTGGCAGAACCAGAATGCAAATCAAGATCATCTGCCTCCAAAACCTTACTCTTTTAAAAACAATGTTTTTATTTGAACATAATTCCAGACTAATGGGAAAATTGCAAAAATAATATAATGAGTTCCCAGGTACTCTTTACCCAGAATATCCACATGTTAACAATTTACTAAATTTACTTTATCTTTTTTCTCTCTTCTTCTCCCTTTCTCTTGAAACATTTGAGGATAAATTTCAGACATGAAGCTCTTCAGTTCTACAAATATGCACTTTATGTTCTTAATATAGAGACCATTCTTCTTCATATACAATAATGTCATTTATACTAGAAGATAACCCAGAATTAGGATTATGTATAGCATTCAACATCATGTTCATTTGCTTTCTTTAATTTAGAACAGTTTCTGAGTCTTTCTTTGTATTTTATGATATAATATTTTCAAGATATCAGGACAGTTTTTTTTGTTTAATTTTTTTTTTAATAATGTAACTCAGTTTGGGTTGGTTTTATGCAAACCTTACCCTTAATTACCACATTTGCTATTCTCTCACTTTCTTGTCACATAGAATACAGCTGTTTTTCTAAAGACTGATAGTAGCATCTTAGTAGGGTAAATATTTACCTGTTGCATTCTATTTCTTAAAGTGTGCTCCTAAATTGTATTAGCTTTGGTTTCCACAAGATTCAGATCTTTCCCTGCAATAAATACTTTCCCTCAGCATATTCAAATGGAAAATACTAGCCCTCCTTACCAACAAAAGTAATAGCTGACGATGCCAACATCCCACCACAAGTCAGAAATTTAGTGCCACCCTAGGTATCTTTGTCTACTCTCACACATGATCATCACTAAATTTTATCCATACCGCTTACAAAAGTTTCTAGAATAAGTCCCTTTTTGTCTCCCCATCATCACTGCACTCCCTGTTTCTTAACCTTTTCCAGACTGTCTCAAGTCTACCTGTTTCCCATCCTCCAACCTTGTTTCCTCCATCATCCATATCCCTTCCATTATTTTTCCCCCCAATACTACAATTAGATTGAATAACTCAATTGCTTAAAAGAAGTCAGTGGCTTGCAATATACCTATTAAGATAAAGTCCAAATTTCCTGGAGTGTCATATAAAACCTCTGTGATCTGCTCCCTGACTGCCTCTCCATCTTCATCACCTGCTGCTTCAATAATGCTTACAATTGCTATGACCCATCTCCATGTTTTCTGCCTCAGTTACTCCAAAACCTCATTATTCCAAATAATCCATTACCCCAAAATGTTCATCAAACATTTCAGATAATTTTATAATTCTGTCTTTGCATATATTTGTTTTCTTGACCTGGAAAAATATATCTCGCCATTCCCATCTAATGGACTTCTCTATTCATTCTTAAAATAACCCCAGAATCTCTTTGTGAAGTTTTAATTATTTTATTTTCCTATAGTTTTCTGGGGATTTTTTTTTGAACTTTGATTTTTATACATTCTTATATGCTTTCGGCACTGAAATATTTATCTTTGTAAATACTGCATCCGTGCCTACCTCCAACCCCAGCCCCAAACTTCCTACCCCCATTAGATGGCAGACTATTTGAGTGCAGTACTATCTTGATTATGTTGCCGGGACAGTAGGATAAGTTTTCTGAATTAATGTAAATCTTGTCCCATGGGTCTAAGATTTTTCCTAAATTTAATGGAATTGGCTTTTGTTGAAACTAATTTGAACATATGTCAGCCTAAGTACACAGCAAGAAATAAAATCCCACTCCCATGGTTCAAGAGAAAAGAACTTGTCAAAGGGATTGCTTTCAGAGGTGTGGACCAGGTTCAGGGGTGCTAAATCACCCAGTCACTGGCAACAGGGGAGAGAAATAGTGTTACTAGAGCCCAGTGAGAGCTGAAGGGTCAGAGGAGGGCAAAGCAATAAAGAAGGGGCCCGGTCACTGCCAGAAGCTCAGCATGAAAGCAGAGGAAGAGGGAGGACACCCTGCTTCCTCTGCTCTCCCATGCTCTCAGCTCCTGCTGGAATCCCCTGCAGGCTGAACTCACTGAAAAGCTGATTGTCAAAGGAATCCAGGTGATGCTGTCTTTGAGGTCAGCCTTCTTCGCTATGAATGTGTCTTAGATGAGTGATGAAGAATAATATTTGTTGTGACCCTATTTTCCACATATTCATCTAAGCATTTTATATCCATCTCTTTTAGTCCTTCCCAAAATCCTATTTGGTAGGTATATTATTGTCTCCCTCACCTAGGGAAAAAAAAAAAAAGGAAACTGAAACTTAGAGAAATGAAAATGAATTGTCTCAATTCATCCATAGCTGGTAATGTGCTATCAGGCCCAACTCTGGCTCCCCGTCAGAACTGAAGTGACAGATGGGCCAGATGTGCTACTTTCTCAAAAGCTCTCTCCTCTGAACTGGAAACTTCTAAAGTAAACTTCAAGTACTGAAGGACAAGGAAATAGATGATCTATAACCACACTGCCTTATGATTTCATTATAATTAACTTCAACCTCATTCTTAAGTCCATTGTAGTTTTTATCTTACAAATAGAGAAATAAAGAAAAGATTTGGTATGAACTTAAGGTTTTAATGACCCACCATTATCAAAACTACTTCTCTTTACTTCCTCATCCACAATAGAACAAAGAAATTTCCTAATCTCATCAATGTTTTGAAAAGAGACTTGGTTATATTAGATTTTAAGCACTTCTTTTCATTAGGTAATTTTTTATCATTGGCGTTGCAAGCCATTTTGCTTTCAGTTTCTGGAGTCTATAAATATAATTTTAATAGAACGTTAACTTCTTCCCCAAAACAATATGAAAACCCAGAGAGTTTATAAAGAGATTTCACATGTATGTACCTTACACTGTTTGCATCATTACTGGAGATTTTTGTTTAATAATTTAAAAGAAAGCCAACTATACCGTAGAGAATGGACAAAAAGACAGCTAAAAGATAGTAAATTAGGACCCAGGAGAAAAAATTGAAGGAACTGGCATTATTTATCCTATTTAAAAAAAAATGGTTAGAGTCTAAAATAAGGTCTCTAAGAGTGTGAAATGAGAGGATGATAAATGCAGCTCACTCTATACATTTGTGTATAAAATCAGGTGCTAGACACTGGCAAATACAAAAGTGAACAAGCTATAGCCCCTACTAAGGATGAGGTGACATCCTTGCAGACAAATATCCAAAATGCTAGATTTAGTGTTTTAAGTGTGATAATAGGTGCTTTGTGCAAAGAAAGACACTGATTCCACCCTAATGTTAGTCCCCCATTATTTCTTGTGTGGATTACTGTAATAACTTCTTACTTTGTTTTACTCTTTATACTCTTATTTCTCCACAATCTAGCATATACCACTGCCAGAATGATCCTTTTCGAATCTAAGTAAGATCATATCACTCCTCTGTACAAAACCTTTCAAAGGCCTCCAGCATACTTTCTTACCATGGTCTACAAGGCCCTCAATGGTTTGGCTCCTCATCACCTCTCCTACATCACCTCCTTTACTCACTCCCTCATTCACTACACTCCAGCCTTGCTTGTCTCCATGCTTTTCCTCTTGTTCACCATGTATACTCAGAAATTGAAGTTTCTGTGCTCTCTTCCCACAATATTCCTTCTCCAGATAGTTGGATCCAGAAGATGGCTGTTTTAGCTCAAACAGAGAAAGTAATTTTGCCTTTACTCCACCTTTTCCTTCTATTTAGATCTTCAAAGGATTGGATGATGCCCATTCCCATTGGTGAGGGTGAGATTCTTTAAGATGTCTACTGATTTAAATGTCATTCTCTGTTGGAGGCATCATCACAGACACACTGAGAAATCAGCATTATAAAACACCCCTTAGGGAAAAGCTAGAGGTATGATAGGATAATTTGTAAAAGGAATTCTAGTAGAGTTTGGATAATACTTTTTTTTTTTCCTCAGAAGCAGGAAAGAAAGGATGAAAATACAGCAATATTGTATTTTCAGAATAAAATCCAAATTCTTTAATGGCTTCTTAAGACTTTCCATAAGTTGTCATGCTTGTCTCTCCATCTACTCTCTTTCTTCGCTACCCCACTCTACCCTTACTCCAGCCACACTAGCTTTCTTTCAGTTCTTCAAACATACAAGCTCACTCCCCATTTGCCTTTTCCCTAGCTTCTCCCTCTACCTGGAATGCTCATTTTCAGAACTTCATAACAGCCAGCAATTTCCCACAACTCAGGTCTCTGCTCCTAGTGATACTCTTAAAGAGTATCTCTCTGACTTCCCAAAGTGATAGAGTCTATTCAGGTCTCAGTGGATTTCTCTCTCTCTCTCTCTCTCTCTCTCTCTTTTTTTTTTTCCTCACATATCCCTGTTTTAATTAATAGGACACATACCACTCACTGAAATTATCTTTCTCAGTATTTGTTTATTGTTTGCCTCTGTTCTGCATAAGAACAGATGCCTCATCTTACTCATTCTCTGATCATTCTCCTGATACCTGGAATAGTCTCTAGCACATTAAAAACAAAACAAATAAAAACACAAATATTTGGAAATAAATGAATAAATATTGAAGTGGAAAGGAGAGAGGTTAAGAAAGCACACTTTAGATAGCTTCAGTCAGCTCTATAAATTAAGTTGTAAAGCATTTTCTCAAATAAATCTATTTCTTCTTTCCCTTACTGCTCCCACGTTGCTCAGGCCACCATAATTTCACCCAAATCATCATAATCTCCCTGTTTTGGTTCTTGTCCCATGCAGTATAGTTCCCCAATTGAAACCAAAGTGATCTTCCTAAAATGCATATCTGCTTATTCCTCTATCCCCACTAAAGTATTCCACATGTTCCCCATTGCTCTTAAAGTACAGTTCAAACTTTTTACCTAGGTTTTATGTTCAGATGAATATGGTCCTTACTTCTGTAGCTTCAGTTTTCATCACTGCCTCCATGCCCTTTCTTATTATCCTTATTATATTCCTTGGTCATATTGAATTCCACCATTATGCCATGATAGAATTTCCACTATATCCTGTTTTCGACAATATCCTCTTCCCAGAAACTTGTTTTCCTGTTGCTTCATTTGAATCAGTCTTGTATACTTTTGGGTCTCCGTGTGACTGTTCATTTCTCCAGGCACTATTGCCCAGCCTACTCTCACCCAAGTGCAGTTCCCCTCTTATAGATTCCCAAAGAGTCTTATAACTATCAGAGTTCTTACTATAAGAAAAAATTGATGTTTTGGGGAGAAAAGGATTTTTAAAAATAATTAAATAGCAAATATATCAGTGTAGAGGACTAGACTAGAATCAGGTTTGGAGGAAAAATAAATGTCTGGATTTCTTCTGAGACTCTCTCTCTCTCTCTGTCGCAGGCAATAGCAAAAAACCATCAGCTCTGGACACCTGGAGCTGCCAGCATTCAGTTCTTTATCACTACTGATCGAATGCTGGCCACTCTCTCCCTTGCAAAATTAAATTCCATTTAGCCTTTTCTTCTAATCGGTCTGTTCTGATGGATATATTGATAGACCTGATTGGTGGACTGAAGTCACAGGCAGAAACTCTGGATTGCTGGGAGGCAAGGAAAGTCCTGTAAGCTTTTAACTTGAGAGAGCAACACTTATGACATGGGACAAATTATGATAAAAATCTGCTACATGCCTGCCCTCTATTATTGCCTTAATCAGAGTATATCTCAGTTGTTTGGCTTTTTGTTTGTCTCACTAACTCCATGAAGGCAGGAGTCATCCTTATCTCATTGACTGTTGTTTCTCTAACAGCTAGGAGAGAGCTTGGCATATAGTAAATGCTAAAAATATTTATTGAATGAATGAATGAATGGGTTATAATTGGGGCTTGAAGATTGGAACAGCTGTTGAAATTATAATGCAGGAATTATAATTGGGAATCAATTAGAGAAGCCTAAAAGAATTTCTGAGTTGCATTTTGGATCCTGCCAAGTTTAGGGAGAACGCATTTGTAGAGGAACTGATCATCATCGTTTAATTCATTTCTCAAGCAAGGCTCAGAAGCCAGGAAAGGAGAACTTAATGGTCTCAGCCAGGTTGTGACTGGAAAAGGATTTGTGGGCAAAAGACTACAGTGAGTTTGAACTCAAACCAAAAAAAATATATGTAAAATGACTGATCTTAGAATTTAGGTTAAGGAACAAACTGAACCAGAAAAGGTATGGGTAGCCCACAAGAATATGGAAAGTTGAAATGACAAAAGATGATGATAAAGGCACAGATACAGTTTAGTATAAAATAGTAAGATGTGTTTTCTACCTTCCCTCAAATTATCATAGCTGAGTCTATTGCTCCTCCCTTTCTCAGTCCTGTTTGCTTTTCTGCACCAATCTTAACAAAAGTAGTCATACATCACCATTCTCAGTATCCCTTTTCCTTCTCAACCAGAGTTGCTGATAATTAAATTGCCCACTCAGGCCCATTAGAGATAGCTTGTGTTTTTCTCTTTGCCAATCAGGAGCCAATGCCAATAGAATTAGCTGTAGTTGTCCATTTGCCTTCTATTCTTTTTTTTTTCTCTTTTTTCCACATTTGTCTGTAAATACTTATCTTCCACTGCAGTGCCCATCTGCTCAATCTTTAGAACTGATTATCTATTTTAGTTTATTTCTAAACAGATTAGAAATTCTGAAATGTGCTCAGAATTCTGCCCACATACTGCAGCAGCCTGGTATTTTGCCCTGTATAAGCCTGTCAGCATTCTGAAAACAAGAACTTTGCCCCAGTTATTAGCCTAGCAAAGGGCTCCTGTATTGATCTCACACATGATAACTGCCTATCATCCTGTCTCTTTACTTTTGGTAACTGATCGGGTGGCCTGTGTTATGAACTGAATGTTTGTGTCCTCTCTAAAAACAATACCTATTTTGACACTCTAAACTCTCAATGTGATAGTATTTGGAGATGGGGTCTTTGGGAAGTAGTTAAGCTTAGAGTAGGTCTTGAAGGTGAGTCCCCTATGATGGGATTAGTGTCCTTATAAAAAGAAGAGATTAGAGTGCTCTCTCTCAGCATGGTGAGGACACAGTGAGAAGGCATCTGTAAGTTAGGAACAGGGCTCTCACCAGAACTCCACCATGCTGGCACCTCAGTCTAGGATCTCCTGCCTCCAGCACAATGAGAGATAAATGTCGATTGTTCAAACCACCCAGTCTGTGGTATTTTGCTATGACAGCCATGCTGACTAAGACAGGTTGTCTCACCACAACTCTTGCTGGTTCTGCCTGAATTGTGACTGAATTGTCTTTGCCCCTTGGACTCTGCGCCTTGCTTACTTTGTTGTTTCTTTAGAGTCTGTAAGGTCATCTCCTCCATAATATAATCCTGAAAACAAATATTGGGATTTATATCCATTACTTAGGCTACAGCCAAATATAAAGAGAGGAGCATGCTAAATGAAAGGATAGTGTAAATTAAGCTGCAATAACAAGAGTCTCTGAAATCTCAATAACTTGAAGCTAGGTCAGATACTTTTTCTCTAAGGGCTAAATGGAAATATTTTAGGCTTCTGGGCCACAGTATCTCACAACTACTCAACTCTGCCATTGTAGTGTGAATGGTGTCACAGTCAATACTTAAACAAATGAGCACGCCTGTGTTCCAATACAACTTTACTTCCAAAAAAATAGGGTGTGGGGGGGTGCTTAGCTTGCTGACTACTGACTTAAAAATACAAGGATTTATATCATGCTCACATATTATATCCATTACAATTTAGATCACCACATTATTAAGGTTGGTAATCTGGGACCAAAGCTGATGAAAGAGCCACAATCTGCAACTACTTTTAATTCTAGCAAAGAGAAAAGTGAACTCACAAGGTACCCATTTGTTCTTAAAGCTTCTGTCCAGAAGTGGCAGACATCATTTTCACTTGGGTTTCATCAGCTCCTGCATATCACATGATCACTTCCAAATTATAGGGCAGGGAACCATTCATCTGCTTTGGAGAATGGACATTTAGAATTGGTGAACAGTGATACAATGTACAACAAGGATTGGTGGCCAGAGAAGGGAGTTTCAAGCTTATGATTCTTGATGATGCACTTTTAGATAATAAATAAGTTCAAAGTGATATGTTTTAAGACAGCTGAAAAATGGCATGACACTAAAGACAACTGGGGTTGAGTAATTTTGAAATCTATAAAGACTAATTTAAGTGTAAGCTTCCTCCCTCCTTTTTTGGCATAGTGGAACAAGACAGGAAAGATGGAAGGGAAGTGGTAAGCATGAATTATTATAGTTGTTATAATTTTTTCTCTAAAATGTATCAGAGGAATAAAGTTATCATAATCGAAATTTTTGAAACAATAGCTCTTAATCTACTTCTCTGCATTTATAAAGCCTAATCGAAATATAAAGTGGATAGAAATAATCTTGAACCCACTCTTTTTTTATTTTTTTAAGTAAAACATATGCTTTTGTTTGTCAACTATTATTGGTAATGAGCTACTTGCAACAAACCTCAGATGTGATGGAGGCATGCTAATGTCATTATACCCAGACTCAGAATGGTCAAATTGGAATGTCACCTGGGCTCTCTAACTGGAACACATTCATGATTCTATTAACTGTTGTGCTCAACATTTGATTCATGGTCTAATTGGTAGAGTTAAACCCACATGGTGTTTGTTTAATTACTTAAGGGCAATTCTAGGAGAAATTTGTCTTGGTCTCTGCCTCACATGTGTAATTTTGTGACAGGCATTAGCCTGTGAATCTAGAGTGAAAAATGGAGTCAGAATGGGACAGGTCTTTCATGAGGAAGAGAATAAATTTAATGTTTTATGAGGTTTTTGTTTACACGCACACACACACACATACTGTTTTAGTTTTTGTTTGTAAGAAAATGAGTGTGGGGTAAGGGAATGATAATGCCAAAAGAATTGCCACACTAAAATATGGCTTTCAATTTTCCGGGCATTATATTTATTTTACCTTGGAAAAAAGAAAACAAGGGAGATCAGAGAATGTTTATCATTTTTGTTTAACATTAGACTGCATTTTCCATCTTGAAATTTGAATCATATTACCTCTAATCTAATTGCAAATACTAATTTGTCCCATGATTTAAAATAAATGTTGTTACTGTACCTATAGAATGCTTCTGCATGTACATTGCTACCTTTGCATCTTATTGATTGCATCGCAGGTTTCTATGGGAACAGTGGTGGAGAAGTTAGTTAAGATCAGGAGGTTAGAATTGGAAAAAAATAGAATTTCAACACAATTCATTTATCATGTACATTTAAACCAATTTCCTTAATAAAACATCTATTAGAGTAGAATGAAGATGGTCAAATCACTTTAATAAAAACAAATGAAACATGTTAAAAGTTTAACATCATGTATTTGTACTCAATGCATCCCATTAAAAAGTATTTGGCTTTGGTAATCAAATAAAAAAATTATTAATAAAGATTTCTGTGTCTCAATACTGTTATTCTAAAATTTTCATCAAGAAATGTATTTTATGTGCATTATTCTTATTATTTATTCAGAATAAGCCTGGGGTTGCTATTTTTTGTTCAGAATTTACTCTTTTATACAGTGCTTCCTGATGCCCTGGCTGGCACTATGCAAGCTACTTTTCTCAGTTGCCAGTAGCTTTCCAGGCTCTGCCAGTAATATGCAACAAGGAGAAACTAATAGGCAGAAGGGTGGAAGAAGACCCTTCCTCTCTGTTGACTTTCTGTACCTGTCAGGATCAACTCAACAGTGTGGTACTTCATTTAGAAAAGACACTTGATTCCAACTTTCAATACCCCAAACCTCCAATTAATTTTTCTTGTGAATTCTTGCCTTTGAAATACAATATCTAGTGTATTTTTGTTTTCCTAGTTTCTATAAAGTACATGATTGGTTTTATATGTAAAAAATAAAATGGTAGCTTAAAAAAGAATAAATCCTATTTTTTTATAATAAAAATTTCGAGAAGTACAAAAATATAAGAAGATGAAAGGTTATTACTCTGTTCCATTACTGACATAGAACTAATTTATGCTAACATTTTGCTTCTTTCTTCTACAATATTGTTTAGCAGATAGGTACATACTTTTCTCAAAAACATAATAATCATATTCTATCTCTGCTTTTGTTTCTTGTGTTTTATTTTACTTTAAATCAAAACAGTGTTCTCATGTTATTAAAAACTCTTCATAAACATTATTTGAATAGCTATGTAACATGCCATAGCTATTTTACTATTATTCATATTTAGACATTTGGGTTGCTGTCAAGTGGTTTAAAATTATAAATAACGCCATCATAAACACCTGTGCTTCAAATGTTTTTTTCATATTCAGTTTTATTTCCTTATTTGTTTTTATATTCTTTTGCTGGTCTCTAAATGCAGAACCATAGCCATTTTCAGAGTCTGCACATCCACAAATATTTCTGGAATTTCTCAGAGGTTGTCTTCCAGAGATTCACAAATCATTCTTCTGTGTTTCTTTATGTATGTGTATATACGCATGTCAGTGTATATGTGTATAGATATGTGTGTGTTTTCCTTACACATTGTTTCTATGGCAATAGTATAGCTGAGAGTTTTTGTGAAATGTATTTGAGACTGCATTAAGGGAATAAGCTTACTAATCCTACCTTGCTAAGAGAAAATTCCTGTTTAATATACATTGAGCATCTAATTTTTAACATATTTTCCTCTAAATGATACTAATACTTTTACAATACCAAATATTACTCTTGTGCAGTAGTACATAGAAAAAGAAATCATGATGTTATTGTTTAAGTGAGTCATTAATTACAAGGCTATCTGGATTACAAACTAAAATGCTGTTATTTAAATGGAAAATATGAACCTATTGGACCTTTAATATAAATCAGAATAAATCTATAAATTTTTAGTTTTAGTTTTCTCACATACATAATGGTATACTTGCAGCAATACTTCAGGAGTTACAATGAAAGTCAAAATATATATCTATGTCTATTGCTACATTCATATTCATATTTATATCTCAGTATACTAAATATTATGAAATAATAGAAAATGTAGGGCAGTCATTATTAGTTTTTTCAAAACAAGATAAAAATAAAACCTATAACCCTGCGCTTAAAAAAAACAGTACATTATTTCAATATGCTCAAAGAAGATTTGGAGCAACAAGTTTTGGACTTCTAGAACACTTCGTGTGATGTAGCTAGATAACTCAAGGGCCAAATTCATCTTTTGTGCCCATTTTCTTCTGCTTCTTCACTAAATTTCTTGGCTCAGCACCTTCAAAATGTACCCTTCTGACTTTAAAAGTTGCTAGCCATTTATAATGAGATGAATTAACATTTGATCTAAAAAGCTACTCTTGGAAGAAACTCTAGTTACAGTTTTCTAGAAGACCATAAAATGTTTTCTTGTTCAATAGAAATAGCAGGAAAGAAAGACCTTACTTTTTAAAATAAGAGAATTTTCCTTTTGAAAAGACCTTCCAAAGTCATATCTGAAGCCTAATACTCTTCACAATTCAGTTCAATTCCCTTACACTATATATATAAAAAATTATTTAAACACTTGTAAGATGCTAGGCACTGTGTTTTGAACTATGTGTGATCTCATTTGCACCTCACAACAACCATGTAAAGTATTTATTATTAACCTTGTTTCACAAAACAGAAAGCTGGGGATTGAAAAAGTTAAGTAGCATTTTCTATGTTTGTGCAAAGCGACAGAATCTGCATTTGAATATCATTTGGCCAGGCCAAAAAGCTCATTTTCTTTTATGGGAATAGTTATGATGTTTTTAATAGCAGTCAATAAAGATAAAGGCTTTTTTATGTGCCTGTCACTGCCTAGGAACTGAGTTTAAATGTAGTAGTTTTTTAGAGGATATTTCAGAAATTTACTAATGTATAATTACAATTAAATTGGACAATTTGATTACAAGCATCCACTAATGTTGGTTTGCAAACTAGACCTGTACACAGAGGACAAGGAGAGACTGAGAAAGAAGAGGCAGGCCACTCCAGCTTGGTAGGTGGCAGCTGTATGAAGCAAGCGAACTTATGAGGCTGTTTGAGTGGCTGCAAGACAAGTAGATTTCCGCACCCACCTGTCAGCAGCTTGAAAGTTTATATAACAGAGGCCTTAACTGGGTTCGTCTCCTATACAGTGACTGAACAACCTATTATTCTCTCAAGGCTGTGTCCTAAAAATGGCTCTGCCTGTGGAGACAGTGGGCAGAATAGACATTCCACACCCAGAGAAGGGGCGAGGAGTCTCCTACTGCCCAGGTCCCACTGCGGTCAACCGGTGGTCACAGCCTCTCAACAACCTACTCTGACAACTATTTTTTTTTTTGTCATTTTGAATTTCTTGGTGCTTAACATGCTAAAGAAAACATACATTGTTCTCAGCCTCCTAAATCCAGAATATTACCGCATCCCTACTTACTCTTTACAGTCTTTGTCAAGTCAATGAATGGGTTCTAGCTGGAAAAAGCATTTTGATACCTTATAGGAAAAACTTCATGTGTTGGAAATATATGCATCTATAAATAGTATAGCTATATATTTTTATAGAGTGTTCTCTCTCTCTCTCTCTCTCTCTCTCTCTCTCTCTCTCTAGGAAACACACACATGTGTACACACACACATACATATATGTATGAAATTTTTCAATAAACACAAGTGGGCAAATATTTAGAGCTGATTCTTTCCAATGATATCATTTGGACTCCATCATTTTTATCTAGAGTATGAGGTCAAAAACAAGGTTAAATTTGTTAAATATTATTTTATTTAGGAAAAAAGAGGGACCTCAAGTTTAGATAAAAACTTTTCTCTGTGTGTGTGTATGTGTGTGTGTGTGTGTGTGTGTGTGTACACATGTGTGTGTTTCCTATTCACTGCACCTCACTGAAATAACTTTTAAAAGAAGGAAGAAAGCTTTTCTTTCAGAAACTTCCAAATGTTGGTTAGTCTTTATTAACTCCTCCATTACTAAATATAACATCTGCCTTAAATGTTAGACAATAGTAAAGGTGATTGTTGGCTTGAATCTATAAATTAAGAAAAGGTAAAATATAAATGCATACAATATTTGGGGTGCATCTTCTCATTCATCTCCATTGACATACTTGATAATATATATTCCATCAAGAGTCTTGGAAGAACTCTTTCAGAAAGTAAGGCTGTTAAGTTGTCTGCCCTTTTAGAAAAGTCAGAATTGAATTGAATTTGAATTTTTTCTAAATAATGAATTTCGTGCAGCCAATTTAGGGTCAATTTAGCCAATCATACAGATGGTATTTGTCACAAATAATGCAACTATATTTGTCATTGAGCTGACTAAGTATTGTGAACATAATGCTGACATGTCTGAAAATGTTTCAGTTAAATAATATGAAACTAGGGTGAATTATCACAACTATTTCTCACATAGAGTTGTTAAATCTGTATGTGCAGTATTTGTATATGAAATAACTAGATTGAATTAAATGGTTACTGTTCTAGAAACAACAGCCTGCCATCTCAGATTAAAACTATAAACAACTTGGAGAATGAAAGCAATTTATCTTACTGATTCCAAAGTGGAAATTTTTTTAAAAATAAAACACCAGGAGAAAGCTTCTGCTATATTTCTTACGTTCTGTTGCTTTATACCCACAAGGAAATCTGTACTATTCACCTGCATTAAAATGAATCCTGTATTGGGTCAAACTCTGGGGTCATTAGAATAATTATACAGGTTGGAATAAAGTTCTCATGTAACTCTGAATGTTCATACTTTTACACTGAGAATGACATGTTCAGTGTTATATTTGATTATATTATGGGCTTATGTATGATGACTAAATTGCCTGTTAGTACCCTTAAAAAGAACTCTATAGAAAATAACTTGTTTTGAGCCTGTTAGCTTCCATTGCCATTGATCTGGAGGTGTCTGCCACCTAATTAAAAAATTATTTAAAATTTACAATCTCCCTAAAACTTTTATTTTATTTATATCTTTTATCAATAAATAGTAAGGCATTATAGCAGGTGTGTAAAGAACTTGGAGTAGGCTTAAAGACAAACAATGATAATTTTGTATAAACAGTAGAGGAGGGTAGGGTCTGTAAAAACACTGCACATTTTTTTAGCTAGCTTTCTCTTCACATATATCTTCATTTCAGGAAAATGCACTGAGAAAATATACTAAAGTTTGGATTATTCTCATAGTTAAAGCTTTTTCTTTAGTTATTATATAGTGACATTTCTGTAGGAGACTTTGTTACCTTCAGTTAATTGGGTCTTTTTTTTTCCTGCAGTGAATGTAAACTTTCAGAACTGAAAAGCAGAGATTCTCCCAGGTGTGACCCCAATTTTGACCTTCTTACCAGCTATAGGGATTTTCTTTTTGAGTGACTGGGTCCTGATAGTGATATAACAATGGCTCTGCTGGCCCTGCCAGACCTCTGCAAGGATATCAGCCTTTTACATTTATTCTGGTCTAGGGGATGATTCTCTGTGTTGGGTAGAAGGCATACATATTTCTTTAAATAGAATTTCTTATTGGTCTTCTTTCCCTACCCTCTCTTCACTGTTATAAGTGACTGCCAAAATTGTTCCTGCTCTATTTTAAGCCAACACCATTTGACCCTTTGCTTTACTGGAAGCTTGCTCAGTCATGAGCTGTAAGAACTGTACTATTTGCTGTTTCCTGTTTAAAACTTTCTGGTAGTGCAGTCTGTTTACATAAACTCAGAAATTCTGATTATTTCCCTGATGATGTTTTGATTGTCCCAGTACATTATCACCCAAATATTCTATCAAACACCAAGATAACATTTATAAATAATTAAATGGAATTCCAGTTTGACTTCCTTGGAAATTCTTAATGACAGAATAAATCTCAACATCTTTGCAGGGATGGAGATATTTTTATGCAAACTTTTTGGGGATAGAAGGAAAATTTTGTGTGTAAATTTAGTTGAATACAGTTCTAGAGGACAAATATTTTGAGTGTTTGACTTAGTTACAAAGAGTGAGAGTCTCCATTGTGAGTAGCCCACTGCAATCTATTTAAAACTCAGTTTACCCAAACCACATTGGTTCTTGACAATATGTATTTAACAGACCAGGACAAATGTCTACCTGCTATAATGATCCTGTAAGAAGCTTCATAGGATCTATCATACTCATTGCTCCTTTTGTGTGCATTTCTCATACATAGATAATTGTGCTTTGAACAAAGCAATACCACCACCTTTGTTACAACTAGTTGGACTAGGAATTGGTGATTGGTTACATAAGCAGCTATTTATAGCCTGGCCAGCATGCTAGGATGTAGCATGAAGGCACAGTTTTGCTCAACAGGGGTATTATCTGATGAATAGAAATGCACTTATCAATTAGATCTTTTTTCAAGAAGATTCAGCAGTGAAGAGATACACATGATTTATAAACAATAGTTATGGAGAGTTAGGGGCAGAAGGAAGAAATAGAAAGAAAAGCAAAATAGTGATGGATTGATTCACAAAGCTATCAATGATGTAAAATGATGTTATGATGATTGAGCTGCTTCATTGCAGCTGCTATGTATCCTGAGCTATGGCTTTGCTGCATTTAAGACTGTTTCCCTGTTTTTGGTGGAGGTGGTATCTATTCTTAAAAAAAGAACTTCATTTCCACAAATGAAAACACTCAGTAAGATAGTTCTCTAAAAAAAAGATTATTTTAACCCTAAGAGAAATTCTGCAGTTCTTGCTGAAAGTAATAGTTTTCCTTCCAACAGTATCATTTCACTGTGAATCCCATAGTAGAACTCAAATTTACAAAATCCTTTAGCAGCAAGGCAATCTTATCACACACAAACATACACACAAAGGCACAAATTGGGGATGACTAACCTATTTAGTATCAAGGGCTATATTGAGATAGCCTAGAATGATACCCTAGAATAGAACTACTCTCTAAGAAGTAGCAAACAGATCTGCCTCATCAAGAGTTAAAAGAATGACTCTGTCCACAGGTACTCTATGTAGGATCTTAGCAAACCCCAAAGTGGTTACTAAGAGCTACAATACTGATATGGGGAAAATATGCTCTAGTTACACAATGACAGCCAGACCTTACAATATCTCAGAGATGCCTGAGAAATGTATCTGTCTCTCAGGTATAGGCTCTCTTGAAATGAGAAATCAGATAATATAACCTCTAACACATTTTTTCAATTTTAGTTATGAAATACCCATAACTTAAAATTTACCATCTTAACCATTTTTAAGTGTGCTATTCAGTAGTGTTAAGCAGATTCACACTGATGTGTGGCTATCACCACCATCCATCTCTTGAACTCTTTTTATCTTGTAAAACTGAAACTCTATACCCATTAAACAATAAGCATTCTCCGCACATCCCAAGACACAGGCATTCTACTTTCTGTCCCTGTGCTTTTAATGATTCTAAATACCCCATATAAGTGGAATCATACAATATTTGTCTTTTTGTGGACTGGTTTATTTTATTTAGCATAATGATGTCCTCAAGGTTTATGTATGTTATAGTATAGGTCAGAATTCCCTTTTTTAGGTTGAATAATATTTCATTTTTTGTGTAAGTGTGTGTATGTACATGTGCATGCCACGTTTTGCTTATCTATTTATTAGTCAACAATACATGTTGCTTCCTCATCTTAACTTCCTCATTGTAAATAATGATGCTATGAACTAGGGTGGGCAAATACCTCTTTGAGATCAAATTATTTGGGGTATACACATTCCCAATGAACAAATTCTTAACACAGAATTTTTTAATATTTACTTGAAAAACTCTTAGATTTGAGATTTAGCATTTATTTTTATATATACTTAGAACAAAAAAGTTATATTTATTATAAATTTATCATATTTACATAATAAATGGCTAAGATGCTACCAAAATATGAAGTAATATGTGACAAATAATTCTTGTACATATCTCTTAAAAAATGTAACACAGCTTTTCATTCTGATACTTATCCTCTTTGAGTAACCTGACCACTCAAATTGTGATTCGTGGACCTGCAGCATGAATAAAATTTGAAAGCTTTGTGAGGAATTTATAATCTTAGGCCCCAGCCCAGACTTACTGAATCAGAATCTGCATTTTAATGAGATTCCCAGGAAATTTTTTAAGATAAAGCAGAAAAAGTACCACTACAAAGCACTTGAATTAGGAAATATGGAATTGGTGTCATTCCTCCAATGACAAGAAACTTGTTTTGTGTAATACCAAATTTATTCAACATTGTTTTTTGTATGTACATTTCTATAAGCATAGTAAAATTTGTTTTGATTCCAAACCATATAACAAAAATTTGGGAAGCTATTTTAAACAGCAATTCTACTTGACAAATATGTAATTACTATAAATGAAACAAATTCAATTGAAATAATAACAACCTGAAGAGTTAAGTCCAAGTTCACAAATGCATAAACCATGAGAGTTAATGCCATTTGACCACAGTAATTGTAAAACATCATCTATGAAATGATGCACAAATGTTCACATTAAAAAAGAAAAAGTGTGCCTTAGAAATCCAGCTAAATTAGTTTCAACAGTTCCAATGTAAAGAAGAGTTCTGTGGGCAAGAAGAATCTATTGACCCTGACTTGCCTTGTAAGACTTTTCTTTGTTAGAAAATGTCAATAAAGCTAAGGAAACAATAACAGTCTTTCTGTTTAAATTACATCAGTTTTTCTAGGAAACCTAGAAGTAGCTGTTAGGAAACAAAAATTATTTTTAGAACAAATTAGTGTAGGAATAGGGCATAATCTATGTTTATCAATATTAGTATTATTCCAAATGTAATCTGAATATTACATGCTTCCATATCATCTTAAAGCCTGTTTTCAGAATGATGGTTCTTGGGTTACACCCCAGACCTATCTCTGGGACAGCCCCTACTCACCAGCACTTGTACTAAGTGTCTCAGATGACTCACACGCATGCTAAAATTTACCATGGAAAAAAGAGTTTTGACCTTACATTTTTTTCCCTTCTCTGTTCACAGGATGGGAGGCCATTAACACATGATATTCATCAACCAAATGAGCTAGCAAGTCAAAGCTGTCACTATAAATATAAATTTTTCCACTTACAGAAGAGTTTCTTCTTGGAAAATAGCCACCAACTTATGTTACACCTCTGGATAATCCTGATTAATACAGTCAACAATAGTATACAGAATGATGTGGCTTCACTCTGAAAGAGTTCCACCTTATGGAAACTGTACACAGTTTAAAGAGTCTTCTATATCTAATATTAGTTAAACGGCCTATGCCAAATTTAAAATTAAAATTCTCTTTTTATTAGCTACTATGGTTTACTGGATCAATGCCTAATTAAGATGTATATATAAATATATGATAACTTGTTATTCATTCATTTCATCACAGTAGACCTGTCCTTCAGCTTTTTAGAACTCAGATAGTACATGATTTTAGATGATTTTATAACTATTTGCTTTCTGCTTCAGGTTGCCAAATTATTTTCTCTATCAATTCTATAAAATTACCATTATAAATTTATGGCAAAATCTCTCCCCACCAAAAAAAATTTCAATTAGAGTTAGGAAAATAATTCAAATTATGAGTGCAAAAACAGTCTACCTTTTGAAGCCTATTTGTAATTACTTTTTTTTTTACCATATAATTACAGAAATGGATTTAACATATGACTGAGCCTTTTCAAGTTTCCATAGGAGAAAGGTATACTTTTTTAAAATTTAAAACATAAAGGTGACTATGTATCCCAGTTTAGGAATATGCAAATTAGGCATTGAACAGTTTTATATAAAAATGTGCTTAGCCTAGATAAGAATTTAGTAGGCAGAACTGCATTGTGTTCAATACTCAGAGCCCAGAAACAGTAGGTTAAGTTTTAATGTGAGAATTTAGGCAAGTCACTTAACTTATAGACAAACTATATCTAGAAATAGATAATAAATGTGTCAATTCTGTAGAGTTGTATTAAATGAGATAATTTGTATAAACTGTTAAACATAGTTTCTGGCTTATAATGATGGCATACAACTGTTATTTTACTGCTGTTATTATATAAACATATATACCAATTACAAAGGAAATTATCTTGCCTACATGGTCATCTATGAATGTTAGATGATGTTAATTTTTATTTAACTTTAAACTTTATGTATCTTCAAATGTTGTACAACCAAATAAGTAACTGTTTATAATCAGAACAAAAGCTATTTTTAAGAATAAATAAAAAGTACTGATTATGGAATAAACACAACTTATATGATTGGGGGTGGGGAAGGTAGAAGCACAAGGGCAGAGAAAAACACATTGAGAAGACACAGCCACCTGGAAGGTAGATATGTTTTGGGGCTGGGGAAAGCAGAAAATAAAGAATAACCAATGTAAATTCTAAAGCTGGTGAGTAAAATGAAAGCATTGGTATTGGAAGATTATTTAGCAGTGATTTGTGGGATGAACAGAGTAAACAGAGCATTGGAGACTAAACCCAGCTAGGCAACCTTTGTAGTAATATAGTCAGGAGGGGAAGAAGGCATAGGTAAAATCATAGATTTGAGAACAGAAAAAATTAAAAAAGGTTAATCTGAGAGGCATTTCAAAAACAGTAGCAGTCAGACTTTATAGTAAGTTAAGTATTAGTAAAAGAAGAGTCAAAATGACTGCAAATTTTAAACATAGCAAGCTGAAGGCCAACAACAGAAACAGAATCATTTGGAAGTTAGAGGCGATTATGGGGAAGATCTTATATGATTGGGGAAAGGACAGTTTTTGAAATGGCAGTGTAAAATCTAAGAGGGGATAAAATTTAGATCTTTAGAAATTTCATACTATCAATAAAGCACATTGGCTTGGAGACATCTTATAGATCACCTAATTTGCATCTGTCTTTAAGGTTTATGCAGCAAAAGTGATGTGTCATTGTTCCACAGCTGATGACTGTAGAATCTAGTGAGCACCGAATTTACTAAGACTCATACCAAGTTTTGCCACGCCTTATTTGATCAGACCAGCTTTCACAGAATCTTAACTTCAAAAATGCCTAAAACCTCAATTTCTTGGACTAATGAGTAGAATATTTTATTTTAAGATGCCATAATTTTAAAAGATCTAAGAGCATATAACGTCATGCATGTTATGTAACAATCTTAAAGTTTAAATAACAGAATAGCTACATATCACAACAAAGGTGATATTTAAATATAAAAGAAACATACTTCACAGACATTAGGTGATACTATTTTTATTTAAATGTCAAGATGCCCCATTATTTTTTTCTTTTCTTTCTTTTGTTGATCACATCTTCCTTTTAGGGCACTAAATTTGTCTATATCACTTGGAGATGGAGGTATTCTTTCACAATTTCTCTTAATGAGGCTAATAATAGATGTTTCTTAAGATTTTATTATCACTTTAGCCACAAAGTCTCATCATTTTCTGGCATTCAGCAGAGAGACAAACGAGATTTGTCACTAACAAGATTTTGCTAATTGAGGGTGTTGGAAATATTCAGCCAGAGGGTCAATATGGTTATGGTTCACACCAGCTTAAAACTTAGATTTTATTTGTGAAATCAAGTTGTCTTATTCATCTTAGACTGTTCTCCATCAAGGTCATGTATGTCAACTGTCAGCTATTTGATGTTTCTAAAATTAAAACATTCTTAAGTTTTCCAGCAGCAGAAACATTGGTCCAAATATCCATGAATTCACATTTAAACTTTCAAATAACTTTCCCTTTTTTCATCTCTAGAGATTAAAATATCATCCTTAACATACATTAATTCATTCATAAAATATTTACTAAATTTATAATTTGAACCAGGAATTATATATAGAGAGGACACATTAGTGAACGGAGCAAAACAAAACAATTTGAATTTTACTCTAAGAGATAAGAAACCACTGCAAAGTTTTGAACTGTGTGATATAATCTCTCTTCCATTTTAAATTGGTTGGAGTCTAAACATAAGATGAAGATGAATTTTATAGGATTTATTGATAGCTTGAATATAGTCTGTGAGACAAAGAAAAGAGTCAAGGATAATTCCAAGGTCTCAGCTAAAGCATCAGGAAAAATAGAGTTACTGTTCACTGAGGTTGATAAGACACAGAATAGCTGGGCTTAGGGAGAAAAATGCAGAAAATCTTCAGAAATACACAAAGCTTTGGCCCTGAATATTTACTTAAATTTCTATGGTTTAGACTGGAAAATATAAAAGTTCAAGTTCCCCTTTACATCTCTTACTTAAAGAAAAAGATCATAGAATAGATATGTTGCAAGTCTCTGCTTTTATTCTCTGTCATTCTTGGCTGCCTAGCCAAGAATTAAGCAAGTCTTACTAGCTCCCAAATGCAACTTTCCAGGCCTTACCCATTTCATGTCTCAGAGAAAGGCAGAAAGATAAAATAATGAACTTTTCCCCCCTTCTTCCAAAATATGACCTGATTTCTACCTCCTTAATCTCTTCACACATTCCAAATCACTTGGGTTTGGGAGAGGTTTTTTGTTGTTGTTGTTGTTGTTGTTGTTGTTTGCGTACTTTTTCTATTTCAAATATTTGTATTGTGGTGACCTTGATGTCTTTCCTATGTAAGAAGTTGCCTTACCCTATCTTCTAGAAAATAGCACCTGGAAGAGGGCTCATATAATGTTTTATTGAGAGGTGGAATCCCAGGACAAGAGTGAAGGGAAAGGGACATGACACAAGGAAAGAGGACTAGAAAACACTGTATGTTGCATTAAAGAGCTGGCCATAGTTTTCTAAGAAAACTCACATTAGCAACTAGGAGAGGCCATACAGAGACACCTCTTCTCGGAAAATCTGTCCACGGAGAGAAAGGGGAAGCATTTTTTATTGGCAGCTCCTTCATGTGTACTATTTCCCATTAGTCAAAGGTCAGCCCACAAGACTTTTCTTTCTCTGCACTTCTGGGAATTTTACTTGGCCCCTTCAGGTAACTACTGGGAAATGAGAGTCCCAGGAGGTGCAGTCAGGCTGGAATTGGATACTGGAGATGCTAAATGACTCCCACTACAGCTAACTTGCCTTTGGGAGACAATGCGTCAGCTGGTTTAAGGTGTGGCATCAACAACAATGGCCAGGGTATAAGGACTATAAAAGCATTTTGAGTAGGACTCCATCTAAAAAGCCGGACAAGTGACTAAGGTCTAGGGACCAACTAACATTGATTATATCGGTAGAGATGCCCCGATTGGATCTGGCAGAATTCATTTTTTGCACTACCCAGATCTTCTACACCCTCTCTTTGTATAAGCATATGAGGCCTTCATGTGTACCCTGAGAGGGGTGGTGCTAATTCAATTCTGAAAAAGTGAATGGTTGCAACATCCCAAAAAGATGTAAGGGGGATAAGCAAACAAATGACGCCCCCGGCCGTGGCTGGTTCTTAAACAGTTGATACTTATCTCCCTGTTCTACTGCCAACTTGAGATTTATCTCTGGATTGAGGCATCTGTGGGTCCTCTGGCTTTGCTGCTCATTTTAGAACTGCATTTATCTCGTCTCTGATAGTTCCATGCTGCCACCCGGCCCACCCCATTTCAAAATGCTATCTTTCCCACTGACATCTGGAGCTCAGGTTCCAGGATAGCATCTTTCTGCAGAGGCAGCCACGGAAGTGCCTCTCAAAATGCCACAGTGAAGGCAATGTCTTTGGGGTCTTTCCTGGGAACACATGCAGGTAGTAGTTTCTCAGGTACATTTTAATCCTGGCATCTCCCTGTGACTTCTAACTACTCCCAAAAGACTGTCATATATTCTGAAATCTTCACCTCATTTACCATAGGCCATTGTTATATCCAGTCATCAAGGAACCCTTAGAGAAAACTGTTATGACCAGCTTCAAGTACATTTGCTGGAATGCTGAACCATTAGTGTGAGTGGGTATCCCAGTATCCTGAGTTTTCCCCCTATCCAGCCTCACATTTCGTCTCCCCAGATTAACACCTTCAAAATAAACTCATATATATTTCCTCAGTTCCTGATGGTCCATATGTGTCAGATTCTACAGTTCCTTTGGTGGGTATGCTCTTTATTCCCACAACAGTGCCTCTTACTGGCCTAGAGGCAAAGAGATAGTGGGGCTAAGTCTTAAAGAAAATATGCATAGACTTTCTTTAGGTGAGGACATTACCTGGTATTCAGAGATAGGAAAATTGTTCTTCTTCAGCAAAGAAGCTGAGTGTTTCTATCAGCCTGAAGGGTTCAGTGGAATTTGAAGGTTCAGAATTCTCAGGTTTTTAAATTGATGATCCTATCTCATACAGGTTCCATTCTTTCAGATAAGATGGTATGCATTCAGCTTCATTTTCACCTTTGCCACCATTATGATCAAACTCAAAGTTTAGTTTAGAATGCTCTGTGCATCAAGGAATAAGAATCTTTTTTTTGGAGCAGCATTTGAGACCTCTGGCTTTCAAAGTATGGTTTAATTTGGCCTCCAACACTGTTAAAAGCAGCCATCTCAACCATAGTCACATAATCATCATGCTCCCACATTGATCAAGTGCATTAAACACTGAGAAAAGCTGTCTTCTAATAGCACCCCAATCTAATTAACCATAGGTGAAAGCTTTAATAACTTATATATCATAGGTTTTTACCATCTCACTTTCCACCAGCAAGGAGTGCACTGTTACCTTCAGTCAGGTGTGCAATCTAGCTACAAATTTCAGATAGAGAAACCAAATGCATTGCTAGGGTTTTTAGAAAACAGAACCTAAAATTAAGTTTGCATGCAAATGTTTTATTAGGGGAGCACAATACCAGGGGATGGAGAGTACTCCCCAGGAGTATGGGACAAAGGGAATGATATGGGAGAGAACAAGGGAATATGTTATTAAGTCAGCAACAGCTTTACAAGGAAACAAACCTGGTTACTCATTTCTCCATTTATCTGTTAGTTGACTCCTAAATATGCTTTCTTGGGTCAAATTTTACTCAGAGAATATCACCTTTTCTAGACTTCCAGATGGTTTTACTTGCTTCTCCAAGCAGCTGCTGAGAAAGCCAGAGCACTCGTGGGCTTGACCGACTGGACCAGAACACTGCTTTGGTTTCCACTCCAGAGAGTGTACTGGAGCCTTTGCTAAAAAACCTGGCCCTTGCCACCAGAAGATAACTAGAGGTGTTAGAAGCTGCAATAAGATCAAAGATAGTGGTCAGGTTTTTGAGCTTGGGAATGGCCTATGTAACCACTGGGGTCACGCAGGTTGGGAGGCAGGGGAAGTGGCCAGGGCCAGAGAGATGGAAGAGAGCAAGCAGTTCTGTGAAGTGCATAAGCCAAGTTCAGTGAGAGAGCCATCATTGTGTAATTCTCTAATCAAGGATGCTAGCCAGCAACTTGAATATTGGGCTCTTTACAGAAGCATCATGACTTAGAAGAAGCTATAGAAGAACTAGAAGGTCCAGGACCTAATACAAAGAAAGTCTAATTCACCAAGACGAGAAGTGGCAACATAACAGGGAATAATATTAAATAAATGAAAAGATGTTATAGAAAACTGCCCCCCATTCAAGTTGGGGCATTATTGCAAAAGGCAAAAGTAGGATGAAATGACAGTTTTCTAGAGGCAAACTGGGAACAACAGAAGTTTACTGACAAATTTCAAGGTTATTCTTTATTTTCTGAAAATAGCCCTTGTTTGTCTTTTGAGGTTCTGGGCCTTCATAAGAAAGTAATTGTCTTTGTTGAATAACCCATTCTCTTGGAACAAGTCCTCATCTTTCCCTCAAAAAAATTTTTCTCTTACTATGATCTTCCTATCGATAACAATAATTTAATGTTCATGCTCTCCTTTGAGATAAATTTGACAGGGAATATCAGTTTTCTTATCCAAAAATAACAGTAACAACTGAGCTAATCTGTCAATCACCTTGTACAGTATCAAATACATGAAAATAGTATGTTAAATACAAGATCGAGTCAATAGGCAACTGTGCTTGGTGAAGAATTCCTGAGTATGTTGTGAGTAGTGAGACAGGAGAACAGGGGTAGACTTGGACATAAGATAGGAGAAGAAAATGAGGCAGTTTGTGTGTCAGCTCCAGGAAATAAATTAATCTCATAAATGAATAAATAAATACTTTTGTTTTAGTCATTTTAATCAAACAACTTATCTAATTAGTTTTTTTCCTTTTCTAAAAATATGCCTAGTTTTTATTGAAGTAATGCATCCTCATGATGAAAAATAACATAACACAAATAAGCTTAGAATGAAAAGCAACAGACTCCTGTCCACTACTTCCATCCCCAATCCCACTACTAAAGTCAACATTTTATTTCTTCCAGTAAGTGTCCTTCCATCTCTAACTAATACATTTACGAGACATGTAATCAATTAATTAATTTTGACATTATCTATTGATTGGCTGTTATGATAGATGTTTTGGTGTATATGCACTGAAAACACCTCCACCTATACACCTACTTCCTAAGTTTGATAGTTATATCAATAGTTTTAGTTTGTATATTAATTATTTATGAAACTCAAAATAATACACTCAAGCCTGTTTGATGTTCTTTTGATGCTTGATAGTTTCTCTTGACTGCCATTTTATAAGATTGTTTCAGTCTCTCCATTCCAATTTGCCCCAACTGCAAATTCTAACTTCTGTTATCTATTTCTTTAATTTGATATTGTCAAGATATCTGGTAGGGCTCTTTGGGGTAAATACCTTTTACAGAATTTAGGGCCCAACAAGGGGAAAAAAGACATTTTACTACAAGTCTTTTAAAGCCCAGAAGCCTTAGGAAGTAGGATTTACTACTTAACATAGCACAGTCTGAATGCAGATGCCAGTGCTTGACATATAAGCTTGGGGATGGCTTTTAGAGATATGCTTTTGAAATGCCAATCAGTTTTTGGCTGCAGGAAACCGAGTTATAAACCTAACCCAGTTTTGTCTGACCATTACTCATAGCTGACTAGCAGAGAAGTGTTTGGCCATTCTTAATTACTTGAGGCTTCTGTTCCACCTAACTACAGGCCCTCTTTCTCTTCATGAAAGCTTGAGGCAGGGACAAGTACTTGGTTTAGTCTTGCTGCAATGATTAGCATCACTGATGAAATTCCTTTGGAGTTGTAAAGAGGGCCCAGCTTTTTAATAACTTATGGCTATCTAGAAAAAGCCCACTCCATCCCTGTCTTCAGCTTGTACATTATTCCGCCTGGAGTGGTAAGAAACTATAAATCCTAATACCACTCTTTGTCTGGGGAGCCTCTTTTTCTCTTCCTCACTGTGGCTTGCAAAGAAAGAGACAGCATTAAAGCTTGCTTTTATTCTAATTATATTCAGTGGGTCTGAGTCTGTAAAAATTCATATTCCAACCTCTACTTCTGGCACAAAAAAATTAATCTTTATTTGGACATCTGGTAGTAATATTTACATTTTGTCTGCAACATCAGTGAAATCATCTGAAGGTTGTCTAAACGTTGATTGTAAAACTTAAAATAACATAAACAGTATTTACATCATAATGACTGTGAATATAGTTTATTATAGAGACAAATAAAGGTCTATGATAACTGCTCTTTCTCTATGGGCTCAATGTTTTAACTTCATTGCTACTAAATATTAAATGGAATCTCCTTTATTATACTTCATCGATTGCTTAAAATCATGTCACACTCAAATTTGCTTTATATTGGGACAATTATTTTCTTGTACATTTTGGTTGGTATTTCTTGAAATAACTCATAGCTATTCTGTGTTTCTTTGGGGGAGATGAACTATAAGCCATCTATATCACCATTTAGCCTATTATCTTGTCTTCTTTTGATCATATACCTCTTAGTAACCACTGATTTCCTTTCCTATTGTGCATCATTTATATATTCTGTTATTTGAATCTTAAATTATTCTTACTATTTTATAGCTCTTGTCTCCTTTTGCATTTTTCATCCTCATTTTGCTGTAGTTCATCCTCAAAAATGGCCTCAGAAAAGGTTCATTGAAAGTAAAAATAAAATGCACTTGTACAAATAGAAATTATTTTGTTTTCTCTGCAAATCTCATTGGTGAGATGATTGACTAAATATAGAATTCTTGATCGAAATTAAATTTCCCTCAGAACATTTAACTTGTTCTATCTTCCAGTATTATCTCAATAAAGAAAAGTCTGGTGGTAGTCTGATTTTTTCTCCCTTGCTTGGCAACCTAGTATTTTCTTAACTTGTTTGCTTTTATTTTTTTTTCTTACTTGGAAGCTTTTAGGGTTATTTCTTTCCTGAGTTTTTATAAAATGTCTTCATTGTTTCTTAGATATTGAACTTCCTTATTTCAACTTTCTTAGTGTTTAATGAATCATTTTATTTACATATCTGGGGGATGTTCTTGGTTTGTTCCTTTGATAATTTCATCTTTCCAGTTTTTACAATTTATCTTTGTGGAATTCTGATTCGAAAGATATTTGATGTTCTGAATTGATTCTATATTTCTCTTACCATTACTATTTTTTAAAATTTTTTAAAAGTTGAGATATATCTTTATGCTCTTTAGGAATATTTCTTTGATATAATTTTCTAAAATGTTATCAATTTATGTCATTACTTTTTATTTCTTTTTCTGAATTAAATTTCAGCAATCATAATTTTGAGGTCTTTGTTATTTTAGATGAAATTTTTTTATTACTAACCATTCTTTTCTTATAGATGTCATATATTCTCAAATACCTCTGACATTACTAATTAAAGAGAATTTGTGTATTTATTCTTTAAGTTTGTTTAATCTTTCATTCAGCTGGCTATCCTCAAATATTTTATGTTCTTTGGTTATCTGTTTGAGAAAGAGTATATAGGAAGGGTGACTTGGAGCTCTGTTTAATTCAGTATGAGCAGAGAGACAGACTTTATAAGGTCTTTCCCTCACCTCACTCCCAGTGCTGAAATGGAGAGACTTTATTATTGAGCACAGATACCCACATAGATGGAACAGAAGTCCCCAGATATTTCTTTCACTTTATTTTGAGAAGAATTGTCCATTTTCCCCCTGGGAGTAAACAACCCTAACTGTTTCCCTTTCTGAGTTCAGAGACAGTTACAAGGTGCTGAGCAGGGAAGGGCAGGATAAGCCTTCCTCATATTAAATTAAATTAATGTCTCTCCTTTCAGTCCCATTTTTCACACTGGATCTCAGTTATACATGTTACCTCTGAGTCCAAGGCTCTCTGGGGACTGAGATTGGAGGAAAAATTTGCTTTATTATCTGCTCAATTCCCTTCATAAATAATCTAGGTTATAGATTCTATTGTTCTGTTTCATCATTCCACAGGTTTTCATTCAATTTCCATATTTGAGATATTTGTTAAATTCTCTCATCTATTGAAATTCATTGTTCTTTTCATCATTGTTACTGCCTTTGTTGTTTTGAGATGATTCTTGTAGATTTACTATTATTTTGATTCTCGAGAGGAAGAAAAACAACATGTACTCCATCAGCCATCTTAAACCTGAACTCCAGCTATTCTAATAAAGCAATACAATCAAAGTAGTTATGGAAATTTTACTAGCTACAAGCTAAATCGGTTAGTCAATGAGTCAATAATTGTTCTATAAAGAATAATGAGACATAAAACAACTATAAAAAAGAATGAGCAAAAGTACAGATTTTTTCTGGTCACAAACAAAATTCTAGTCAATATCTAGTCAACATAACTTCTCAATACCTAGCACTTTTAATTTATTAATAAATTATATCCGTTTTATACCCATTGTAACTAAGAATTAATTTTATTTAGCTTGATTTGCTATTAAA
Organism: Macroglossus sobrinus; assembly: GCA_004027375.1. NCBI lineage: Eukaryota > Metazoa > Chordata > Mammalia > Chiroptera > Pteropodidae > Macroglossus > Macroglossus sobrinus. The sequence goes on along the minus strand of PVKZ01001146.1, from coordinate 298,590 downwards.
ACTTTGTGATTCCTTATTTATTTCAAAACGTTTCCCTTTATTCTTAGGATGTCACTAATTTCAGGGGAAACTGATATACAGTTTTACAGGATAGTAAAAAGATATTATGTTATCCCATGGATTGGCTTGCATGTACAATTTCAATCGCAGTGGTTTCTGAGAGGCCAATCATCTGTAATTTAGTGGAGATTGCAGTGTTAAAGCCTCTGTAGATTCCATTTCTCTTACTTTGGAGAGTACTTGTCTACTTGATAAAATAGTAAAAAAAGGGGGGAAAATAATTCACAACCAGTGCTATCTACCTTGTTTCTTAAATTCAAATGAGCTGATAACGCTGTTTGATTTTCTTTCCCCTTTGGTGATGGGAGTCTGTCAAGAGTCTGAAAAAAAACGTGTCAAAATGTAAGTAGATTTTATTGTTTCAGAGTCATGGACACCAGCTCTTTTTTCCAAGCAGCCAGTCACTGAATTCAGAGGAAATCTCCTTAGTACTGTCAGGTTAGTAGTAGCTTATGTTTGGTGGCCATACAGTATGTTTAAAGATATATGTGTCCCTGAAATTAGTCTGCAGTTTGGGTAGCCATAATGTTGGTGGATTCATTCTCTCTCTCATATTCTCATTCTCATTCTCATTCTCATTCTCATTCTCATTCTCATTCTCATTCTCATTCTCATTCTCATTCTCATTCTCATTCTCATTCTCATTTTCATTCTCATTCATTTCTCTCTCTCTCTCTCTCTCTCTCTCTCTCTCTCTCTCTCTCTCTCTCTCTCTCTCTCTCTCTCTCCAGGACAATCTGGGAACAAAACCAAATATGGCCTGTGTTTAATGCAGTGCCCTAAGATGTGGTAGAGGATTTGGTTAAAACCTATTTACCCCTTAACACCTTTCTTGACTTTTCTGCCTTGCGTTACATTACTATCCTAATCAACTGAGCCAAGGCTCTCTTCCTGTACCATTCCAGAGAAGAGAGGAGGAGAAAAGAAGAGAAATAGATGAAACTGGTTGTGAATTATTTGAGACCAGTAAGAACTGAATATTAATTGAGGTCTTCAAAAATTAAAAAGTCCTACAGGATTTAAGCTTTTTTTTCTTCTTTCTCTCCCTATTATATGAAATCACAGAAGACAATTCTAGTAATTAATAAGCAGTCACCATCAAAACCTCTTTGAAAAGTTAGATCAGACAAAGGAAACTGCTTTAAAATAAGATTTTAAAATACAAGTTTAGGAGATAAAAAACATTAAAAGTTAAGATTATCTTCAAGTACCAGAAGTTCACACCATGTTGTCTTCACCATCATCACTTCAAAATGACTCTACCTCCCACTCAGTTCACAACTGCTATGAAGATACCTTTATAGGTAAATATTTTTGCTTGTAAAATTTATATTGTTATATATTATGTTAATAATCAGCATATGTATAATATGCATGTGTAGTGTGTATATGTGTATGTGTAATTGTTTTTCTCTGTAACTATCCATAGAATGATAAAATAAGTGTTAGTTTAAACTGTCAGGCATGTGTGAAGACTGTGATAATGAAGAAAAATAAAAAGTTGTTACTAATACTAAATAAGAACTATCTATTATGACCAGGAACCTAGAAAAGATGACTGAAAGGCTCCAAAGAGAGATGGAAAAATAAAACCCTCACAACAGATGCAAAATTTTTCAGCTGAGTCCTGAAGTTTGGGTGCCTGGGATTGTATTTTTCATTACAGTTATCTTCAATGGGGTGGTTTTATGGGTCATTTTCACCTCTGCATTCTGAGAGGAGTACTTTTATCAACTCATCTACCTAGAAGCTCTTGATATAAAGGTCACTGATGAAAATGAGTGGGAGAGAATTAATTTTTCACCAATCATCAAATTCAAGAAGCCAAATAAATGCCTTGGGAAAGATCATTTGCTCTTAACCTTCTCCTTCCTGTGTTCCTTTTATTATGTATACATCCAGAAAAATAGAGAGGAAGAAACAATAAAATGCATTTCCAGGAGTCACTCTGTTCATTTCTAAATAATTTTGGGGGAAATTTTCCAAGTGTGAAAAAATATCCAAGGAACCTTCAGTGGGGCTCTAAGATTCAAATCCAGATGAGCAGAAGCATGCTTGTAGAACCTACAAATCAGATAAAAAAATTTTTTTCAAAATCTCTTATATGGCACTGGATATTTCTCATTAAAGTTCTGAAGCAAGAACTTTCATAGAAGCTTATGATTTCTTTGCTGTTTGTTAGAGGTAAAGGCAGTACTCATATCCTGATGTCACTTCGATGAAAAGTAATTTCACAAATCTTTACAGGAATATAAAGATATTTTTACTTTAGACTTATGAGGTCTATTTTTGTATGTATTGATATTCTATACTTTAATATTTAATATTTTCCTGTTTTTATTTTTTCTTCCATAGGGCAGCAATCTAGGGAAAAAAAAAACTCTTCTTCCTGAGCATTTTACTTCATTTCTGTAACTCTTCTACTCATCGCTCTTCCTTTACCTTCTGGGGAATCCTTGTTTTTAGGTCAGTGATTCTCACCTCTTGCTTTTGGCTAAAAATATTAGAGTAGTTCAATGTTTCTGTTATCTGTGAACTAAAATCATTTTTCATGTTTCACCCAAGTTTCTTCTTATATCTTAGTTCTATAAAGTCTTATATCCACTGGAAAACTACTTCTATATAAATTTTTTTCCAAAGATGTCTTATTAGAAAATTTGAATCTGCTTTTCTTATGTCTATTATGATTCTTGTTTCTTTTTATTTTGTATGTCAGCAATTAAGTTTCTCTCATCTTTATTTTGTTTGAAGTCAGACTAATTACAAAACTCTGAAGATAAGTGGGAGAAAAGAGTAATAATTCAGCTGAACTCTAAGAAACTATAATAATGATGCAATAATGGTGAACATGTTCTGGATACCCAATATCTATTCTTATTTTCTTCCTTACTGGTAATACTCTAATTTTGTAATGTGGCAATCCATTTCTTTAAAAATTTAAATTTAAATTTAAAAAAATCTCACTTTCCTAATCTCTCACATAGCTAGGAATTCCCATGGGACCCAGTTTTGGCCAATTAGATGTAAGTGGATATCTTCTGGATCTAGTTTCCGGTAAAGATTTTCAAAATAGAGACTCAGCCCTCCCTTTGCCACTTTGCCCTTTTCCTTCCTGCCAAGAGCAAAGAGGCAATGCCTGGAGATTCAGCAGCAATCTTGTGATTGTAAAGATGAAATCCACAAACCAAGGATCTCAGGACAGAAAGATATAAGGAGCAGCTAGCTATACCAGCCCTGGGATGCTTTTCTGTGTGTGTGTGTGTGTGTGTGTGTGTGTGTGTGTGTGTGTGTGTGTGTGTGTGTGTTTAATAAGAGAAAAACTAGAGTCCTTATTATTTAAGACACTATAAGTAGAGGGTTTTGTTTTGTTTTTGCTTACAATATATTTCTTACTGGTATAGAAAATAGAATAAGTATTAGCAATTCAATTGACATAACAAGAATCATGCCTGAGTTCACAGAGTTTGCTGTTGTATGATACCCAGCTTTCGAGGCATATAACTCCCTGAGTTGAAGCAATATTTCTGAACCTGTCAAAGCAATCTTCCTTTCCCTTCAAGGCACTCCGTCTAACTGGTGTAACCGAGAATTAAAATACATTTTCATCCTAACTTACAGGGTTGACAAGCTCACCTTTTAGTCTTTTAGGCCTCTTTGCAGAGCCCTATAATGTGGCAATCATAAATCTGAGTAGCCTTCTGGGTAAGGCAGAAGGGCTTCTAAAAGAATGTCAAAACTTCTCACAAGAAGTGTTTTTATTTTAGTGGAGAAATAACAGATGCTCTAAATGTAATTTCTTCTTTTCAGTTAATAGCAAATTACACCAGTTATTTCTCTAAGAACTGACATTATTCCTTAGTTTGGCAGCTTTCTTCTTTTTAAAACAATAATAGATGTTTACTTAATTTTGTTCATTGAGAAGAAGCTTTCTCCCACCAACTCCCCTTTTAACACAAGAAGTTCAAGATTATTCACAAATTAGTTCACTGAACACATTAACCTACCAAATTTCTTTCAAGCTATCCTTCCACTTGTGTTTATTGAAAGAACAAAATGAAGAATTTCTATCAGCCTGTTGGCCCAAGGCAAAAGTAAATCTTCTCTTACAAATTCCTGTGAAAGTGCCAATAATATGCCTGTGTTATTTATGAAAAGGTGGATTTAGTCTCCATCTCATTAGAGAATAACCTGTTTATTCATATAAAATACTGCCTATAACAGAAAATGAGTCTTTGTGATCCCCAGGTAAGTCTCTCCACAATTTAAACCAGGAGCCACATTAAGAAGGTAAATGAACTCCAGAATTCTCTTAAAACAATAGTTTCATCAGACATTGCAGCTGGGGGTAATTCAGACCTTGTTTCTGTTATACATTTAAAAATATGTAAAGGTTAACAATAAGATGATGTGAGGTAGAGTCTGCCTAAAATTTACCTTGAATTAATTATCATTTCTTCACAGTGAAGGTGAGTTGTTTAAATAAACTAAGTATCATATTAAAATGATTTTGAGTACTCTAACGCATTAGAGAAATAGTTATTACAAAATTTATCTATCTAGCCATTATAACAAGTGACTTGAGGACCTGGCCAGGCAAAGATTTGTTCCATTTAATTTATATCACTGAAATGGATGCATGTTATTGAATATCACTTTCTAACTTGCACTATTTTTAAGCATAGCCTTCTACCTACCCCTTCCCTTCATTTAGCCTAGTCTATAAGATTCTACTAGTTTCATTAAATTACTTCTAGTTTGAGATCATTAAATTAAATGGCAGGTGGAAGCATTTTGGTGGATTTTGTTTTATTTATTTGCTTCTACAGAATCTCTTTGAGAGTGACTATGATTTTTTACATACATCTCCCTCTGCTCCAGCTCTGGTCTTGCTCCTTATGTCCCCTTGCCTCCAGTGTCCCCGCTCTGATTATCTTTGTGCTCCATTGTTTTATTAGAGCTGTATTTCCAACACTTCTTCAACCTACTAAAACTATTACCCGCATTTTTGTGTATACAGAATACACTTAAAACTCCTTGGGTTAGAACCTCAGTCCTTCCCCATTTGATCCCAGTCTACATGCATATTCAGGTTTTCTATATTTTTGCATCCTGCTACCATGTCTTTATTCACAATACCATCTTTCCTTTCAGCTCTAAAAATCCATCCTGTCTTTTTTAGGTAAGGACATCCAGAGCACCCTCCAAGTCTTTGCCCAAGACTGTGTGCCTATGTGAAATCTTTTCTGCTCTCTTTTGCATAGAATAAAAGTACTCACTTTTGAACATCTTTAACACTCATTGAGAGAATTTGGGTTAAAAGTGAAGTTTTATGGTGAGACAGACTCAAGTCCTATCTTTGTTACTCAAGAGACTTGGAAAGTTTATGTCTTTTTCTCTAAAATGGGAATAATAATACTAATATTAATAATAATATTAATAATAATAATAATAATAATAAAGTACACATAATGTTCTGAGAACAATATGTGACATAAGGTAAGCGATCAACAAATATAAGCTCTGAGAGTTTATGGTCATGATTATTTTATTTCTCTATTGTTGTTAAGTCATATTTATCCCTAGATACCTTATCTCTTCAACTAAATGGTTTACTAACCAAGGTCAAGGCCTCTGCTGATATTTCTTTGTGTCCTCAGTAGCACCTAGGAAGCACTTTGCTTACAGGTAGGTATTAAATGTTTATTGGTGGACAAAGATTATATGTATAGTGCCAAGAGTCAGCAAAAGATACTACATCAAAGCTGGCAGAAAAAAAAATGTTTTCATAAGTTTCTGAAGAAGTGAAATCTTTTGATTCTCACCTCAAAAATCTCTGTAAAATGTAAGGCATATATCCAAGGCAAGAAACTTATTTTCAACCAAATGTTCCACACTAAAATTGAGTTGTTTAAAATATCTGAATAAACAGGGGAGTATATTTAGAACTAATTTCATTTTATTATCTCATCTTGTCTAGCAAAAGTATATTTACCAAAAACTATTTAATATTCAAGTTTTATATAATAAGATCCATAGCCTACTGTTGAATATATAACATAGGCAAATAGCAATACTCTACAATAGTCTGTAAGAGATAATACTAATAAACTAGAGTGTTTTGAATTATAATTTCACTGTGCATATAATAAGTATAACTTTGGGTCTACAAGTCAAAATATATAGCAATATCTTATGTTAGATAAATTAGAAAGAAATAAGAAACACTTTGGACAAGAAAATGTTACTATGGAAACCTTAATTTTCACAAGCCTGCTTTTGCAGGTTCTGCTGCCTTGCCAGACTTTTACACTTAACTTTCTTTCAAGTTTTTCATTTAAGAATAGAAATAAAAGATGCTTTTACTACTATGACCTACAATGTGACAATAACAATCTACCCTCTAGCCTTCTAAGATCCATGTAAAGAACTTGTCCGGTGCACGGCTCTATAGCATGAAGACAATTTAATTGGGGTTGAAAGGGAAAAAAAGATAAAAAAAAATGTAGTGTGTTCAGTCTTGATTTGAATATCCTTCCACAGTGGGGCTGTGGTAAGGATCAGGAACTTGCTTCACTGAAGCAATTTTTGTGCCAGGTCACAGAGCTGACAAAGATGGCTTTTTAAGTACAAATTTAAAACCATTTTGAAATGTTTTATTGGCACAAAGCTATCTGAACCCCAGAGTCAGAGTTGTTAGAGACAGGGAATTTGCAAATAAATAATAAGTGTCAGAACTGAGACTAGAAACTTTTGGCTCAGAACTTTTAAAATTATATTTATTTTATTCCCCAAGCAACTTAAATGTAACACAGACGCCTACATGTCTGGTAAGCTGAGACTTAATGAGGCTTAATCGTCTTCTGCACTGTGAGTCTTATCTGTGTTCTCCAGTTTGTGTCTTTGCTCTTCTTGCTCTGCCCACATACTCAGTGGCAAGCTTCTGTTAGGGATGATTTTCCCTCACTTTGGGTCAACACAGTTGAATTTCAAGTACATAGTTGGGCCAGACAATAGTCACTCTGTCAGCATAATTTTTTCATGAACAACCTACCAGACCACAGATAAGACCCCAAATCTGTTTGTATTGTTTCCTAGAATTATTCTAAAAGTCACCAAACTCTCAGCTTCCCCCTCCCCAAAGGCTTAGCAAACTAGAACCCTGACAGAGATAACTGGACACATATAAATTACAGGAACTTTTAACTGCAATAATTTTTCTTTAGCATAAATGATTCCCTACTTGTAACAACTTGCATGTCCCCTGAGCTTGCTACTCCTTATAACCTTCGTATTATCTATAGGAACATTACATAAGGGAATATTCAGCTCTTATGTCATTCTAAAGAAATGGATCCTAAATTTAAATGTAACGGAGCAACAGCTTGATGTCTGTCTATACTACCAAGAGGAAACAAAATGAAAATGAGAACATAAAGCCTACAGCTTTTTATTGGATTCATAGCTGTAACTGACTCTAAAGTCTTATCCAAATCTTCTAAAACATGCTTCTTAAAAGCTCCCCTGAGAAAATTCTCTGACTTCTTTACACTAATTAACAGCTCATCTATTTCCATAAAACAAGATAGGCATTATACGATAAATTATATTGAATATAACTGTAGTGATTGATTATCATATTGTCTAGTCTTGTGGATTATCATTTACTTTAAAAACCATATTTGTATATTTTGTTGCACATACTGGTTATAATCAACCCTAGAAAGTTTGGTTTCATTTCTTGGCCTAGAATGATATCTTAGTTTGTGTTCCTATTAAAAATTAAATACATTCTTTAAATCTGCAATGCTTTTTCTGAAAATCAAACCGGCTCTGAATGCAAACTCACATTTATTGTTCAGAAGGAAGAGGCAGTTCAAAAGAATACGTTAGTAGAATTGGATCATGAAAATGCTGTTTACAGAATCAGTTGTCTGAAGAATTTTAGTTTTTACCAGTTTATATGCTTTTAACTTGAATAGCATCTATGATAGGTAAAAAGTGGTACATAATTTTGGATATAGCAGTGTAATTTGGTGATAAATGATGTAAACCACTTAGAGGGATGCTACTGGTCTGCATTTTTATATTGAATAAAATTTATCCCTTTATTATTGAATTTGTGCTATTAACAGTTTCTTTTTTGTTGATTTATCTGCTTTCCTCTTTCTAGATTACCTTAAGAGGTATTCGTGGTTTTGGTTCTGTTTTTTTTACAGTTTCTACTCAGTTGCTATTTAAATACTAAATGTTAATTAACACCTTACACCTGTCTGTCACTTAATTCTAGTGAGAAATATTTCATCTGGATCTCTTCCTTCCACACGAATTTACCCACCATCATTCCTAATTCACGTAGGATCATTTAACCACCTGGTTTTGTAAAGGAGAGTCTGAAAATACAGACACAAAAAAGGGGCAAAATCAAATTTAAACAGAATTTTACTTACAAGCTGATAGTAGATATTTGTTTTACAATATATAGATAAAAGTAATATACTTAGTATCTGGGTCTATTTTTTGCTGCTGTGTTGATCCTAACACCTAATCACTCCATAATAAAATAAGGACATTGAATCAGATCAGACATAGCATACTATATATGAGGTAACTCCTACTGCAAATGTGCTCTGAAAATAAAAAGTGCAACAATTGGCACTACTATGGCTCTTGAGTTAGAATGTAAAGGTATGAATTCCATGTATTTCCCATCTCTGGATTGCATATTTTCTAAAGATTTTCTTCAGCTTCATCACTCTTTAGTTACCATGTTGTTCAATAAGAGTATCACTTTTAAATCTTGGTATTGTAAAAAAAAAAGTACTGGAGATTATTTTGCCTACTATAAGTAGACTATACTGACTATGATAGAAAAGATAGGCAATATGTGCAATAAAGCTTTAAGAAAGCACTGATAGCAAAAAAAAAAAATTCTTTGATTAACACTCAGCTGTTAATTTATAATGTTTTAGTTTATTGGCCTCTGAGCATATCTTAATTACAAACTGTTTTATGGGGTAATTCAGGAAAGGGAGCATAAAAATAAATAATACATCATCTTTGCCTTATTTAAGGTACTCATTGGTTTTCATAATGATTATATGGAGTTTTAGAAATTATTGGAACAATTTTACAAATGAAGAATATGAAAATCAAAAGAAGCTAAATGAGATATCCAAGTGGCAGAGTGATGACTTGGGTCTGTTGACTCCACTGAACTAAAGAGTCAGGGACCCAAATTTTCCAAGTAACAGATCAAGTTTTTAAAACACTCTACTAATTACTCCAAGAAGGGCCATTATGGCAATATTAACAGCAACTGTAAACAGAAGGCACCTATGTGAATTACATTTCAACCAGAAATGCATATCTTGGACTTGGCTTTATTAATCTTTCATAAGGTAGTTCTTGAAATTGCACTTGATAGGAAAACTAGGTAATCCCCATAAGATGACAAATCCTCTATAACTTCACAAACAGACAAGGGTGGTTTGACCCTGGTGCTACTGTGTCATATAACTCCTTTATGTCAACTTGAGAAATAAGAAGAGAGATAGATTTGACACATACTCTCTCCTCCACACATTTTCAAATAACCTGCATGATATCAACTCTTTTCCTCCTGGAAAATCCTAGGGTGTACTAAATTTGTTAAGTCAGAAGTACTGAGATCTAATGAAAGCATCCTTAAATATCTAGCCGCATATTATTCCCTGAGGAAATAAGCAAAGCCATGCAAAATTATTTTCTTCCCTTTTCTAAAGCTTCTGGTCTTGCTAGGGTCTAATTTCTTCCTGTTTTTATACCATATTTGAATCCATTTGTTTTCAATATTCTACATTTCCCAGGGTCCCAATTAAGCTTTGTCACTACTTAAACTTTCCCTCAATGGGCCATTTAATGTTTTTGCTGATTTGAACCAAATATTATTTTGGTGTCTTTTATTTCAGAAAAGGAAAACTTTGATCCCATAAGTAATTTCCTAACTCACTTAATTTGATCTGGAAATTATAATACTTTCTGGTGGTAGTTGGATTACAGAATCTGTGCTTTTTTATTTGAGACTATAATTATGGGTCTGAAAAACTTTCTGGTGAGTCAAGATCTGTACTGTGTCCTTTCTTGAGTAGATGTGGTCAAGTGAGTCATTAGGTTTCTATTAATATATTTTATTTTGTCTCATGCACATAAGAAAATTCCTGAAGAAATGAACAAAGTTGTCATCTTCAACATCATCATCATGATCATCATGATAATGGTAAAGATAAGATGATAATTTTGAGGAAGAGGCAGACCAATGGCTCTTTTATCAAAGAGGAAGAAGGCTTCTAAAGAACAGGGAAGGGAAAAGGACAAGTAGATCCAAGGAGAAAAAAGAAAGCTTGGGAACATGTTCTCATGAAGAGCTACTTAAAGCACACTGGGCGGGAAGGAAGAATTATTATTTTATTTCTATAAAATAGACAGATGCACATAGCTTAAATTTTAAATGAAACTAATTAAATAAAGGTAAACATTTTTAAATTATGGGGTTCCCTGATCTAAACGTCTCAATTTTCTGGAGAAAACATTTCCAAATCATTTAGATGATTTTCCTGATATTTTTCCTCATTCTTATAAATATCCATGCTTTTATTTTTATTTTTTCATTTATCAACTTTAGAAACCATCTATTGACTTCTAGTGGAAGTTGATTTAATACTTTCGAATAACATCCTCTTTGCTTACTCTATTATTATGAAAGAAATGACAACCTTTGGTTGGAGTAATAGAATTTGCATTATCCAAACTATGTGTATGCTGTTTACCAAATAATGTACCGTGATTGTTTTTGTTTCTTTTGCTTTTTAAAAGCTTTTAAAAAGTTAATAGCATATTAAACTTTATTTGTAATATCCAAAAGTGGGGAAAAAATTGAATATCTCTCCTCTGGTAAGTGGATTATCACACTGATAAACCCATAAAATGAAATATTACTCAGCAATAAGAAGAAACAAGGGGAGGAAAGGAATAAACTATTTTTATACCTAATAACATAAATGAATCAAAATACATCAAGCAAAGTTTTAAAAACCAAGTTTGAAAAACTACATACTGTGTGACTTTGTTTATATAACACTGAGGAAAAGGCAAAACTGGAGACAGCAAAATCAGTGTTTGCCAGGAGTTTGGTGTGGTAGACGGATTAACTGTTGGGACAGTAAGAAAATTTGGGCGGATAGTAAAACTATCCGAGACCTTGTGGTAATGGTTACATGACTGTATGCATTTTTAACACATGCAGATCTGCATACAAAAAGATCAAATTTTACTGTATATAAATTATGCCTCATTACAAAATGAAAAAAGTGATTAAAAACATTCATTTGTTACATAATTCTCCATGTGCTTAACATTTTTTTCTTAACACTCTAATATATCTATCAAATAGCAAGAAATATTTTGTCAAACACTGAATACAGCAGACACTCCATCAAATCTTAAGGTCCTCCCCACCACTACTGCCCTCAGTCTGGCTACTCTGTAATAGACTGGTCTTCCCTAGGCCCTGATACATGGTTACTCTGGCTTCTTTTTACCAATGTCCTGAGTGGATACCTTGTTTCTGGGCTCCATTGTATTTCTCTTCATTGTTTACTGTTTCTCCTTACCAAAGAAGAGATGCTTCTCAAATGAAGATGCAACTCATATTACCTTTGGTATAGAATACATTTAAGTTCACATACAAATTTAAAGGCTCAGATGGGATAAATCTAATGGTTTTGGTTAAAAGGTCCAGAATGTAAGGCCACAAAAATATTGGAAATAACAATTGTCCTAGATGCTCACAAAGGCACTTCCAGTGCTTCTCTTAGAACATCATATTCATGAAGAAGAATGAAAAGGCAAGCTGGGGAAAGGGCTCATCCTCATAACCCATAATTGAGACAAATAATGATATATCATTAAAGATCTGTAGGGAAATAAGAAAGATTCTGAAAAATGATTTATGTTTGCCTGAAGCCTTTGGCCTCTGGTGGAGAGCCTTGTTCTGCTTTACATAACTACATTTAAATCCCTCTGCCTTTCTCATCATCTTCCTCAGCCATGTAGTCCCTCCATCTCTACCTCTGAGAAAGCTCTCTCTTCCATCAAGGCCCAGGTTCATTATTTCCTTTTATTCTCAGACAAAATTACCTCTTGATTTCTCTGTCTTCTCACAGCACTTCATTTATAACTGTGCATTCAATATATAACTTAAAACCCAACCCAGATATAGAGAAGTTTAATTTCCTGTCTTCCTCCCTCTCCCTGCCAAATGTTTAATCTTCTTTCCCTCTCAGGAAAGGAAATGACATCAGTGACAACAACAAAAACAATAAAACCCTTGCTCTTACCCTGAATTTCAGGATGACTGAATCACTTGCCTTAGTAAACAATTTCCTACCATTTAGATACACTTGATACACTTAGATACACTTGAAGTGTTCCATGGCTCCTCTTCCTCTCCTTTCATGTGGCTGCCTCCCCCAGCCCCCGTGAGGGATTCCTGTGTGAAATTCTGCCACTGTCTCCGTGTGAAATTCAACTGACTTCTTCCATACTCCCCTGGGCCTCAGTTTTTGCACCCACATCATGAAGAGGTTAGTCAAATAATTTTGAAAGCACAGCACTTTCCTGAATGAAAAAAAAAAAATTAAGCTTCTCAGAAAATAAGGTATTGACCATAACTGGAGAAATCAACACTTAGCTTAATTACATGGAAAATAGAACTATTTTAGTCTACACTTTAAGCTTTTTAAATTTACTTTCATTGATGGAACTACATATAAAGATCTATATACAACTTTTCAAGGGAACGCAGAAACAATGTTTCCAAATTCAATTCCAGCTTTCCAGTCTGAAACTCTAGTGTCACTATGTTTCTTTGACTTCCTCCACTATTTCTGACCTTAGGAATGACTTCAATTGCCTCTAGGATCTTAGCATAGAATTCAGATTCATATCTGTGGTTACAATAGCCAGACCCTTGACTTCAACTCCAAACTCCTTGGGTGCCACATGCTCTTTGCTCTCCAGGCTCCAGTCACACTGCCCTCCTTCTCACATCGTTTCTCATCTTGTGGGTGCCTATTCACTTGGCTAGTCCCTTTTCACTCACTCATCCTAGCTTAAAGATGAACTTTTCAGAGAGACCTCCCCTGACCAAACAATCTAAACTATAATATCATGTTATTCCCTATCACTATATTAATTTTGTTTCATAGCACTTAACACAATACCTCATTTAGGATGTGCCATTCCAAACAATTTACCAGATAAGACTGCCACCTTAAAACAAGTTCCAGAGAAAGAAATGGCTCACAAAATTATTCAGGCTCTAGAGTCAGAACTGCTACACGGCATATAAGACTCAAAGGGTCTGTAGAAGACCAAGATGTTATATAGAAAACTCAGATAGGAGAATCATGATGCAGGCTTTTAGAGTTTGGAGCTCAGCAAATAACATTGCTACTTTTGATTAATAGTTCCTGTCATACCACTAGATCCTCGTAAAGACTAATCATCTGACCACTACCATTCAAAGGGTCCTCTAACCTGAGCTGCTGGTTGTGGTCTAGATGTCATTCTACCACCATTTAGTCAGGCATACCCTGCAGCAGCTTATCATTCTGTGAAGATACACATGAGATCTGGAGCAGCAGGTCCTGGAAGCACAAGATACATACATGAGCTGATGGCTAACATTCCCAATGCATCTATCTGCTTCTCACTTTCATCTCACATCCAAGAGATGTGACATCCAGGAACTAAAACATAAAAGAAAATAGAAATGTTTTAGGTAATTGGAACAACCCAGATGTTAACAAATAGAAGTGGTATTTTGGAAGTTGAGTCTGCCTAGAGTGGATAGAATATGAGGCCAGAGGTGAAAGATGAAAGACTAGCAGGTATTAGAGTATACAGCAGCTTATCAGACAGGGTAAAAGGTTTGTCTTTTTTAGGATGCATAGCAAAGCAGTGAAATTCTTTAATCTGAGAGTGAGCACCATATTATGAACACATTTTCATTTTTTAAAGATCATTCTTATTGTAGTTTGGGGACTAGATTTGAGGGGGCAAGTGAGACCAGTGATGAGACTGTTGTAGTAAACCAGTGGGGAGAAAGAATGTTCTGGGTGAGAATAGTTGCACTGGCATAGAGAAGCAGGTCTGACAGTTTTAGGTTGGCTTTACATCTTTGGCATACATATACTCATTAAAACCATGAAAATGAATATTGTTAGGTAAGAATAGGTGTAAACCCAGAGAAAGAAACTCAGAAGAAAAATATAAGAGCTTAAAGAGAAGGTTTGACTACTCTTAGTTTTAGTTTATAAACTGTTCATTGAGTTATATAGACATTCTACTAGGAAAAGTAGATATGGTAAAAGTTGTCTTTTACTAACAATTTCTAAACATTTCTGAAGAAAAAGATGTATAGTTGATATAATATGCCACTATCATCAAATTCTCTTTTACTGCTTACCCAGCACAATGAGAAAAAGAACTTTTGGTGTGTTGAACAGTTTAAAAAATTATTTTAAAAGGTGCATGAGAGAATTTCCAACTGGGATGACAGGTAACAATCAATCATGAGAGCAAAAGCAAATCAGGTAAGGCTTGCATTTAGCATGAGTGGCTACAGTGTCACATTGGCATTATTTCTTCATAAACAGGTGCTTCACTTCACTACTTTGAGCCTTTTTATCTTACTCTCTGAAGGGTTATCCTGCATGAAAACCAATCTGAAGATTTCACAGCAGCTGCAGACAACTTTCTGAGTACAATAATGCCAACACATGGTTTTCTTATTGAGTCTCCTGAAATTGCTGGTTGATTATACCTTCTCATAACTGCAGAAGGAAATTTGTTCACTGTTACCTTAAAATCAAATTAGTAGTTCTTCACCAACAAGAAAAAATAAAGTGCTGTGGATGTAAATACATGACTCTTGCTTAATGTATATTCACCTTGAATTTGGCATTAGTCTGTTAAAGTGATTTTCTGTTACTCTAGTGCTTATCTTCTAGAATTTAAAAGTTTGAATTTCTATATTTAAAAAAACACTAGATTTCAGAAATACTTTCTTAGTTCAGATTTTTGTTCCCACCCTCTTTTTGGGGACTAACTGCTAGCTCCTTCTTTCATTTAATAACCACCACAATAAAAACAAAAGTATATAACTCCTAAAACAGGGCTTTATACATGATATTAAAGAAATGTAATCTTTAGTAAAACATCCAAAGAGTTCATTATATATGAGTAGTTTTGCCATTTCTCACCTATCGACAAAATTTCAACATACTCTGTTGGTCAGGTTATGAGAAAATGGGCACTCTTGCAGGTGGCTGGTGAGAACGATAAACGGCGTAGCACCTCTGGATGAGAAATGGCAGCTTAGAGCTTTAAGAGAAAAAAAGAGTCAGTCATTGGCAGATCAGATTGTAGTGAAAAGACATTTCCAGCAAGAACACAGGAGAATGAACTATTGAAAGAGTCTAGGTAGGTATAAAAAAGAGGAAATGTATTTTTTAGCAAAACATTTTTCAAAATAGGTATGAGTTCAATTTTGAAATAATATAGATACTGGCATAAAAGAAAGAATAATTTGCAGTTTCACATACCTGGGTCTGATAAGCTCTGCCATGTACTTATTAGTTAATTTATTGTGAGCAAGTTAATTCACTGCTCTAAAACGTGGTTTGTTGTTTTACGAAGTGGGGATAGTATAAGCTATTTCACAAAAGTTTTTAAAAAGTGTCCGATGTGAAGTGGAAATATGAGTACCCTTCCTTTAATCTTGATGATCATCTTCTAAATAAGGCAAAGGGGATGGAGAGGAAGTTGACCTTAGGGACTCAGCTGAAGAAAAAGGATTTCATTTGCTGAAACATTGTGTATACCTCCAAGAGTTTAATACGTGTCAGATCCTGGCTCTTTGAAATCAAATCAAAGTATCCTTTTAGTATTCTTGAAGATGTAATCATTCTCTCATTTAGGAAGCTACTGTGAACAATGTCAGCACAAAGTGCGCAGAGTCCAACAAGCCTTTCTCTGTGAGAGACCATAGTAAAATGGCTCTTTTTTTATGATTCTAAGTGTGAAGTAGTCTTTGTGAGAGTCACTGCTATTACTGATTGCTGTCGGGGAGGGGAAGAATTCCCCCTTTTATTTCTTATGGCTGGACCAATAATAAAATACAGAAAATGCTAGATTAACAGAAGGGGGGAAAAAACAATTTAATATGTGCACATGGACACGGGAGAATCACAATATGATGCTCAGATCATAAAGTGAGGCTCAAAGAAATGATTGAATTAGACCCCTTTTTACATTTTTCAGACAAAGAAACAATAAATTTGTGAGAAATTAACAAGACAAAGAAAGTGCTCTTTAGAAAAAAATTGAAGTGAGATTGAGGTATGGGTTAGTGAGGAATCTAAACGAAGTTTGTTTTGGCCTTGGGTAGTAAAGGAGTAAGAGGTTTGTTTATACACGCCTTTTTGACTGGATTTTATAATTCTTACGATAAGTTTGCCTCTCAGTCCTTTCATGGCGATTTACTTCTTGGTTTTAGAGGGACGAAGGAGTCAGAGAGGTATTCCTGCTCCTGCTGCTTCTCAGGTGATTTTATTTGGAATAATCAAGACACCTTCTCGGGACACCGGGTAGGCCTGGCCTGGGTCCCAAGACTGCACTACCAGAAGGCAAGCTACTTCCAAATGGTTTCACCTAAACAGATTCCCAGTGGTGTTCCCCAAATGTGCCACCAAGAAACCCATACTTGATAAATCCTTACCATGCTGAAAACAACACAGAAAGTTGGAAATCACTTTCGTCTAAGCTGCTTTCCAAATCTCAGAATACAGAGCTGTTAAAAGAAGAGACATGCTTCTCACCATAGGACGGCAAGGGATTATGACTCAGGTCAGTTCTTGCTTTTACCTCCATCTTACTAAGAAGATCAGAGGAACAGAATATGGAGGCTGTCATTTGTTAACTGCTAGGTGATCAGGGTACTTTGCTGAGGGGAAAGGCTTGTGACTCTACAACAATTATTCATTTTCCGAGCCTGCTGGAATTCTATGGACTATTTCAGTTTCCTGGAAAGTTTCTATTTCTGAATGCCTTCTTCCAAATATGCATAGGGCATCTCTGTAGGCATATGTTCTTTGGAGAACCTAGTCTATCTCTTAAAGCCTTGCTGTCTCATTAACATACATTCCCAGGCTATGCGCCTGGTCTGTGTCCTGGTCCTTTGATGACTTCTACAATCTAATCATATTTTTCTAAAACACAGGGTAGAAGCACCAGGGTTAGAAGAGTGCTTATTAAAATGCAAATGTATAGACCACTCCCTAGCTTTCTGCATTTTAACCCCCTTTCCGGAAGATAAAACCATGCACCCAATGCTTGGAGAGATTCTCTTTTTAAATTAGGTTGGGGTCCTTTTGAGTGAATTTAACCACTTGTCTAAGTGAACCTCCAGAAGGCTAGAAGGAGTTACCAGGGGTAGTTAGAAATGCTCTCTCAGTAGCAGCTGACATGAAATGTGTATGTACCAGTAGGCTCATGTATTATTTAGGGCAGCCTGATCACAAAGAAACATCTTTAACACTAATCCAGAATGCTACTTTGACTTACGTTGAAAATCTCACGGGTACAAAAAGAATGATGTGCATACCAAAGCCAATTTCCCTTTGCCTTTTAGCACTGATTGTGTTAATATGGTAAAAGGGACCCAGCGTTCCATGAGAAGGAAATAAATAACATTCTAATTATAACTTTTCTTGATAGACTGATTATACAGAAATTCTGTTGGTCGTTCATGTGTAACAGTCAGGAATGAGTATGTCTTCATGGGCCAGCTTGCTCTTAATTTCTATTAAAGACTGCCATTGGAGATTCTGCAGCAAATTAAAAGTTAACCACTCCAGCTTTCACATCTATTTGCTCATCCAGCTACCTGTGTCAAAAAAAAGGGAGGTGGGCAGCTTTGTGAGGTAGGGGTAATGGCTGCAATTTTAGCTTTCTGACAAATGTTTTAGAACTGTGCAGCCCAATATAGTAAACACCAGCTACACATGGTTATTTAAACATAAATTAATTAAACTTAAATAGGATAAAAAATTCAATTCCTCAGTAACATAAGATATCTTTCAAATGTCAGTAGCTGCATGTGGATAGAGACAATGGTATTGGATGGCACAAATAAAAAGTCTCCATCATCACAGAAAGTTCATTTAGTCACCTGTGTTTCACATGATTTTCTAAGTCATTATGAGTTGTCTTCAGGAAAATAACCCAAAAGTGCAACAGGGAAAAGATTTATTTATTGTGTGTTTAATGAATCAACTATAGCAGTATAAGAGAGTTCATCTTAAGTGAATACATAAGAGTTGGCTATTCTTAGGTGAGGGTAGAGCAGGGGAGGGAGATATTTAATTCTAAAAACTCTCATTAATATTTGATATGCATACAGAGCATCAGGAAGAGTCTCATGTATCTCTCCTAAACCTGTGTGTGTGTGTGTGTGTGTGTGTGTGTATAAAGACATCAGAAAATACAACTAAAAATAGGATTTCAATATTAAAAATTTATACAACTTTGAACCTCATAATATAAAGAGCAAAGATAGATTTTTTAAATTCTCATTTACTTTTATTTTATAATTTTTTCTTCCATATTCCCCCTGTGATATTTTCACTTGCTTTCCTCCAAACCCATATCAATTTTTGCCAGTTTCTAAGTTTTTATTTCTGCTACTTTCTTCTTTTGACGTTTATATCTTTGAGGCCCATTTTTTTTCCTTTAATTCTTTTCTTAAAACCTTAACTCATAATGATCTATATTCTTTTACTGTTATGAATTTATTCCCTTATTAGTAAATATTTATTTAAAACCTAGTAAGTGTCATGGCCATATGCAAGACAATCCTTTTGGTCAAGAAGCCTTATAGATTAATGTAGGAAATAGAAATGTTAACCACCAATTTGAAAAACCTATTGTTTTCTATGACAGAAGAATCAAAGGATATTGTGGGAGCATAGAAGCTGTGGAAGCCAGAGCAGCTACCATGCAGAGATTATGTTTCAGCTGAGTTTGTAAGGAAGAAAGTACCCAGACAGAGAGTGTCACACACAAATGCATGGAGGCATGAAAGGGCAAGGCAAACTCACTGGTGTCAAGGCAGGAGCAGACAGTGATAAAGCTGAGTGATGAGCATCCAGAAGAATATAAAGGGCTTGTGAATCTAACTAAGGAGTGTGAACTCAAAGTTGTGAGCAGACAGACAAGACTACAAAAATTATATTATAAAATATGTCATACATACTGCAGTGCATCTCAATTTTAGGTCAGAAAGCCATTCCTGAGAATTAGATGTTCTGGGTAGAAAGTTTACCAGGAGACTAATTCTCATTATTTTATATGTGAAAATTTCTAAGTCATTACACATGAACCTAAATCTCTCAAAATATATATGTATTATTACATATATATATATATATATATATATATATATATATATATATATACATACATACATATAGGCAACCTATATGGTCATGCAAACTTAGCTAACATCATACTCAATGGTGAAAAATTGAAAGCTTTTCCCCTAAGATCAAGAACAAAATAAGGGTGCCCACTATCACCACTTATACTCATTATATTCCAGAAAATCCTAGCTGGAACAATTAGGCAATAAAAAGGAATAAAAGACATCTAAATCAAAAAGGAGGAAGTAAAATTGTCTATACCTTCAGATGACAGGGTATTAAATATAGAAAACCCTAAAGACCCCATCAAAAAAAAAACTGTTAGAACTAATAAATAAATTCAGTAAAGTCACAGGATACAAATTTGATTATAAAAATCAGTTGTGTTTATATAATCTATTAAACTATCAGAAAGAGAAATTAAAAAACAATTTTATTTACAATAGTACTAAAAAGAAGAAAATATCTAGGAATACATTTAATCAAGGAATTGAAACTTGTATAGTGAAAACTATAAGACACTGATAAAGGAGATTAATGAAGACACAAATAAGTAGAATGAAATTTTGTGTTCATGGATTGGAAAAATTGATATTGTTAAAATATCCCTATAGCAGGTCCTAGAATATGTCATTCCATACTGCATTGTTTCATCATAATGTTGATGATAAAAAAATGGATTTTCTGCCAGCAGCCACTGTCTAAGTAGAGTTTGCATATTCTCCCCATGTTTATGTGGGTTTTCTCTGGGTAATCTGGTTTCCTCCCATATACCAAAATGTTAAGTAGATTGGTGTGTCTAAATTGACTCGTCTGAGTGAGTGTGGGTGTATATCTGAGCGGCCCTGCGTTGAAAAGGCTTCCTGTCCAGGATGGGTCCCCTCACCTTGTTTCTCTGAGATGCAGGGATGGGTTCAGGCTACCGAAGCCCCTGAACTAGAATAAGTGGGTTGGAAATAAATGACAAGCATATCTCAGACATATTGTGGGTTTGGTTCCAGAACACCATAATAAAGCTGAATATTATATTACAAAATAGTAAGTTGTAATCTTTTTGCTGGTGGAGTGTCTCACCTTCAATTCGTAAAAAATGCAACACTTGTGAAGTAAAGTGAAGCAAAGCTCAGTAAAATGAGGTTGCCTATATCTTACTTGTTTTTATTAATCTTTCTTAAATATATGTGTAGCTCACATTTATTTCAATGTGTATTATTAGAAGTGTTTTGGGTCTTTATTTAGAAGTTTGGTGATGTTTTTGTAAGCAGAAATATGCCCTGGAAAGTTAACTCTTCTTTATATTAGCCTGTACTATACATTGTTTCACTTAGTCTCTGTTTCCAAGAACCTATTAACAAGGGTAGGTGAGGATTTTCTGTGCTACCCTAAAAATTTATACAGTGTCAATGCAGTCTATCAAAATTCCAATGTCATTTTTTCACAGAAATAGAACAAACAATCCTAAAATATGTATGGAACCACAAAAGACCCAAAGTAGCCAAAGCAAGTGTGACAAAGAACAAAGTTGGCAGTATCACACTTCTTGATTACAGATTATACTACAAAACTATAGTATGCAAAATAGTATGGTCTTGGCCAAAAAAAAAAAACAACAACAACAAAAGAGAGACAGACACACACACACACACAAACACACACACGCAAATATCAATGAAAGAGAATAGACAGCCCAAAACTAAATTCATGAATACATGGTCAATTAACATACAACAAAGTAGCCAAGAATATACAATGGGGAAAAGATAGTCTCTTTAACAAATGGTAATGGGAAAACTGGACAGTCACATGCAAAAAATGAAACTGAACTAACATCTTATACTATAAACAAAAATCAACTCAAAAGGGATTAAAATCTTGAACATTTTATATTATTTTTAATTCAAGAATATGGTCTTTATGTCTGAGTTAAACTGTTTTCCTCTGATTTACATTTATTATAGGTTGTTTCCTACTTTTTAATATAATAATTTTTTTTTCCTAAAACTTTACCTAGGAATTTCTTTGAGAACTGAGTTTTTAATGTATGCTCTTCTAAAGAGGATTGGCACTGATTCTTCCATGCACCATGGTGCTACTGACCTGAGATCACTATATATTCAGTGAAGATGATCTTTTGAACAATACAAGCTATGGGAATAACATCTCTTATTCCCATTAGAGCTGCTTTGTGAGTACAAATTCACAGACATTATATTTCCTTTGACCCAAAGCTGAGTGAAGATAAGCATTTTTTTTTTCAAATTGTCATTTGGTTTTTGTTTTGATTTCCTATTCTTCCCTTTCACTACCACTGTTCCCATAGTAGGTGAGAGGAGATTATGGCTTTTAAGTGTGATCTCTGATCTGATGTCTCTCACTTTGCTCAGGCCTTACATTAGGACTCCTATGATGTGTGCAGCCTCTGTACTGATTCTGAAGCTCTAGGTTACCAGGGATTAGAAGATCATTCCAGGATTTACTTCTGTGCTCTCTTACATCTCTAAAGTTGTGCTTTTTCATTGGTTTTGAAGGGTTTTGTTTTATTATATTACTTCCTTTCCTGTCATCTATGTATTTATAAGACTTTTAAGCCTTTCATTCAGCATTTTGTTTTTGCTTTTATTGTTTTAGTTTTTAACCACATGGGTTTATAAAGATAATATGACATTTTGCTGGAAACAAATGATTTGTAATCAGAGGTAAGACATTATCAGATGTTCATTTTGGAAAAATCACCAAGGTAAAATTTGAAAGATGGTATAAAATATGAGAGAATGATGGCAAATATGACCACTTCTTAGGAGATATTTATAGGAATCAATCAAGAAATAAAGAGACACTAAACTAAACTGCAGTGGTAATGTGGAGGGGATGATGGAGGAGTTACATACTAGAGGTACACTGAGGCTGGACAGACAGAACTTTTCAACCGTGCAACTGTAAAAAAGAATCAGCAATCTTGAATGACCATAATTTCCAGTGTTGTCTTGTACACTGCAGCTGCTGATAATGACTCTCATCCAGAGAGATCATTTTTGGAAGATCCAAAAAAAGTCTTCACCTTGTATACCACATATATATTAAATATCTAGCATTTGGTTAGAATTAGGACAGACAGGCACATATTCTACTCTTGTATTACTATAGAGAGAGAGAGAGAAATACTAAAGAAGAGATGTCCATTCATATCTCCACCCAGGAAAGATGGATCACTATTTCCAAAGATTAGAGGAAGGATGAAGACATAGCTAAGAGTGGTGTGAAAGACATAGCTAAGAGTGGTGTAAAGGACTGCAAACTATGAAAGATTTACTCATAGAAATGTTTACCAAAAAAAGTGTTTGTTCATGATTTGAAGTCTCCATTTACTTTTTTTCCCCCTCTTCCCTGATACACAGCCCATTTGGCTCAAGACATAATGAATAGTAAAGAAATCTCCCAACTCAATGAGTGTAAACAATAGTATATTCGATATTTTCCTGATGATGAAGTAATTATTATCTAAAAGATCATCTATTCCTAGCTGAATAAAAGTAAGAAACAAATTAGAGAAGAACAATTCTGGGTTGATTCCCAATTTTATGCCATTGTAATTTAGCTCAGGTTTTTTTTTTTTTCTCCCCATGATACATTTATAATTAAGACACAGTTTCCAATTCACTTTTTCTCTACTAAGATCTATTGTATAATTTAAAAATCAGTTTGCTGTTGCTTCAGGAAGTAAAAATCCCAGACGTTTTGTGCTGATTAACATCTAAGAAATCTATAAAGTTTAATTAGGAAAAAAATGAACAATAAAGTTTAATTCACCCTACTAAATTTTAGTGGCTAATGCACTGCTTTATTTTCTATAGTTTTATTTCTTCACAATACTAAAAAGCTCGAAAATTCTCATCAGAGAAATATATTTTAGTTTTGTATATGTTGAGTGGTGGAAAGTAAAAAAAAAACTTTAGATTTTTTAAATTTTTATTCCCTTCTTTAATGCTTTACAATTAATTTAAGCAATGTTCTCAATATTCATTTTCAATATTTTATTATACTCAGCCTGTTTTCATTTACTTTTTCCTATGTTTAGGTGTTATCTCCTGGACTAGAGTAGAAGATCTTGGTGGAAAGAATCTGTGAAATATAAATAAGTATCCATATTTCTTCCATTTATCTATCTATCTATCTATCTATCTATCTATCTATCTATCTATCTATCTATCTATCCATCCATCCATCCATCCATCCATCCATCCATCCATCCATCCATCCATCCATCTATTTATCTTCATTTATCTCTGCTTCTGGTTCCTGAAACATATCTAATAATTTCCTAAGTGATAAAATGGTGAGGAGCATCTTTAGTTATATTTGTTTTTGACCCTGGTTCCTGACATAGGGCTCCTGAAAACCTTGTAATTTCCTGGGTAATAAGTGTGTCTTTTGTTCTAATGAGATGACTTTGAGTGAGTTCCTGGATGATTTCTAGATGGGGCTGATCATGGGAAAGATCACTTTGATTAAGGACTTGGAATTTTCAGGCTGCTTCCCTCACTTTCTTGAGAAGGGTGAAGGGCTGATGGAGTTAATTATACATCATGCCTGTGTGATGGAGCTTCCATAAAAATCTAACTAGTATGGGGTTCAGAGAGCTTCCTGGTTGGTGAACACAACCACATACCAGGAAAGTGACACACTCCAACTCCACAGGGACAGAAGAAACTCCTATGCTTAGGGGATCCTCCCAGACTTCACCCTATTTATTTCTTCTTCTGGCTGTTCATTTCTACCCTATACCATATGCTCTGACAAACTGGTAAACATTAGTATTTCCTTGAGTTCTATGAGCTGCTATTGCAAGTAATTGAATCCATGAGGGAGGGGTCATGGGAACTTTTAATTTGTAGCCAAGTCAAACAGAAGTTATACTGTTACCTGGGGACCTATTATTTATGGTTTGCATCTGAAGTGGGGGAAAGTCTTGTGGGATTGAACCCTTAATCTATGAGATATGACAGTATTCACTTGGAGATAAACTGAGTTAACATGCAGGACACCCAGCTGGTGTCACACAGAATTGCTTATTGTGGGAAAAAAAACCCACAAATTTTTTGACCAGAAGGATCAGAAGTGAAGCATGTTCTATGTGAATAGTAAAGAGGACATACTGGTTTTTTTAAATACAGAATCTAATTCATTTAAAGTTTCTTCAGTTGCATGTGAATAAGCAGAATTATTTGGATATCAAGGGTTTAGTAAGTAGAAACTGAGTAAAATTTCTCTCCCATTAACCAATATATAGGGAACTGGTGACAGAAATTTCTTGGTGGGACAGCTTTAACATAAATTTGACTAGAATTCTATACTTTAAAATAGATGTCCTGACTTATGCAATACTATCTTCCAAATCATTAAAAGACCCTCCCCTCATTTGATGGATGAAGGTAAAGTCATTTCCTTGAAAGAAAAATAACACAGAATTTAAGACAAGAACAAAGAATTTTGTTATTTCAGCTTGTTTCTGTGACAACATAGATTTCTAAAATACATTGAGGAACTGGATGAAATGCAGAAGCATTTTACATTTCCTGGATGACTGAAAATGGGTTTGATTTTAAAATATGAGCATTTTATTTCCATTAATGTATAAAACCTAAAAAAAATTTAAAATTTCTGAAGCATCCAAATCACCTTATAAATTTTGGTGACATCACAGAGACAAATATTTTAGTGAATAATGAAGAAAAAAGATAGAGACTGAAAGTAATCATTTCATCTTGATACATGCAAGAAAAAGAGTGAGACCATTCATGTCTCTCTACATACATTATGCACAGTTACATATATCAGCCTTATAAATATTTCTCTTCATAAAGATATATTTTAATTCTTTATACATATAATGAATATTAAATTTCCCACTTCTTAACTAATTGACAGAATTGACTAAGGTTTTAGAATTCCTAGTCATTCATTTAGCACTATGTTTAGTTTTATTTAATAATCCTGGTTGCAGTTCAGCTTAAATCAAATAACATTTCCAGATGCCTGTTATGACTGAGATATTAATAAACCATAATTTAACATGCATTATGTCCAACAACTCTCACAGATACTAAAAAATGTGTTTCTTGTAAAGCATTGCTCATGATTCTATGATTTCTTTTTGAAACTCTTCTATTATTTCTTTGTTTTTGGTTAATCTCAAGGTCTCTGAAGAAATGTATTTGTGAAATCTTTTTAAATTACAAAACCACACAAGAACATAACTGCCAATCAATTAGCTGTAAATGTTTACAGTAGTCTATTTCAAATTGCTTCAAGATTAAATGTAATATCTTCTTAAGTGATCATGTCTAAGTATTTTAAATCTTTAAAAGATGGCAATATTAGATTTTATTGAGAAACAATGGCAACAATTAACACAGGGTGACCTCATCAGAGAAGAACTGCACAGTAAAAAAGTTTACTCACACTAGCAATTTAAAAATACATTATGAAGGAAAGTATACAGAATTACAAGTTTCATGTATTTAGTACTCAGTGATGACAAGATGGTTGAGTGTCCATTCATTCCTTGTTTGTGACATTATAAGTGATATAAACTTCTCAGATAGAATGATAAAACATCAAGAACTGTGATGGTTTTCATATATTTAATTGAGAATTTCTACTCTTATGCATTAATTTTAATAAAATATCTCAATAAAAATATCTTCTGAAATATTGATTGTAATATAATCTGAATAATAATTAGAAAAAATCTATGACAAAAATTATTAAATTCATTATGTAGCAATACAAATGAAATGCTATTCAGCCAACAGTAACTATCATAAAATATATGAGAACATGAACATATTGACGATTTGTAATGCAACCATGAAAAAGATCAAGAGCCATGAACAATTGTGTATCCACTGTCTAGTAAAGGATTGAACCCCATGTGTGGTATACATTGAAAAGGAATACTACTATGCACTGAATCCTCTAGCCACATTTAAGGTGGGCATTTGCAGCTCTCCCATATTGATTACCCACTTCCTGCTACATATGACTACGTTACATCTTAGCGACAACTCCGGTCTCTTCTTTCTTTGTTTTCATGCATTTAGCCTATATAAATAATAAATACACCAATCAAGCATTTGTACAGGTATGTTATGTTTTCATTGCTTTGGGTTAGAGCACCACTATTCTCCAAAAGAACCTGTTTGACCATGAGAAAATGTTAGCTAGCACAGAGAAAGGGAAGCCCTCAATACTGATATTACTCTGATATCCTGTAGACAGTGTATGAGTCCTGACTGCTGACATCAGCCTTCAAAAGAGATTTTCTGTATCTACTGCTGCTTGGTTAGTTCAGGACATTTCTGTGCCCACACTGCATGACTATCTCCGTGCCACGGTTGATGGCTTGGCTCCTTGCCTGACTCCACAGCCAGAGGAAGGGCAGGGCGAGCATTATCATCTGAGTGTGAGGTCAGAACTGTGATTGCTTAAGAACCACTAAACTTATGAGGAGGCAAGTTGCTTCAAAGCTTCAGTCTTCCTTACCTCTTCAAAAATCACTGGAGCTGGTGATCACAGCTAGCACAGAATGACAATGTTCTGTGTTGATTTAAGGCGTTACCTTCAGGGTTGTAGTACTGTCATCAGAGATTTCTCTCAATCACTAAACGGAGAAATATAGAACTAAGGACAAATTCTCAGCACTCAAAAAGTCAATCAGGAAACCCCAGGGAGAAAAGGATTCTTTCTTTGGGTTGAAAGTAGATAATGCTCTGAATTTCTCTCTGTAAAAATAAAAGGCAAAAGAGGATTAAAATGAAAAGGTTTCTGAAGGGTAACATAATCATAAGGAAGATGAGTGAGGGAAGGGGAGGAAATATAACCTGGAACTAACTTTCTGAAGTGCTTCCCCAGGGAACATAGCTCAATGCACTCCCCCACCACCCACATTCTTCCTAGAAGAGCTTGGCTTATTTTCTTGACCTCATTTTTTATT
The DNA here is from genome assembly GCA_004027375.1 of Macroglossus sobrinus. Classification (NCBI taxonomy): domain Eukaryota; kingdom Metazoa; phylum Chordata; class Mammalia; order Chiroptera; family Pteropodidae; genus Macroglossus; species Macroglossus sobrinus. The sequence continues at coordinate 271,017 of PVKZ01001146.1, read as the reverse complement.
TTTGACCCATTCCTTTTGTGAATTAAAAGGATCTGATAGGAACTAAGGATCATCTAAGGAGTCTCTTGCTTTCTAGAATGAAAGCTTCACAAGAGGAATTGTATCTGTTCTGGTCGTCTCCCTATACCCAGCGCCTAAAAAGGGTCTGGAACATAATAGTTTCTTAGTAAATATGTGTTGAATGAATGAATGTGTATTAGCTACATTCACTTGCAATTCTGTTGTAACCATTTTTGCTTTAATATTGCATGAGTCAAGGCTTACAGCAGGTAGTGAAAAAGAAATAGAAGCTCTATCCCATCCTTCAGGCACTTAGGCTATAGCAAGTTGAGGGACTGAGATACAAAGAACAGAAGAGAATTGGTAAATGGAGAGAGGTGAGAAATAATAAGGAAATTAAATGCAATGAGAACACATTTTTTCCTTGAGTAAGAATGCAGAAGTTAAAACCGTTTATGGATGAACCAGAGTATAACCCATCGGATGCTGCTGTCTACATTCTTAAACATTATATATTGTATTCAGGAAGAAACAACTGGCCAGAATAATGGAGGGAGGCAGGGAGGCGAGGGAGAAAGAAGGCAAGGAAAGAAGAGGCGAAAGAGGGAAGAAGGGACGGCAATTCATGAAAATTCTGTCTGAGGTTGCCCTTTACTGTATTCGTATACTCAGTATCACAGGTGATGCTCTGAAAGCTGGATGCAGATAACCTAAGTCTCATTTCTTGTATTGTTATTTGTGGTTTTGGTTTACAGATTCTAATGTAACACACTTTTACTTTACCAGAGCTTAAGCCAAAACAGGTTCTAGTTATATTTGTGAAATGATATGGACATAGCTTCCTATTATTGTATCCAAATACAAGATATAAACTTTCTTTGCAGGCATTTTCTAAAAGTATTTTCTCTTTTATTTGATTCTTGCCCCACCCTTGTACCAGATTTAACTTAATTATTGCATCAACATTTTGTATTCTTTCCAAGGAGCCCTAAGGCCAGTGGCAACATTTTCAATAAATCAGAAGGATCAAATGAATAAATTATTTGGAATGCAAAGGGCAGAAAAGTTCCAGATGCAACTCAGCTCTGTTTCTTGGCTCAGCTCAATTAGAAGCTGCATGATCAGCAGATTTCTGGCGGTTTTTAGGTTATGAGATGAGCTTTTTTACATTGCACTAATTATGACTGGAGTTAGGGAAAATATAAAACAGAGTAAATAAAATGAGAAAAAGAGTGATTGGAAAGCTGGCCACAGACACTGCTCTCCAAAGCCTCATTTCTCATGACAAAATGCCAGAAAATTCGCTCTTCATGGTGAGTTTGTAAGAATAGGCAATTTAAGAAGATCTGTCTGTCTGTCTGTCTCTCTTTTTCTTTTGACCATAGTCATTCCTTCTGCGTCAGGGTAAAAAAAGAAAAAAAAAGTTTGTTTTCTTTTTTCATGAGCAAAGGTGGTTTGATGATTTCTCATTTCTTCTAAATGCACTGGTGTGTCCTTGAACCATTTCTTAAAATGTCCTCAATATTTTACCAACACACACAAACATATACAGTTTAATGGACTACAAATTCCCATTCCAACATTTTTACTCTGTGAATTTGTTAACTATCCAGTGTGCATTAGCTCTCATAAGCATAAGACATCAGCAGCAGCACAGTTCCATTCATTGCTTCTCAAGTATTGCCTGGTTTAAAAAAGTTTTACCATCTGTTCCATCTTAAGCCAAAGCTGAATTAAGTGAATAAACTTTTGCTATTGCTTCTGTTCCTGTTGTGGTATTATTATATTTTAGGAATAGGGAGGAGGTGAGAAGACAAAATAAGTCTCTATAAAGTCTCTAAGAGAATAGAAAATGAGAATTTTCCTTTAGTAACTAGAAATAATATTTTTGAACTTGGCCATGAAGGCTACTTCTTCCACCTTGATAAGTTCCTTCAAAAACAAATAGATTAATGAAAATATCAGTATATTAATCAGTCACATATTTATCAGTTTTATTCTAAGTTTCAACAATTAAATATTAGGCTCTGTGGTGCTTAAAGGAGAAGTGAAAAACTTAAGTGTCACCCTCAATGAACTCACATTATAGTTGGGGTGGTAAGATGTATGTATGTGGAATAAATAGAAAAAAAGACTATCCAAATTAGAAGAAAAGGCATCCAGATTCAATAACCATAGTGGGCTATGAAATAGGAAAAGTAAGGATTCAATATTGTAAACCAGTATTGACTGACACTAATAGGTGTATGCATTAAATTTTCACTAATATGTAAGCTATTGTTAGTAGTATATATGACAAGTTACTGAACTTCTCTGATTTATCAGAAAAAAGCAAAGAAGAATTCTAGGTTTAAGACTAAGGGCACATGGAGAGTATTACACTGGAAGCAGAGATTATGTCAGGTATATTTTGTGATCTAAAACATTGGTGTGCATCAGAATCATCTGGAGAGCTTTTATAAATTAATAAATGTATATATTAATTAACTAATAAATTAACAAACTGACTGGTTAAAAAAAGTAAAATTCCTGGGCCCTACCCATGACCCCAGGGTAAGGCCTAGGCATTTAAATTTCACCAGGTGATTTTAATAAGCTTCTGGAGAGTTGAGAATCTCTGAGTTAATTAGATCCAAATCTTATTCGAATTAAATCTTTCTTGCTCAAACTTGTGAATTAGTTTTTCCTCTTATAGGTTTGCTGAAGCAAAATAAATAATTCCAGGTACCTATCAACCATCAAAGAAATATATATATATATGTAATTATACATATAGTTTTATATAATATATAAAGAAATATACATATATATATATATATATATATATAATTTTTAAATTTTAACACCCAACACAATAAACTATTCTCATCTTAAGGCACTCTCTTCTGTTATGATGACACTATCTTTTTTCATTCCTGACTCCCACATGGCTGTTACTTTTTTGCAAGTTACTCACCCATACGTATAAATATTTGAAATCCACAGAACTTGTTCCTCCTATAAAGCCCCTTTGTTTTTCTCTGTAACTTGGGTAATGACATCCACTTCCATGGCTTTAAATATGCCAGGTGTGGTGGTAACTTAAATTTTAATTTCTAACTCAGAGAATACTCTTAGTTCAAACATATTCATCCAATTGTTTATTTAATACCTTCACTTGGATGGCTACAAGTGTCCTAAGTTTCACTTATTCAATTCTGAGTTTCGGAGATTTTTGATAAAAATATCTCCTCAGATATTTCCTCTTCAAAGCAAATGGTTTCAACATTTACTTAGTTGCCAAATAGCTAGAAACCATCTTTGATTTGTTCTATTTCTCACCACCTTTTACATTAAATCTATTAGCTAGCCATCTACATTTTACCTCTACAATATATCTTGAATCCATTCATTTCTTTCCAACTCCAGGTCTCTACCCCATCTCCTCCTTCTACCACAACCTCTCATTTTGTTCATTTACTGATTTTGTTTTGTTAAATTTAGACTAATATGGCCTACAATGCTTTTCATAATCTGCCCCCATTGATTTTCCAGCCCTGCCTCATATCACTTCCCATCACTACTTACTTGTTTCTCTCCAAGCCTCCACTTGAAATTTTTTGTTCCTTGCATAGATGGTACTCTTTGGTAAATATATGGGCTTAGTTTTTTTCTTTGGGGGAAGTTTTACCCATTTCTTCAATAATTTTAATTGTTATTAGCAATTTGGATTTTTTTGAGTCAGTTTTGGTAAGTTTTGTTTCTCTGAAAATGTTCATTAGTAAATCTTAAAACTTAGGTGAAATGGACAAAGAGATTAATGTCCTCATAACATCTTTTTATCTCTGCAGTACCTGTAATTCTGGCTTCATTATAAAAAACTCCTAATCTTTTTTCTTTTAAAATCTCTCTTTTTTCTTGACTATTCCAGAAGATTTTTAGTTTCTGAATCTTTTCTAAAACCAACATTTGACTTTATTGATCTCCTCTATTATTTACATTTATTTTCAATGTAGTAGACTGTCCCACCCATATCTTCTTGGACCTTATCATTATAGTGTCATTGCCAGTTTGAACCAAGTGATTTCAACCATCTTTTGGAGAATCATATTTTACTATTTGTGCCAAATTAGAAGGTCTCTGGCAGTTATACATTGGTTAATATTTAAGCAAGTGTCTTTTCAATAGCAAATAATCACCAAGAGACTGAAAAGTCATACTGGTCATTGGTTATCACCCCTTTGACTTCTTTTTGATGTCACATACACCCTTGAAAAGGTCTAGGGCAAGAATATATTGTTGTTCTTTGTCCATCACTGAATCATTTCTCTAATATTTTTTTCATGAAATACTATTTTTCTTGTTATAAAAGTCTTTTAAAATTCAATATGGGTGAGTCATCCACATTTTCATAATGACAAATTCCAAGTTGTGGGGAGTGTATGTGTGTATTTTTGCGTTAAGAGTTAATGCAGTTCTTATGGACTGCTACAAAGGCCATTGCTAGTTATTTGTACTATGTTAGTAATATGAATAGAATAAGGACATTTCCTATAAACAGAATTTCAACTAGAGGTGCTATTTTTTTAAAAGATAGTGATAGATGCAAATATAAATAATGTGAATGATTTAGCTTTCGTTCTACTCAATGAGCATAAGCTTAGAATGAGCATGAGAAAAGACATAAATATGATTTTCCCTCAGTTTTAATTCTCACACACTTATATGTTCAGAGAAAAATAAAAATATAGGTTTCCATTACAACATGATCCTAAAACCCGACATAACCCCCTGTATTTGTTGCTCAAAGGAAAGGTGAATTCTTTCATTGTTGCATGAAAATTAGCTATATAGAGAAATAATATGTAAATATTAGCAAAAATGCTAGTGTTAAATCAACTGTATTAATTGAGTTATTTGTTCAAAAAAGTCTTTTGACCAACCACTATATGCTAGACATAGCCCATTCTGCCACCAATATTAAAGCATTAATATTGTTTGCTAAATAGCAAGGTCAGCTGGAAGATTTACATCAGAGAGCTGGAAAGAAATCAAGTTTAGGAAAGTAATGATGGCATCACTAATGGGTACATTTTGTTTTCTGCTTGCGAAGTCTATATTTCTTGGTTATAGAGACAGATTACAGAAATAGGAGCCAGGGGACCCAGGTTTTAGTCTCAGCTCTGCTGCTAACAGGCGGTGTTATTTCATGTGAGTTATTTTCTTTAAGTCCTAATTTCCTCATCTACAAAATAAATAATTTCAAAGTCTTTTTTCAGCACTTCTAATCTGTGATACTAAATTTAGTTCCCCTGGTTTCATGCGAGGCACAACCAAATATATGAGATATTGATTTATTGCTAGAAGTCTCTTTACATTTGGTTTCTTAAACTTTCTGGGTTTCATCTACAAAATGGAGGTAGATAAAAACCCTAATAGCATTTACCTAACAGAAAGATTGTAAAGATAAAATAGGATAATAGATTAGAATGTGCTAATTATAAGAAATATCATTATCGCCAAAACATTACTCAAATGTATAATTACATTTAGGTTCTTCTGTTTGATCATTCTCTCCTTCATTTCTCTTATTAGCTAAGCCCCAGATGCATGTTACTGACTTATTACTGAGTATTTGGACTTCTGCCCTTTGTTAGAAACCCTCAAAATAAATTTTTTTTAAAACTCTGCTATTGGCCAGTTACTTTGAGAAATGATTTGTAACATGATAAAGCTAGAAAGGTCTTGTCGATCTTGTTAAATTATCATGAATTTCCATTAACCATATGGAATGCCCTCCATGTCCTCACAACAACATAATAAAAAATAACTAATGAATTTGGCTAGTTAACTTTTTTTGTGCATATACTTTCATTTAAAGATCTCTGAAACCATCTGTTTCTGTTATTTTTGGTAATATCTACATATCATCTTCCTTGTCTATACAGAAGGTTAGTATAAAATAGAATGAAATGGTATTTGTGATAGTACTTTGCAAACTATAATGTACCACAGATGCTTATAATCATTAACTATTAAACCATATATAAAATTTAAATTACATATTTCAGTTTTCACAACAAATAATTATATTCAAAGTCTTATCCACAAGTTAAAATTAAGTATGACATTTTAAAATCAACAGTAATCAGGAGTAGACTGTCCATCTACGTAAAAGTTTTGTACAATAAACATATTTTGAAGATTAATATTGAAGTATGGTGAGAATGTTGTGATGATGATAAAAGCATAGACAAGAAAGAATTATGGAGAAGAATGGGTGATATTTTATTAGTATGGGGAATAAAACTAGCACAGAGCCAAGATGTCAAAATCCCAGCTATTTATATTATTATGAAAAAATTAATTTTATCAAAAGTAGATCATTTGGACAAGTCTTAAAAGGCAACAAAGTCAATTTGTACTCTGGACTTCATTTGTACCAACAAGACACAATGAGGTGCTAAGGTGATGGAAGGGACAGGAAATTTTGTAAAATTTATAATAGAGAAGGAAAAGAACCTTGGGGACAGGTCAGACATATGTTCTGGGCTTTGAAAGAAAAGATTTTTATTTGAATGCAGAGAAAAAATATGTGTTACCCAGTATCAAGATGCTCTGGAGGTAAATAGGGCTAAAGATAAGTAAGAAACTCTAAAAATAGAATAGAGTGCTTGCTTTGGCAGCACATAAACAAGCACACAAACAAATAAATATATAATAAATAAAAATAGAATAGATATTCTAAAAAAATACAATTTTAGAAATAAGACCTAAGATGAAATAATGGGAAGACAGTTAAGGCAATTGTGTGGTTGGGTTCAGAGCTCTCAGATAGCCCGCATTTTAAAACCACATGTAGGAGTGATGAGTGCCATATCCCTTCCCTCTATAGGCAGGAATGAGGAGTGGGGGAATCAGAAATTAAGAGAATATGGCTTATAAAGTAATGGAGGTGTCTTTGTAACATGATTCAAGGTCAATAAGAGGACAGAAACTCTTTAGCATAATCTGGTCCAAAATAAAGTGAATAGGCAAGGTATCTTATGAGGGTTGTTGATGGAAAAATAACACATGTTGTGTGACGTCTTATTTTTTTTATACATAGAGACCAATGAAGAAAAATAGAAAGAAAAGAAAAAAATAATGGTGTATCTAGATTACAAAACTACTTGGATGCCTGCACTCATTTCTTCCATATAAAGGACTTGAAGCATTCCCCTACAGAAACACATAATGTCCATGCCTTAAAACCCATACCATCTATCATGAAGATTTCCATGTCACAGGAAGAGTAAAAATGAAGAGGTAGAAAGGATGGAAGGGGAAACAGGAAAGGTGTAAAGAAGTAAGAGGGCATCTCTGTGGAATGCTTTTCAACACACAAGGGAAACATACACAGGCACATAGTGTCTGTCTGTAGGTAAGATCTCGCACCATATACAGTTTATGTGGGAAAGCTAGCCATACCAAAGGCACAACCTCCTCTATCTCATCTCCTGACTATGTAAAATTCAAATTTATCTCTGTGATCAGGGAGTAAAGAAACATTTAAACCTTTTAGAGATCCATTCTGTGTGTGTGTGTGTGTGTGTGTGTGTGTGTGTGTGTGTGTGTATTTTCCACAGATAGGGAAGGGATAAATTTCCACTCCCATCCTTCCCTCCCCCCTCTCCCAGCCAGTGGCAGGCTTCTGAGACAACTTCACGGTGAGTGGTGAAACACAAAGTAAGTCATTTGTGAAGAACATACTGATGAAAAAAACAGGGGAATCTGATTTCCATGACTACCTTTTTCCCCATCTGCAGAGGGGAGCTACCACCTTCTCAATGATTCTGAGTATTATTTAGAGACACTATTGTCTGGGTTTTGGATCTAAGTTGCTGTATGTGACAGACACTGAGATAGATTATCCCACGAGAACTGAGAAAAGGATAGACGTTCCTAGACTACTGCAGTTATGGTAGAAAATGATGGCAAGAATGCCAGAAACCAGCCATGGTGGTCCTAAGGAAACCATCACAAAGCCGCAGGTTAAATAGACTTCTGAGAGTGGAACCACATTATTTTGGAGAATGTGCTGTTCACTTCAGAAGTGCTTTTACTAGATAGAGAACTGAATGAATTCAATGGAAATAAAAGTGCTAAATTACAAATGCATAAGAAATGATATCATATCAGCAGAGGACCCATCCATATTTCTTAGCATTCACCATTCTGGCGCACAATAACCAAATGGCTTCCAGCTGCAAACACTTGCAGATCTTTGCTTGAGGTCTTTCTCTAGACCACAGCAATCAGGTTGTAAAGCCACACAAAGTGCTTTGGAGTTATCACCTTTACCCCCTAACCCCCTAGCAGCCCTTTACAAAGACTGACAGGAATTGATAGATAAATACCCCAATTTCCTTAGCTCTCAGGCAGAACAATTTGGAAGCATGTCTATATTGTCTCCTAAAATTCCAAGCAGTATTGAGCCTCTATTGCCCACAGCAGTACCCTACTATGTAAAAACTTAATGGGCTTTTTTCTCTTCTAAGTCATTTCCCCTTCCAATGTTGTCTGGAATCACCTCTCTGAAGAACATTCTGATATTGAGAAAGATTATTGGAAGATGATGGAAGAAAAAGTCCATTATAATGGTCTTCTGAAAATGATACAAAATAACAGAGTATTTATTAGAGATTCTAGGGTGGGCCAAGCAGGTCAGAGACCGTACACTTATGCCTAAGCCTTATGAAATCAGACTCCAAGAAATATTGAGAATTGAGCTAAAAGTAAGTGAAGAGTAAATAATTTACAGATCCCTTTCTCACAAGTTTATTTGTCCACATCAGGGCCAAATACAGTCCAGAGAACTTTAACATGATTATGAAATTATACTGGTTTTGACATTTTTAGAAAACAGAAAGTAATTCGAAAAGAATAGAAGATGTAAGTTTTACCCTAATTTTAAAATTAACACTCTGAGGACATTCAAATTCTATAGTAATGAGCTTGAAATCAAAATCAGAATTATTTTTAAAATAGATGCTTTGTGGCTAATTTTTTTAAAAAGTGGCAATGTTATGAATTAAACTAATTTCTTTCTCAATAGATTCATGATTAGAAGAAAATTATGGAAAATATTTTGTATCCTGATTGCAAGGCAACTTAGTTTCTCATGGTCCTCTAAAGGTACGATATATACATTGAGTAAACTTCTGCTTAAAGGTGATTGGCAAGTTGATATGTATTATCTCTATCAACTTTAGCAATAGTAACATTTTGGACATAACATAATTGCTTTTGGGAGTCTTTCCTGTGCATTGTAAGTTGTTTATCAATATCCCTGATCTCTAACTAGTAGATACAAGTAGCACACCCCTCCCAGTCATGACAACAGAAATTGTCCAGACATTACCAAATGTCTATTAGAGTACAAAATCCATCCCCATTCTCTCAGTTAAGAAGCACTGTTTAGAGGAAGGTCTTTTGAGGCCTGCCTATTATCATTCCTAGTGAACTTATTTTCACTAAATGTGTATAAAATTGTCCAATGATGTTGTTGAGAGGATACTGCATGAGAGAACCAAGATATAAATTTATTTCAAATAGCCAGTATTCAGATTCAATACAATAAATTTCTCATGGATAAGTATAAAGTCCTACATTTCAATTTAAATAATAAATTTCATAGGTACAAGTTAAAGGAGATCTGTCTTGAAAAACATCTTATGATTTTAATTGATCACAAATTCAATATAATCCAAATAAGTATTATAGCTTTAAAAAAAATAATAAAACATTAAATGTCATTATTAGAGAGAATTAAGTTCAAGTCAAAGAAGGTGATAAACCCATTGTAATTTGGCCTTGAATGTACTGTAGTCATTTCTTTATCACATTTTGAGAAGAACAGATGTTCAATAGAAAGTTATTAAGATTATGAGAAGTTTAGCATCCATATAGTTTTCATAATAACTAAGAAAAAACAGAAGTTAAGAATAGAAGAGTAAAAAAGAAAAAATGAAATCCCAGGCAAGATGGAGGGCGGGTGGTAAAATTGGAAAGGTGGTCATGTAGAATAGGGAGTAAATTCTATTTTCCTCAAAGATCATTGCAAACAATGAATGAAAGCTATAGGAATCTAAAAATAAGTCACAACTATCCTTCAATGAAATAGACTGTCTTGTAAAGGAACAACTGCTCCTTTAGCCATGGCTAGATAATGCTTTGTTTGAGACACTGAATAAGTATTAATATGAACTTTTACAGTATTCTTAACTTTAAAAATATAATTTTCCTATAATTCTACTCTCTTAGTAGCTACAATGCAAAGCATTAAGTATATTATATATTTTTTAATTCACATGATACTATAAGTTGTCTCATCTCACTTTTATATCTGAATCAATTTAGTATGATTGCATGATTGCCCAAAGTCCCACAGCTAGTAGTTTTTAAATGTAAAATTCAATTCTGAATGCCTCAATTCTGTGCTTATCATACATCTACTGAGTTATTTTATTTAACTATAAAAGTATAATGTTCTAAATAGTAAACATCTAAAATATCACACTCCAGAAGCATTCAATGAGACTTCTTTTATTTATTGTTATTTTTATTGAAGGATCAATACTGTAGCCCCATATTCTATTATTTTCAACCAGTTGTTTTAAGCTCTTAAGGAAGGTTGCTCAGTAGCACCTTATAAACTATCATCAATTTTTTGCTCATGCAAGACTTTGCTCATGCATGGTTCCCAATGAATGTTGAAATAAAATAGTTTCTAAAGAAAACTCATCAACTATTAAAGATTGATAGAACAGAAGTGAAACCATGTTGGAGGCAAATCAAATGTTCAGAAAAGGTGGTCAGAAGCATAGGTAAAGAGCATAAAATAAATATATCAAAGATAGTAATAAAAATGTGATGTTCCAAAGATGCTTAGGTGAAGAAAGTTTGAAAACAAATGTAGCTGATGATTATTCAAGGTTTATTATTATAATTTTTTTGTTTGTTTTTTAGAGTGTAGGTTTTGATATAAAAGGAGGCAGTTGCTAGAACCACTTTCATTTTTTGGCTTTATAACATACTAAATATTTTTTATGTTTATCTGCAAGTGCAGATATATACATATATGCATGAAAATTGATTTTTTCCTTTAGAGAACAATAAAATATAAAATATTTCCCTTGCATACCTGAACTGTTAGCATCTGGAGCATATGAAGTGGATGTTTCACCAAATACTTCTCTCACAAGGCTCCACTGCTCTGAATAAACTAGCCAATCAGAGTTTGTCTCCTCTTCTCTCTGGTCCATTGATTTCAGCCAGGACATATTGATCCCAGACTTTCTAGGTGGTTCACAAACAGCTCAGGTTAAATTAACTTGAGGACAGTGCTTGAAAATGCAGAATTACTCTCACTTTTTCATTCCTGTTATTAAGCATTGTTTCTAAAAGATCAATCTTTTAATTACATTGAGTCTCCCTACTGGTAGCTCTCTGTAACAAGAATAGTATTGTGCACAGATTAGAAAAATAAAGAAGAGGAAACAAAATTCTTTATAGCACATTGCCTTTGCAAAAGTGATATCTCCAAGGTATTGAAGAGCCTGGTTTTTATCAGTATACCTAAGGTTGGTCCTATAATCTCCAGCAAAATTCACCTTCATGAATTTACATTTGATAGGCAGAACTTGTAATAGCTATATGTTAACTTTCTGTTTGTTGTGTAATGTGAATAGTGCTAAGCATGTTAACTATTATACATAATGAGATTGGCAGAGTTATGTTAAATGTAGTTCTGTCTTTTCACAAAGGTAATGGTATTAACTTTCTTATTCTTTTTTTATGTAAAATATTTATTGAATACCTTAATGGACTGCTATATTTTTTTATCTTTTGCATTGTGTCAGTATTTCTGGTAAGTAGAAAGGGGCAAGAATCATTCTTACCACTTTGCAGATGAAAAAAATAAAACAGAGCCACAGAAAAATCAAGTGGCTTTTCCAAGTACATAAGAGAGAAACAGAATTGAATACATACATACATACATACATACATACATACATACATACATACATACATACATAATCTTCATTGTAAATGTTTTTTATTTTAGTTTAAGAGATGTTATATTAAAGATTCTGCAAATACTTTGCAAATCTACCCATTGTAAGTGGAGTCTAATTCTTTTCGCCTTAGATCTGGGCTGACCTTGCTGACTTGACTAATATAATGCACTGGAAGTAATGTTCTTATATTTCTGGGGCTTTAAACAAAACTCTGCAGCTTCTGTCCAGCCTTGGCTCAATTACTCTGGGGGAAACCAGCTGATGTGTAGGAAACTACTCTGAGGTCACTCATTCTATGAGCAAGCTGTGTAGACAGGCCAGAAAGTTAGGAAAAAATACCCAGCCTGATGTAGCTATCTCAATATCTCATCCCAAACACCATACAAGTGAATGAAGAAGCCATTTTGGACCTACTAGCCTTAGTTGCTGCAATGTAGAGAAGGATGGAGGAACCCAACCAACAGCCAAGAGCAAAGCCCCAGAGATATGTACCCCAGGAGAGCAACTCCAGACACATCCAGTCTTTGGAGCCATTCTGCTTGGGCCCTCATCATGACCTGGGAGAGTGCACAGTTGCTACAAGGAATGCTATAATGTAATTCTATACTGCTATCTCTTAAGTTTACTTTATCTGCTCTGTAGTTGAGGTGCTTTGTTATGAGCTTTAAAGGTTTAGCTCTTCAGCTATAATAGTAGACACAGATTTCCAGGAAGAAATTATCCAGAGACTCTCAGGGGCATGTCCTCAAGTATATTTGAAAATCAATTATAGATTTCTATTCTCTGTAAAGTTACATAAGAGGCACTGATTCTTAGAGAATTTTAACTTCTCATCAGATGCTTCTTTTATGATGCAAGCTTGTCTGAATGTGGAGACCTTAAAATTTTTTAAGAATCAAGTGACATGATGAACTTATGTATATTTTAAGAAGAGACATATAAATGCATGTATATGAATAAAGTTTCTATGATAGAAGGTACATATTATACATTGTCATATCTACCAAGAAGTTTTAGTATTTTGGGTATTAATAGTGTGGTTTGGGATGCATTTTCTCTGCATAACCCTGAACCTGCTCCCTTCGAATCAAATTGTTATTTTTCAGGAATTACTTAGGCTGTTCAGACATTATGGTGGGGTTGGGGCACATCGATCTAAGAGAGTCTAGGAGGTAACCCTCTCCTTAACAAAATGAGTGAACAGAAATTCTAGGCAGGCTTGATTTCATACTTCTAAGCATCTGTCACCTACCCATAGACTTATAAGATCACCCACAGGGTAATATCCAGTCACAGGAGCTAGAGAATATATTTATCTCATCCATTAAATTCCTAACCTTTGAAATGTCTAGGACCTATATATTTTTTTTTCTCAGATTGGAAAAAGGGCTAAAGAATAGCTCTGTTTTATACAAAAGGAAAGAAAAAAAAGATGTGATACCTTTTCACCTTTGTTATCTCTTTATGGTGATTCTAGTGCCAGTCAAATGTAAGCTGGGATGAAATCACAAGTTATAAAAGGCACTAATGTCACTAGAAATAGAAAAACAGACAATGAAGAATTTTTAAGGACATTCCTTTGGAGACTCTGACCTATATGGAGTCAAATTCTAGCTTCTCTTTTTCTTTCTGAAGATTTTGAGTACAACTTTTGGTGTATTTTTCTTACCCGATTATTACCTTCCCCAAATACCTGCTAGTCATTCATCAAAAATCTACTGAGCTTTATTGAAAATGAGAGCAATACTTGTTATGTTTTGAAATACTAAATACCTATTAGGCCCTGAAAAGTTGCTGATGAGTACCAAGGACAAATGTGCCTAAAAACACTTTAGATTAGCTAACTTCTCAGTCTCCTATTAGAGTCCCTGTCAATTCACTCTAGTGTTTGTTTTTAGGGTCCACAGATGCACCAAGTGCTGAGGTGGGAAATATGTAGCCACGTAGAGTAAGAGAAGAAAATATGCTTTCCTGCTAACCCTTGGTTTCATATCTAAGATCATTTCAACCAAATGTTTAAGCCTATATTAAGATCATTTTGATCAAAAGTTTAAACTTAATTGACCTGTCACTAAACAGCAAACAGCTTAATGAACATTTTCTTTCTTTAGACCATAAGTCAGGAATAAAATTTAGGAATACTAGGGCTAAACAGGGCCTTAAGAAATGTTCGAAGCAACTAGTTCTTCAAATATAATATGTTTGTTTATCTTAAAGGGTATTCATGAGCACAAGACGGTGCAAAATATAGGTCACTCATTAATGTTCACTTAAGACACTTCCTCAAGTTCAGATTTAAATGTGCATCCAAGAGACAAAAATTAACATATATAATGTAGCCATAATTACTGATGTAGGCAGAAACTAGTATTTTAAGCTTTGTTTTTTGGATGGGTGCTAAAAAAATATTAATGGGTAGAATAATTGGTTATTGGGATCTGATTTGAAAACAATTGGACTATTCCAGGCAGTACTACAATTTGGGTATCTGATTGAGTTAAAAATTGGTCTATTTTTCTTCTCTGAGAATAGATACATGGGACTACAGCTTTAGAGGGCATTGTTAATCCTTGCACAACCAGCTTAAATTTCCACTGGCAGTCTAAGACTGAACTATTTCTTTTAATTTTTTTTGGTAACTAGACATCTAAAATTATTTTATGTTGGACATCATGTTTATCTTCAAATCCAGATTGAAATTTTTATCTTGGAATGTAATTGGATTTGTTCCCTTTTCTGAGTGAGAAATCAGGCAAGAAGTGGGTAGGTTAGTCAATCTGTGGAAGTAGAAGAATCACATAAAATTTTGGCATGTGCAACAAAGATGTGTGCGTGTGCACACATGTGTGCTCATATGTGTGTATGTTTATTGCAGAGAAAGCAGATGACAATAACTAATATTTACTGAGATTCTGGTCCAACACATGATGAGGTAAAGAGGAAGGAAAGAAGATGAACTGGAAATAGGTAGGCTGTGGCTGGAATTATTTACTAGAAACTAAAAGCAGGCTAGAGAATCAGGTTAGTCAGTTGTGAGCACCAGTGAATGGCAATTGTTGGACTTCTGTTGGAGACCAAGGTACTGCTCAAGGAAGTTTTTTCTATATTACAGAGCACACTAGTTAAGTGTCTATGTTTACTTCAAATGGATGGTTTAGGTGAAAAAGTCTGAAACCTGAGTGAATGGCAGCCCTATGGACTCTGCCCACAGGACATCTGTGCCCATCACTGCTGTATGGTCAGTTCCTGATGTCTGCTACCCAAAGCTGCCCTTTATATAGACTCTTCCATCTGGACTTAGTGCTCATGTCCTCAGGTCATATTGTTTGGTCTTTTATGTTTTCACAAGGCCAAACTTTTAACACATTCCTTCAACTCACTCCATATCATCATTCTGTTTTTGTCAATGGTCATCATTTTAAAGAAAATGCCAAACTTATTATATACCTACAATAATCAGAACTGTGTATGCTAGTAAGAGTTAGACACATAGATCAATGTAACAGACTAGATAACCCAGAAGTAGATCCATACAAATATACACAACTGGTTTTGACAAACATGCACATGAAATTAAATGAAGAAAAGATACCTCAGTTATACCAAAATTAACCCCAAAAAACTGATGGACCTAATGTAAAACATAAAACTATATAATTATTAAAAAAAAGGAAAAAATCTTTGTGAGCTAGGAGTTTAATGCAAATTAAAACTGCAATGAACTGTCACTTCATATCTATCAAAATTGCTAAAATAAAAATAATGACAACACCAAATGCTGGTATGCAGAGACACAACATCATTCGTACATTGTTGGTGGGAATGTAAAATGGTACAGCTATTTTAGAAAAGGTTGGTGTTCTCTTTGAAACTAAGCAAGCACCTACTGTATTATACCATGACTGTATTCCTGAGTGTTTATTCTAGAGGGAAAAAAATTTAAGTTTATACAAAACCTACACATAAATTTTTATGGCACTTTTATTCATGACAGCCAATAACTAGAAACAAACCAGATGTCCTTCAACAGGTTAATGGTGAAACAAATTGTGGCACATCCATACCATAAGATACTACTTGACAACAGAAGGAACTACTACTAATATATTCAACAACCTGGATGAATCCTCAGAGAATTACACTGAGTGAAAAATAATCCCAAAAGATTATATAATGTATAATTCAATTTACATAATACTCTTTAAGTGACAAAATTATACAACTGGACAACAGATTCAGGATATAAGAAGAAAAAGGGAGGTAGGTGTGGCTAAAAAGGAAGACTGTGGTGAGGAAGACTGTGGTGATGGAAATATACAGTATCAATGTTAATATCCTGGTTGAGATATTGTACTATGGGTGTTACTAAGAAAAACTGAGTAAAGGGTACACAGGGTCTCTTTGTATTATTTCTTAAAGTTACATATGAATCTATAATAATCTCAAAGTTAAAAAAAATATATATTAAAAACTCTTTGAATACACTGTGTAATATTGTTCTAGAAAAGCAAAACTTTAGTAAGATGAGGAGGCGAACTAGTGCAGGGAAGCAATGAATGTGGGTTAAGCTAAATCAGTGGCAATAGTATTTATAAGGATTGTACCCATTTGAAACATACAGAGGTGGTAGAATCAATAGTACTTCCTTGAGTGTTTGGATGCAGGAGTCAAGGAAAAGAAGGTATTGTGGATGAAGTCCAGATGTGAGGTTTGGATACTTAAGTGGAGAGTGTTTATGATAATCACTGAAATAATTCATTTAAGAATAGAAGCACGTTTAGGAAAAGGGGATGACAAAAAGCAGCCAAGGGAAAAAAAAAAACAACTAAGGAACAAAAACAAGAAAACGCACATATTGTCAGAAAGAGTATGGAGAAAATGGTGCTATAGTCTCTACAATTTCAGGAAGCAGGAATGATGATACATTATATTTATCACAAACTATTTGTAACTGCTGCTAATATTCACTTGGCTTTGTTTGTTTTCATTACAAGCTGTATTACCTAAACAGTAGATGTTTGTAATGGGTATGAAAACTTTATGTGTCTTGTTTCAAAAATCTAATTTTATTGGATGTGCACTAATGAGAGCTATAAATTATATCATACAGGGAAGAATAAGGTTCTCATGTTGAGTAATCATTCTCATTTTACTTGTTATTAATACACATTTCATATATTATGCTTTCATTAGGCACATGTGGTATTCATATGACAGTTTGGAAAAAATATATACATATATATATTATATTCCTGATATACCCTGGACAATTACATTCTATCCACACACCCCTGCACCCTACAAAAAATAATTCAGCTTATATGTACATCTCTGCTGCTGTAGGGGAGAAGGAGCTCCACCTTGTATCATCAGATACTAACTGCCCTCATACTTATCCAACTTAATATCTAGTGCCGAAATATTCCAGTTCATTTCATTAGTGCACAGTGAGAAAACGAATGAGCATCTGGAAATTGTAGCTCTTTCTGAAAGGCATAATTTTTTATTAATTTCAAGTGAGAGCTTACTGCCTCTCAACTATAATACATTGCTGAGTTCTTTCAACCTAAAGAAAAACAAAAACAAACAACAACAACAAAAAACAGGGTAGGGCCTTAAACTGGGGGAGTTGATAAAGATTATTTGAATAACTACATATTCTTAGATTCAAAGTTATACATATTCTGATCTAATTTTTAAAATATGAAATCATATCACTTGTAATGAAGAGAGCTAAATATTGCTGCTTGTATTTCATATTGTATTTTCTCCCTCTGCTGGCCAAGTGCTACATTAACATTGAAATAAACCAAAAAAGATGTTATCCTCTGCTTTGTATAATTAGCCTCTAAAACTGGAAATATATATTGAGAGAATGTGTCATAGAATATCTTATATATTTTTCTCACCTTCAGTGCCCTCAGGTATTCTGTACACTCTCCCTGAAAACAAACAAAATGAAACAAAACAAAAACATTCTGCCCTCCGAAAAGATTTATACTAGTAATATCTACTTTGGTGTGTTGAGCCAATAGACTTCCTGGAAGAGTCGATTCAATTTCACAGACATTTATTGGGTCTACATGTGTCAGTCAGGTGCCCTATTAGTTGCTGTGCACATAAAAATAAAGTATTACTCTTCTCTATCCCTCAGGAGCTCATAATCTAACAGGGAAGGTAGACTCATAAAACAGTTAAAATTCAACATAAATGCTACAACAGAGAATTGTACAAAGCATCAGGTTTACAAGCATCATGAGTATAAAGCATCTTATAAATGAAGACAGAATTTGTAGCTTGAGGAGTCAGGAAAAACTTCAGAAAAAAACAAACAACATACAATTGTCATCTGAAGCTTAAGGATTTTGCTACATGTACTCCACCAGGGAGGGTCTTCTGGAACTATGAAATAGCTCTGGCAAAGATATGGAGGCATGAAGTTTCATTTTGGAGTAATGATGACTAGATGTGACATAGAGTTGAAGTTTGTGAGTCAAATGGTTGGAGTATAGTCCCGAAAGTTAGGTTTGGACCAGAAATTTAAGAGCCTAGATAGACATTCTAAGGAGTTGTGATCCTGCCTTATAGCAAATAAGAGACCACAATTATTTTTAAGCAAGTACTTAACGTGATTATCTCAGTATATTTGCATCTGTGACTTGATTTTATTCATTGTAAAGGAATTCACAGCATAGGTAAGAAGGAGAGGCAGAGTTTATATGACAGGGACTGTTTTTTTGAGCCACTGCTATTCATAGCAGGTAGAAAATTGGAACCACTAGCATTTAAGGCTGAGATTCAAGTCTTGGCTCCTTTTTTCTGTTTACATTCACCTTTTGATGACTTAAGGAAAGGAATTCATGTCAATTTGACAGAAGAAGTAAAAAAGATAGAAGGTATAATATCTCAGTAATTTCTAAATACGTAATGTACAAGTATATATATATATATATATATATATATATATATATATATATATATATACACACACACTAAAAAATGAAAGTATGTTATTTCTAATTTTTGAAGGACAGTTTCAGATTGGGTGATACATAATAACATGATTTGCTTTGGACTGCAAGATCTCAATTTGCTTCAGAAATTGTCCTTTTTATACTATGTTGTATTAAAAAATAAATCTGTAACATACAGATGGAAATGAAGGCAAAGCATTTAAGCTGCTTTTAATGTTTAATTCTGAACATGAACTCAGTGTCGCTGAGGGTCCTGGAAGCTTTTTGTTTGTTTGTTTGTTTTGTTTTGTTTCTGTTTTTTGCTTTTATCCCTACACCAGCAAGTTTGTGTCACATTTCTAAAAAGTGAAGGTATTTTATTGGCTCCTCTCCTTTTCTAGTCCCTTCCTCCCTTCCTTCGTCCCTGTCTTCCACAGCTAATTAGTTATGCTTCCATGGTTAAATTAGCATATTTCAGAGAATCAAACAGCCTGTGAATAAAGCATCTCCTAAATATACCTTCAAAAAATATTTAATGTATAAGTTTAAGCATTATAGGGAAAGGTTTGAAGAACCAGTTTAGGGCTCAATGAAGTCACATGACTTCTCAATCTCAATGATCTCATCTCACTCATGAAGTGAAGAGTTTATGTCACACAATCACTGGAGTCTCCTCCAATTTTAAAATTATTTTGACATCCAAACAGAGTGTGCTAGCTCTGCCCTAAGAGACTGCTCCACACAGTGGGCCTACGTCCTCAACTGGAAAAGCAGTGTTACAGGTATCCATTAAACAATGCCATGGCATGTGACCCACATTCAAACATTCTTAGAGCCCAGGATGGAGTACAAAGAGAGGCCAGCAAAACATGTAAGAAAAAATATTTTAAAGTTATAAACTAATTTGTTAAATAAAATAGGTCTTACATTGCTACTTTAATCAAAAACAGCTTTATAATGACAAGACTTTTAAAAAGAAGTAAAGTTATGCTTATTAATGCCTGAAATTTGGCATTAAATATTTTAAAAAGTAGATGAACTTAATTACTATTGGACACCTCTGGGTATTTTGCTGAGTGGCAATGTTTGAATGAGTAAAAACTTAAAAATAAATAATTGATAAATGAGTGCATTTTTTATTTTAGTAAATTTATTTATTTTGCCTTAATTTCAGCAAAATGATTGATTTTGTTGTTTTCATCAGGATTTTCATGTAATTTGTGTTTTAATAACACTAGTAACTTCAAGAATTAAAAAAAACACATATTCAACTTGTATAAATTTTAAATGTTTATAGCAATAATGTAAAGTAAAAGACCAAGAAAGTAAAATTGTTTTCCATAAGTGTTTTTAAAAGTTATTTTTCTTCTATGATATTCAAATTTCCTATTAAAATAAAAATGTATTATACAAATTATAATTGGTTAATATAATTTCAACCAAATTACATCATCAAGATGAGATTCTTATTTAATTTTTTGAAGTCATATTTAAACCTTTTTAACTTTTTAAAGGCAAATAACAAGACTTGCAATTGTAATGTTCAATGTCCATGTAATTAATAATGGGAAAAAAATCTGTATTATGCTTATGTTTGTTACTTCTAATCCACATACCTCCAAATTTCATATTAATATGATTTATTTAATATTGAAAAATAGTTCTTACTCCATCCCTCTTTCTAACTATTAGAAATAGCACTCTAATTCATGAATATTCAGAACCACCAACTGGAGTACCCAAAAAAGAAGAAAATAGATACCTGGCACTACTAGAAGGTAATATTTTGTTAAGCAATAATCCCCTACATTTATGTAATCTGAGTGTATATATTTAACGGGTTTATTATTTTTTATTTTCCCCCTTAACCTAAACACTTTCACATTTCTATGTAGGTAGCAGCACAACCCATAAACTTTTATGGCATTTGGATGTAGTTGCCTTCACCCCTACCCCCTGAATGGTGCTAGTCACAAGAATTAATGTTTGGGATTATAGATTGAGGTCTGCCAGACTTGAGCACCCAATTTCAAATGAACACATGCTCCCTTGTGTCTTTAACACATTTTTGTGAACAAGTATTTACAATAGGTGGGCCCTTTAAAGCATGAGGCCCAAGTCAGCTATACCTCTAACTAGATGTAAGGGTGGGACTACAAGCATGGGACAGGGGAGTCTTTCTATGTCTACATTCTACATCATTATCAATCACATTTTCCTCAATCATCTAGTATCTACATTTATTTTTGAGTGCATAAGATTTGGAAATTACTTCCTGAATTGACTTCTCTGGTATGATCCTCTCCCCTTGTGTCCTTAATTGGGTGGGAAAAACAAATTGGGATAAAGAGGGAGATCATTACTCAAAATCCATAATGTCATAGAGTAAGGGGTTTTTATTAACATGGTATAAATGTTTTTATTTATATTTTATAAACTATTAAAATAAAAAATTTTAAGTGAATACTTTTATGCGTTAGAATGGCTTTTACATAAATGTATCCTTTGAAAATGGGCTGTTTTATAACAATGAATCTTCCCTGAGGTTGCAAACAATCAGAGAAAATATATGAAAAGATGCATCTTTGAAGTTAAATGATAGAAAGCCATCTAAATAAATGATTAAAAGGCAAGAGAAAACTAATATTGAGAGAAATAATAGAGAAATTAATATCCTTGTTCTGGCTGATCAGAGGAGAAAAACCTCCAAAATTAAGCAGGGAACTATATTTTATATAAAATAGAACATTAGTGAACATATCTATATGCGTATTAGCCAGAAGAAACATGTTTATTATACTTATTGTGGCAGAACTGCCATATTTAGGAGTAAGTTTTTGCTGTATTTGCTAGTTGAAGTTTGAGCCAGTGACTGACAGTGCCAAGATTATTAGATACAAAAATATAAAGGAGGATAGAACTGGAAGAGACTTGAAGATATATAACTTAGTTTCTTCAATTTACATATTAGGCATTTTTACAACAATGGGTTTGAATTAATTAAACCTAAGTTTATTTAATAGAGATGTATTATTTTTATAAATTTTGTTCTAATGGGTAATTCTAAGTAAGTAGGAAATCTAGTTATTTTAATCGTTCTATTTTAATAATTGGTTTTGTTTTCATAAGCTAAATGCCTGAACTCTAAATTTGTGTTATCTTGAAATCTAATGCATCTGTCAAAAGTTGTCCTTTTACTCTTTGTTTTAAAGTAATTGGTACTTGTTTTCTTCAGCAGCAATAAAATCTCAGGGTGCAGAAAATACTCTGTGGCCGAGATATAAAAAGCTAGATAACCAATACTCTCAACTCTTAAATGTAATAAGTAGCAGCAAGTACTATATTTATGAGAAAATGAGAAGAAAAATTTTGTAAAGCTCCAGAGCTGGTTGAGATTTTAGCAGAAATGACTGATATCCCAAATAATGAAATTGAGAAGATGAAGGTAAATAACATCTAAGAAAATTATCACATCAAGAATCCAGTGACAGGTTGATAAACAAATATTAGGCAACAAAATTTTACCAAAAATAAAAAAAAGTTATTCAAAGTAAAAACCTCAGGAAGAGTCTCATTGCCTTGTGCTTTGTCTGGAGTGAAGCAGAAACTCATCATGGCTTTATTTTCAGGTTAAATGCCTCATTATAAGCCTAAAGCTTACATCTGTGCATGACTGAGGAGCAAAACAAATGCTTGAGTATTTACGGTGAGAATATTTACTTCCAAACCACGCCAATCCCCTCCTTTTTGCATTTCTTTTTAGCCTCTGTGTAGAATCGCCATTTGTCCACTTTGCTCAGAAGCCCAACACTCCACAACCAAGCAACTGTTCTGGTAATTGTTAAAAGCTTCCTTTACCTTCCCTGGTTCTGCATTAGGTCTATTAAGAATGCATTCAATTCATTCCCTCATTCATTAATCAACATTTACTGAGGACCTACTCTGTGGCAAGCATCATGTTAGGTAACAGGTTTGCAAAGATACACACATCACAGTCTTGAACTTAACAGTATAAAACTCTTCCAGCTTGCTTATCTAAAACAAAATATAAAAGAATATAAGTAAAGAGAAGGAAAGTAGAAAAGCTTACGATATTAGTGAATGGCTGTTGATTTCCCATAGGCTTATTAAGATAGCGTCCTAATTAGTTTCATTATCTCCAGAGTATCTCGCCTCAAGACATTCTCCAGACTGTAACTGAAGTGCCTTATTCAAGACGCAAATCTCTTTATTGCAATTTCCTATAATTCTTCAATGGGTCCCTATCATCTAAAGTACAAATTACTAAGCAGGATTACTTAAAGCTCTCCAGGGTCTTGTCAAGGCTTCCCTTTCTATCCTTAAGTCCTGCCGCCACTTCTATACACTTTCATTTCTTGCACCTTCTGCTATAAGGATAAGCAACTATTTGAGATTTCTCACTCTTCCTGTGACTCTATACCTTTGTATGCATAATTTTTGTCTTGTCCATTCCTTGTCCCTTTCTACAAACCTTTTATGACCCTCTTTAATTTCTCTGAACTTTCTTTCTGTCTCTCCCCACATGCCAAGAAGGGTGAACACCCTCTTTTCTGAGTTTACTCAAACAAACAATTGTCACATTCAGGACAATCAATTATTTTTTACTTGCCTCATTCACCTACTTGGCACATATCTGACTCATTCCTTAAAACATTTCCAGCACTCAGGACAACAGCTAGAACATAACAGATCCTTTATATAAGTATGTGAAAGTAATAATATACAAATGAAGAAATTTTATATCACAATTACCTGCCTCCTATATTATGTTTACTTCTAATTTAAAAAGAAGGGCAATTCTTTACATATAATATTTTTGTTGAAAAGTTATATATTCCTAATATTATTTGTTAAATTTTTAGTTTAGCTATAATTTTGATATGTAATTTTTATGTTGTTTATTAACTGTTGACAAGTATAGCTAATGTAATGAGCTAAAATCAAAATATAATTATAAATCAAACATGCGATTGAGATTTTAATATATTAATGCAGTTCTATTCTGAGTTGTCACAGGAAAATCCCCCTCAAAAAAAGCATTATAAATAATATAAGAACACCAAATAAGACATTCTCTCTGGTAAAAGAAAACCAGAATAAATATGAAACTGCCCAGAAAGAAGAGACTAAGGCTGATGCCTACACTGGTTGCCACCTTTGCACTCTTCTCAAGTAATGGGAAGAAGACATGCATGGACTTGTGCCTCCAACCAACTTAATCATGTTTCTGATAAAAGTAAAAGTCCTTGACTCAAAGCAAAACAAATAGGCTTAAGCACTGTGATGAAGATACTAGATGCAGATCACTAAGAAAATATTAGTCAGGGTCCAGTCAAGTGATAAGAGCCAAACCAATGATTAAAAAAATTTTTAAGATACAAAATAACATAAAAGAAAATTAACTAAGCATAAAATTATGAAGTAGGAAACAGATGGAAAAGAAAACAAAGCACCTCTTAGTTATTAGGAAATAGCTACTACCACTAAGGAAAAAGAGAAGAGCTGAGAGTAATATAAGACTTAGGAATTTAGAGGAGCGTCCCCATGAGACAGAGACCCAGAGCATGATGAGGTAGAGCACCACTACCAGCCCAGTGGCTGCCTTCACTAATCCACAGCCAGCAGTATGTCCCTGCTCTCTGCAGCCCAGACTGGGTTCGAGAATTGGATACAGATTCAGTACACTATAATAGCCAGCTCTCTGAAATATGTTGGCCTAACACAAACCAAGCACTTCTTATGGTTCTTGAGCAAAGAAATAATCCTGGCTATGCAGTGATGCCAGAGAAGTGACTTTAAGTGAGTCCCGAATTATTAATACAGTGTTCTATAACTTCTGAATTAACAACAGAAAGGAAATGCTAATAAACTAATCATTATCAAACTTGTTCCTCTCCTGCAGAAATATTAATACCAGCGATGATTGACATACCACCAAGGGTAGGAAAGGGGCGAGGCACACACATTCACATTCCCAAGGGAAGATTTAGAACTCTACATTAACAAGAATGGATGAATAATTCACAACAAAGATGAAAGAAAGGAAACCCCATCTTGACAGAATCACTTTTAAAAAAAATCACTGTTCTACTGTTGTGTATTACTTGTTATTTGAGGGTAAGGAGTCACCCAGCTAAGAATCAAATCAATACCTGCCTTACAAGACAACTTAACATTGAGTACTGCTAATGCTTCTACAAGCCTCCTTTAAGCTAGTTAAAACTGCCAGGTAGTCAAGAAAATTAATACAAGCTTCTGTCACTGAGACATGAAGAAAGAATAACAAAACTAAAGAAACAGACAAATGATATCACACTAGAGTTTGGAAAGTAATTTAAAGGTTCTTGCTATCTGATTCAACCTCCCTTTTCAGTATCATTTTATACCATCCTTTCAAGGACCGCTATAAACAAGCACATGGGATCACTTAATTGTGTTAAGATTAAAATGCAAAATGTTCTTGTTATTCCCCATGATCAAAAGGCCTTACTACTCTTTCTTTTGTCTAGTAAAGTCTTCTTGAACGATCACTGATATTTCCATTGAATCAAC
Organism: Macroglossus sobrinus; assembly: GCA_004027375.1. NCBI lineage: Eukaryota > Metazoa > Chordata > Mammalia > Chiroptera > Pteropodidae > Macroglossus > Macroglossus sobrinus. The sequence goes on along the minus strand of PVKZ01001146.1, from coordinate 245,450 downwards.
TCCTCTATGAAGTTTAACATTGTTTTTTCTCATGTCCTTGCTTGATCTTTAATAAGATCCATGTAGCATTTATATCTTTGCAGTTAGTCATTACATTTCTCATATCTACAATATCATTGGTTGTCGTGTGCCACATTACTTTATATATCACTAAGAGAAATGGTTTACATTAAACTCTGAGTTTAAAGTATCTGAGTTTAAACCAGAATTTAAAGTATCTCAACCTGAGGTGACAGAGTGTAAATAAAAGGTGTGTTTAGAATTAATTAAAAAATGGTGATTGTGTATAGGATTGCCTTCCTTGCTAAATCACTAAATTGTGAGCTCCACAACAGCTGGACACATGATTCATCACGTGTCCATAATGTCAAGTGTACTGTTTGATACATAACAGATTCTTTAACAAATGCTTAAAGTGTGCCCCCAAAATTAAGATGCAAACTGAAACTACCATTAGCAACACTTTCTTAGCCTGGACTTTGTTCACAACTGATAATGTGTAGAGTACAAATAAGTGATACACAATCATAAGATCCAAACTTCATGATTTTCATCCAGTAATAGTTGTCTTAGCAGGATGACTCAGTATTTATATCTATATCTATCATCTATCTATAGATAGATAGATGATAGATATAGATGTAGATATAGATAGATATAGATGATATAGATATAGATATAGATAGATATAGATAGATAGATATAGATGATGATATAGATAGATATAGATATAGAGATAGAGATAGAGATAGATATAGAGATAGAGAAAGAGATAGACATAGATAGATATAGATATAGATATAGATATAGATATAGATGATATAGATATAGATATATAGATATATAGATAAAGATACATTTTAATAGACATGGGAAGGCCCACCTCCTAAATTAGCCATTTGTGCCTAAAAATCTCACCTTTAGGTAATCCTTTCCATGTAACAAAATGTACAATTTCCTGAGGAGAAATCTCAAGTTTTATCAGACAGCATCATTATCTGAATTCATGTTTTAGTTCCCTCTTCTCCAGTAACAAATAATAACCAATCTAAAAATAGTTCTGATAAAAGATTCCTTCAAGTTTATTTTTAGCATTACCAAAGAAAAGGTAGATTTGGAAAAGAGGTTTCAGAGCTAAGGACTACAGAAGGACACTGGGGATTGGCTGTTCAAGAGGCAGCAGTAGAGGATGGGAGGGGAGCAGCGAGGCAAAAACATTACAGTGATGCAAATCTGAGAGTGGCTGGAACACCATCTTTCTGGAAAATAATGTTTTTATTACTATTCTATTCTGTAGTCCTTTTTTGTTTCTTTTAACTGCTTCTATTCTGCATTCCTGCCATTCGACACCTATTTACCTTATTTTAATGCATACTGCTATGTGAAGTTAATTTAGATTTTTTCAATGCCTCTTTCTTCTTTCCTCTTTATGTCACTATTCCTCAAGTTTCTATATGTTTTTTTCCTTCATATTAATTTTCTAGATCAAGAACTCAATTTGGAAAAAAAGTGTATATCAGTTCCATAATGTACATATCCCTGGAATGTTCCACTTTTTCTTCAGCCTGAGTCCTCTACCATTGTTCCCTGAGTCAGCTTGAGCTTCACCAGCTCTAATTTAAGTGAAATGGGGCACAACCTCTCAAGTCAAACTACATTCTCTACAAAATGTGAGTTTTTAATTTTTTTTTTTACCTTTTATTCCACCTATCTGTTTTTTTCTTCTTTTAGTCTTCATAGATATGACTAAATAATTGGACTAAATATGCCCTTCCATGTCATATAATTGGCTTGAAATATTGTCTCTGCACCTGTGCATTTTGTTTCTCCTTTCCATATTTAAAATACTTAAATAAAAAATACCCTGTTGCTTACCTCTTACAGCCCTCCCTATATATCAACCCAAACCTCTCTACTTAGGGAAAAGGGCCCTGACAGATGTCTTACATGGGGACAGGGGATGCCCTTCCCCATATCATAAATGCTAATGCTCTGCATTATATGTCACTTTAAACTTTCTTCTAAACGCTTTTACTTATATTTTTATTTTTGCCTCTTTTATTTAGTTGAAACTTATGACATTTCTAGTACCTTTTCAGTTATTCATTTTTGTTTTTTTCTAGCAGTCATTTCATTTCTGAAAAAGCATTCACATAGTTTTTATCACTATAATTCTGCATAATCAAACCAGCAATTTTGAGATTTTTTTAACTATATTTCTTTCAAAACATACTCCATTACCCCACCTCTAAAATTTCTATTTAATCTTTGGAAGCTGAATTACTGCCAACATGTCTTTCAGGATTATTCCCAGTAATTTCATGATCATAGTTCTCCCAATGAGATCACTCGGTAAACATTCTGACTTCTTTCTTATTCTTCTCCTGACAAGGTACCACCATCCTTTGAATAATTATTAAGTTTCTTTCTCTGCTGTCTTCCTCTCAGAGACTACTTTTGTTCACATCTCCCCATCCACAAATCTGACATTTCTCTCATAGAACGTTTGGGAATCAATAGCTCTCACTCTAACAATGGGAAGATTTGAAAATTCCTCATTTTCTTCTCCTTTTCTATGTCCTTTGTTTGTTCCCTTTCTCAAATATTAATTATTCACTCTCTGTGGTAGGTAGACTCTAACATGGCCTCCAAGATTCCCACTGCTGGTATGCTCGCCCTGTAGGATCTTCTCTTCAGTGTGTCAGACCTGTGTCTGTGATGAAATGTTACTCAGTGCTATGATTAAGTAATATGGCAAATGGGATTTTGTAGATGTAAGTAAGGTCTAGTCAAAAGGGAGATTAGCTGGGTGTACCTCACCCCATCAGGTAAAGCCTTAAAAGAAATAATAAGAGCACCAGGCAATCTCTTGCTGGCCTTGAAGAGAGAGCCATATCAGGAAACTCTTGCATCTTCTAAGAGATGAGAGTGACCCCTAAATGACAGTCAGCAAGAAAACTGGATCTCAGTCCTACAAATGCAAGGAACTGAAATCTGCCAACAACTACATGAGCTGGGAAAAAGACCCTGAGATTCAGATGAGAACCCAGTGAGGCTCACATCTTGATTTCAAATAGCTATGTCATGACCAGATTTATGGCCCATAGATTTTGCTAAGTTAGTAACAGTTGGTTTCACAACAATAGAAATAAAAAATATACATATGTCCTTTCTCTTTCCTCTTTTTGCTGCCCATCTCTTCTTGTGGCTGCAATTCCCAGTTGTTCTAACTGCAATTTTCTAAAGACAAAATGCCTCAAATCCTACCAACATTTGACCTTTTCCCTGGGCCTGTTTGCATTTTTTCACTCTGATCCTTACTCAGTGATTTTACTAGATCTATTTTTCTTTGTCTCCAAGAATGGTTTTGTTTATTTGTTTCTTTTTGCAATTTCCAAAGTAATAGGCTTAATCTATTTTATTTATTTGCTTTCTCTCATAATTAGCACTCCTTTGGCCCACTTCTCACTAGTAATCAAAGTTGAATTCAAGAGCAAGCCTGCTGTAATGACATACTTCCGGATGCTTCAATGAAATTGACTGATTCATTCATTTACTCATCCATTCACTTTTTCATTCATTGGTTAGAATGTCAACCTAAAATGTCAGGTAATCTCTTAGGCACTGTTGTTACAAAGATAAATAGGACACAGATTTTGGTTCTAAAAATCTCATGATATAGTGGAGATAGGGTAGTTGTCAGAATCAATAAAATATTAAATAAGACTTTAAAATTATACAATTTAAGAGATTACTATTTAGAATAAGATGTGAATATACACATGCATTAGGAACAACAGTTTAAGGCATTTATAAGACAAATAAATTAGTTTAAGAGAAAAACTGAAGATGAATATGAATTATTGTAGTATTTTACCCCTCAAAATATCATTTGGTATTTTTTTTGAAGCACTTATTCATGTCATGTTTTTAGCAACTGTTATATGTAGAACAAAGTATCAGGAATTCAAGAATGGGTACTAAGAAGGAACCAGGATAAAAGGACACAATCCTGCCCTCTAAAGCATACACTCTGTTTTCTATATGATGACTACATTGCTTATCCTCATGGGTGAGTCTATATATAGTAGCTTGCCTTGTGCAGAGGGATGAATATTTTATCTGTGTACAACAGTCAAGGCACAGATGAGAGTAGAGAATTGGTATGGTAGCAGCACATCATTGTGTCATTTTCTGTCAACAAGTTGATTTGACCTACAGCATCCTGTACAGGCACAGGGTGTGCAAATTACCATAGCCCTAGGATATGCAGTTAAGCATGAAGTTAGCAGAATAAATGTCAGTGAATTGGGGTAAGAGACACTGCAGCCTGAACAGAAAACAAATATATTTCATACAAAGAGTGTGAATTTTCCATTGAAATGAGAAAAATAATTCCTGAGAGAACTTATTTTCCTTGTCTGTTTATTTCTGCCCTGTAGGAATATGATAATGGAAATTATTTTAATAACATTGTAGGCTTTAACAAAGGAAGTGCTATTTTTGAATGATAATATAATATTCATAATCAGCATCTCACTCTCAGGATACGTACATCATCTTAAAACCAGTCTGGCCACAATATTTAAATGTCTGAGCACCGGGTATGAAGTGGGAAAGCAATACAGCAAATTACAGATGTTTGTGCCCTGTAGAGTAAAGGGCTCATCTAACATCTGTGGAACATGTGAAATCACTAGACAAGAAAAGGTAATTTTGTGTAGCAAATGTATCCTAGGTAATAGTTTTTACCTGACTCTTCTTTCTTTAATTGTTCAGTGTTAGAATTGCTAATTCCTTCTTCCCTTTCCAACCTACTATGTTACCAGCAAGACTTACATAAACAATTTCATTTAGGAAATCATAAAGTCTAAAAGCACATTTCAAATATTGCTATAATAAAAACCCATGATAAATGTTTTAAAAATCCTGGCTTATGAATCATTTGATATAACCGAGTTTCAGTATGAAAAAAAAGTGTTTAAAATCTTCTGAAATTAAGTGTAATTAGGATCTCACCCATTAAAATATAAGGTACTGTTGTTACAGACTCTGCATAATTGTCTTCCTTTTAAATTAGCTGCTAGACTGTATATTCAATGACGTTGGTTATTCACTTCTCATGAACAAACTAAAAATCTTCCCAGAGTTGTAATCAGAATGGAAGCTGAAAAGCTACAACCTTAAAATACTAAAAATACTAAAAGCTAAAATAGTTGCAACCTGAAAAACAAAACAAAACAAAACAAAACAACAAAAACGCAGATCATTAACTTCCTAGACAAAAGCTAATGATTGAACTGGGAAAGACTGTCCTAATCAATTTCAATTTGCATAGAATCAAATTTTAGTGAGTATTTTCCTTCTGAATTCTCAAATACATACTTTCCTCCTCATTTATTTTGAATTCCTTAATTTCAAGCTCTCTCTATGTTTTAACAGATTGTTTCCATAGATTTCTTACAAATCCTCCTCCTTCTAAGCCTAGCTTTGTTCAAATAATGTCCATTAAAAGCAAATCTTAAAAGTAAAAAAGAAAAAAGACTTCAATATCTACATGATAAAATTTAAGAGAACATATATTATTCCTTTACAATTTCTCCTAATTCCACTTTCAACTTCAGCACCCAGCATTCCCTCTTACAGAACAAAATACAGAAAGAACAAGGAATAAGAAATTACAGCCAAAAAGCAGCAATGAAATATACAAAGAACAAGCTAAAAATGATTAGAAAGATGGTAGATATAGATACAACTATGTTAAAAATTATAGTAAATGAAAATGCAATAAGTACTATAATCATAAAACATATTAATATTAGATGAAGAAATCTCAAGATGGAGCATTTTTAGATAAAGAGTGACATTTTATTAAAAAATGGGCTGTTAGGAAGACATAATAATATTAAATGTGCATGCAACTATACATGAAGTGAAAACAGACAAAACTAAAGAGAGAAAAAGACAAATTAACAGTGATATTTGCATATTGTCATACTGTTCTGTCAGTAATGATTTTTAAAAAAATGCCCCAAAATAAGACAGAAGATCTAAGTAACGTTATACTGTGTCATAATTGACATTTGCAGACAACTTCACCCAAAACACTTTTTCTAAATGTCCATGGAATATTTGCCAAGACAGATCATAAATAAGTCTCAATATATTTTGAAAGATTGAAATCTTACAGAGTGTGTTCTCTGATCATGATGTAATTAAATAGATATCAATTATAATCACTAAAAAATAACCAAATGTTTTTATCCAAATAATCCAAAGAAGAAGTCTCAATGATAATTTAAAAGTTTTTAAAACTTAATAACAAATAACATATCCAAATTTGGGAATGCAGCTAAAGAAATGATTCAAGGGAAATTTAGAGATTTAAATGCCTATATTATTTATTGCTGGAAGTCACTTTACATTTGATTTCTTAAACTTTCTGGGTCTCATTGTTATCATTTACAAAACAGAGATAAATAAAAATCTTAACAGCATTTACCTCACAGGAGAATTGTAAAGATAAAATAGGGTAATAGATTAAGATGTGCTAATTATAAGAAATTATAATATGAAATTAGAGGAACACAATTCAGTTCATAGCATGAAGATTGGGACCAAAAGAGCAAATTAAACAATACAATTAAAAAAGTAATAAAAATAAAAACAAAACTCAGAGGTCCAAAATGGTGGTGGCCTAGCAGGACGTTGAACTGACCCCTCTCCCATGAACAAAATCAAATATACATGTATGGAGGTAGAAACTGCTCCTTTGAGACAACCAAACGCTTAATGTACAGCTTCTGACAAAAAAGAAAAAGAAACACACATAAGAGAAAGAGGCTAAATAAAGAAGGCAGGGAAGGTGAGGAAGCCTTCCAGGAGCTACAGGAACTCTTCTTCTCTGGGGGCCAGAGAAGCTGTGATCTTTACTGTTTACATTCCCATCCACTTTGACAGGGCAGGCAAAAGCTCTATTCAGGTGCTTTGACCTACCTGCTATGCTAAATCACTGCAGCTACAAGTTCACAGTTACATTGCCTGAAGCCTTCTACCTCCAAAAGAGCAAGCAGAAAAAACAGGTTGTAATCACAGTCACCTGGCCTTTCTGCTGAGCGCTGCTTCACAGCAGGCTAGAGTTCCAGACAACTTAAGTGCCTGCTTGGCTTCCCAAACTACCTGGCACATAAAGTCTGCACAGAGGTTTCCTATATGGGATGACTTTGGGTACAATAAACAAGAGAGAAATTCTATGGAGAAGACTGGAGAACCACAAGCTCTCTCTGGAGACTGTAGGAATTCTCTGGGGTTGGAGAGGCTCCATTGTTTAAGTTCCCCTACACCTCCATAGGGTGGTACAGGGCTCTATCCAGGTGCTCTGGCCTGCCTGCAAAGTCTCTGCAGCATTTTCCTGGACATGATGCTGAGCCTATTTCAGCCCAGAACAAAAGGAGCAGGCTAGACCAACAGGGCATGACTACACACACCTAGCATACCCACCAGAGCTCTTCTGGCTCAATAGGCTAGTGCCTCGGATGCCTTAGGAACCCGTTGGCTTCCTACCAACCTTCCAAAACCACGTTACACACATGGTCTAAACAGCCCACTTCTAACAAGGCTACTTTTTCAAGACTAAATGAGGCAGCTATTTTGTCTAATTTATATTTTTACCAAACAAGGGTTTGCTACACAATGCACATAGAAGCCAATACTATGGCACTGGCTTTTGGGAAAAGAAAGGAGCTTTATTTGCAAGTTGACTGGCAAGAAGATAGTCAAACCTGTCTTCCTGATCCAAGATTGTAGGTGGGGCTTAAGGAGTAGCAGTTAAAGATTCACAAGTGTTACTTCTGAGTAATGTTTCACAAGTGCTAACTCAGAAGCAGCATATCCAAGGTTTAAACTTTGGTTCTGGGTATTGTTAGAAACAAAAGAGGAGCAGATTCCGTGTTTATAATATAAACAAACATTGAATGTCAAACAGATTGAAAAGACAAAAGAATATCTCTTAAGTGAAGAAATAAAAAAAATCTCTAGAGAAAAAAATAAAGAAAATGGAAATAAAAAATTTGCCTGATAAAGAATTGAAATAAATGTATCATCACCAAACTTTAGAGTAGAATAGAGGATTTTAGGAAGAACCTATAATAAAGAGTTAGAAAGTGTAAGAAAGAACCAAGCATACCTGAAGAATACAATAACAGAAATTAAAAACATTTTAGAAGAAATCAACAGTAATTAGATAATGGAGAAGAATGGATCACCAACCTAGAAAATAAAATAGTGGAAATCAACCAATCAGAACTACAGAAAGGAAAATAATTTTTAAAAAAGAGTGAGAGAGAGATGGTTTAAGGCAGAGGTCCCTAACCTTTTTGGCACCAGGGACTGGTGCTCCCATTAGAATCTAATGCCTACTGATCTGAGGTGGAGCCGAGGTGGTGATACTAGTGTTGGGGAATGGCTGCAAATACAGATGAAGCTTCGCTTGCTTGCCCATCACTCACCTCCTGCTGTGTGGCCCAGTTCCTAACAGGCCATGGACTAGTACTAGTCTGCAACCTGGGGATTGGTGATCTCTGATTAAAGGAACCTCTGGGATAACACCAACTGCTCAAGCATTTGCATTACAGGGATCCCAGAAAAAGAAGAAAGAGAGAAAGAAATAGAAACTTTATTTTAAAAAATCATGGCTAAAAATGTTCCTAATCTGGGAAAGGAAATAGATGTCTAGGTTCAGGAAGCACAGAGAGTTCCAAACAAATAAATCCAGAGACCCACACCAAGACATACTGTAGTAAAAACAGAAAAAGTTAAAGAGATGATCTCTAAGAAAGTAAGAGAAAGAGGAATTCCATACAAAAGAAATCCTATAAGGCTATCAACTGATTTCTCATAAGCAACTTTAAAGGCCAGAAGGAATTGAAAGGACATCTTTAAAGTGCTGAGAGAAAGCAACCTACAACCTAGAATAATTTACCCAGAAAGGTTATCATTCAAATTAAAGGAGAGATAAAGAGTTTCCTGGAAAAGCAAAAATTGAGGAAGTTCATAAACATAAACCAGCTTTACAAGAAATTAGAAAGGGTCTTTTTTTTATCAGAGAAAGAAAGGTCATAACCAGAAATAAGAAAAAAAAATGAGAAAGAGAAAATCCTCACAGGTAAAAACAAATATACAATAAATACAGCAAGTCAGACATTTAAAAAGCTACTACAAAGGTTAAAAGAAAAATGAATCAAATTCAACTCAAACTATAATAAGTGGTTACAAGATATACAATAGAAAAAGAGCTAAAATATGAAATTAATAACACAAAGTTTGGGGGAGCAAAAATGTAGTTTTTATAGAATATATTAGAACTTAAATGTCTATCAGCTTAAAATAGACTGCTATAGATAAAGAATATATATATATATATAAACCTCATGGTAATCAAAATCCAAAAACCTACAAAAGTTATACAAAGAACAAAAATAAAGGAACTGAAACAAAACACTAAAAAAACAAACAAAAAAAAACAAAAAAAAACAGAAAACCACAAGAGATCAAAAAGAGAAGAGGATAACTATAAAAACAACCCAAAACAATTAACAAAATAGTAATAAGTACACACTTTTCGATAATTACTTTAAATGAAAATGAATGAAATTCTCCAATAAAAATACATAGAGTGGTAGAATGAACTAAAAAGCATGTATGCTGCTTACAAGATACTTATTTCAAATCAAAAGGCACTTGTATGTTCACAAAATGTTACTAGATATAGCCAAGACATGGAAGCAATGTAGATGTTCATCAATAGAATTCACGCTCACACACTAAAAATAGAATGAAATCTTACCATTTATGACAACATGGATGCACCTAGATGGTATTATAATATGTGAAATAAGTCAAAGAAAAGGGAATGCCATATGATCTCACTTATATGTGGAATCTAAAAATAAATAAATAAATAAATAGACAAACAAACAATAGAAATAGACTCATAGAAAACAAGCTGGTGACTGTCAAAGGAGAAAGGGAGGGTATGGGAATAAAAAGTAGGAATAAAAAGTAGGAAAGTAGAAATAAAAGTAGAAATAAAAGTAGGAAAGTTTTAGCAAAACTAAAAGATGATTTTTTTAAATTTTAACATAATAAAGTTCTATAAAGACTTATCAAGTAAAAAGAGAAAATACAAATTATAAACATCAGAAGAGGCATAATTATTTACCTAAGAGACATTAAAGAGATAGTAAATATTGGAAAAATATTTATGTTAACACAATAACTTTTGTAAAACAGCCAAATTCCTTGAAACCACAACATACCAAAACTGGTTCAATAAGAAATTGAAAAAATTTAATAGAACCATGTATATTAAAACACTTGAATTTATGATTAAAAGGCTTCCTACAATGTAACCATCAGGTCCAGATGGTTACATTGGTGAAATTTATTTAGCACTTAGGAAAAGTTAATGCCAGAGAGATAAGAGAGGCCTAATATTTTCCCCCACCAAAGTAGTGTGTTATCTCTCTCTGCTTTGGCACACTTTTAAATCATTCCTTAAAAACATTTCCTTATTTTTAAAAAAAAGAAAAGAAAGAAAGAAAAGAAAAAATTTCCCAATAATCAAGTTGCTTAATGTGTTGCTTTTAAAATGCCTTTACCTATTTAGCCTTTCCCAAATTCAGAACACTAAAACTGCTGTGATGTCTTTTATAATTAACCAAACTTTAAGTTCATAGATGGCCAAAGGGTAACATAAAATTTATCCTTTCACTTTATCAAAGGATACCAGATATAATAAGGTTTATATACCATTCTCTAGATTTTAACTAACTCAAAACTTACTGTAAAAAGAAACGTACTCATTTTCTTTATCAACCCTAGAATAAAGGAAATAAAACTGATAAATGAGAAGTTGAAAAAAATATTTTAACTATCAACTACATCAACAAAAATATTTTGTCTCTAGACTGAAACAATCATGTCAATTGATAACATTCATAGTTCACTTATATGGGATAAATTAAATTTGTTCGTAATATATTCTTTTTCTCAGGTTAATCACTAATGACATGTTTATATCTCAATAGAGAATTCAACTCAATAAAGAAAAAGATTACTGAGAGCCACTTAGTCTTATAATTAACAGGTATAGACCATCTTTCTTCAGCACTATGTACTAAACTTCTACCTTATCTTAGACTAAGAGAATGAGTATATTGTTGCACATATACCATAATGTGCAACATAAAGTATCTAAGTACAAGTTACTTTAAAACCAGCTTTTCATATCCATTATATTACAGAAAGATCAGAACAACACTAACCCTCTATGTTAGTATTTCATGTTTCAAAATTTATAGGTTTTAAAGAGAAGAATTTAACTGTTTCAGAAACTTGTAAATCTTGACCAATCTCTACCCAAACCCATTTACTAATTGCAGCCTAAAATCAGCCTTGACTAACTCCAGTTCTCATCACTGTAAGTACCCTTAACTTCTCTCCCCTTTTGAGACTCCACATAGACCCTGTGGAGATAGTGTTCTACAAAGCTTTGTAATGATCTACACATTCCCTTGGTGGTCTTTGTATGGGATTCTAATATAAAGTAAACTTAAAATGTATGCAATAATAAAAATAATAAGAAAGGAAGATTTTTTCTTGCCTAAAAATTTATTAAATGCATAACCTTATTACATCTTGATTGGTTCTCTGGTTCTCATGCTTAATTAAAGAGATAGGGAACTTAATCCCCAAATATAAATTGAAGTGGAGTTTAGCTACATTCTTTACTGTCATACAAATGAGTGGTTAAAAATGTTTTAAAAAATGATTAGTTCCTCAAGGTCCATAAAAATATTTTAGCATAAACATTCACAGAAGTTTTCAAAGAACTTCTTAAAATAGTTGATGGTCCCAATGATGCTTATAGGATATCTTAACATAGACTGCAAATGGACCCCAGTATTCATGAGTCTTTGAAATGGACCATCCCTGTTCTGGCTCCAGAGCTGTATTCATAAGAAACCTATAGCGAGCTCTTTGATTTTTCACAGCATGTTTTAATCATTATCAAGCTAATTTGTGTGACACCCCAGTGAGAGAAGTAAATACCGCTACCCTTCTCTAACAAATGAGACAACTGAGACATAATGTGGATCAAGTTTCATTTTTATTCCACTGTACAAATTAAAAGTTATTTTTTTTATCTCTCATCCCCAGCCATTAAGAGTAAGCATAGAGTCTTGCTCTTATGATATTTATATTTGTTCCAAATCACTGGAGTCTAAACACAGAAGGGAAGTTCATAATGTTTAGAGTATCAGTTCATCAGTGAGAATAATCCCATTAATGGGATTTTAATATGTTTTATCTGTAGAGATCGATATAAACCCTAGTTTGCTATTTCAGCATAAAAACAAACTGCTTAATACACATAATGACTCCAGCAATGGCAAAACAGTTTATCATCTAAGAAAACAAAAATCCCATTCATTAAACTAACCCCAACACTGTCAATTAGGCATTAAAAAAATAACAGCTTCTAATTATAAATTCATGTAATAAAAAAAAAAAACCTTATCCTTTTTTCTTTTTTTCCATTCATGTAACAAAACAGCAATCAGAGAGTTGGGTTGGCATAGAGTATATCCAGACTAGAACTTGATTTTGCTCTGATAAGCTATATTTACAAAAATTGAAATAAAATATTTCATGCATTTTCACACATTATCTCCTTTATCACTTATAACAATCCTGATATAACAAGGCAGATATGACTCTCCCTATATATAAACAGGAAAACTGAGACACAAAGAGCTCATGCTACTTTCCTGAAACAAGAATGTTCATGGAGATAAGAACCCATGCCTTTGATTCAATCAAGTTGTGTCTCTACCACATTTCAGCATCTCATGTCATGAGTGTTCTTTCCAAAATCTAATGGCCACAATTCTTAGTAAAACTTGTCTTGGTAAAAACAAGGGTAGGGTCCCTATGATAGAATATATTAGCTTAAAAGCAAAACTTCCCATAACTATTGCCACATTAAAGAAAATTTTTATATAAAAATAAATGTCAAATTCAAAGTGTTAGATCCCTCTAATATTCTTTAGTTGTACATAATATCATCCTGATGGTCTGTTTCAAAGGGTATAATTTTTTCTTCCGGATTCTAGAATTCCAGAAAGATAATATAAATCTCATGAAAACATTCACATAATATTATATTCTAAGGTACATTTCTGTATTGGAATTTAAGCAAAATGGATCATCTTTATTAATACCCAAAGCAAGATATTATCAGTTTCTTTATTGCACTCCTTAAAATATATTTTAGTTATCTTCTATTATTTTAAGCTCTTAGTAATATTAGAAGAATTCATGATATCACAACTCTAATGTACATCTAAACCACTCTTCTCCATCAGACAAATTATTTTGAGTAATGAATGAGATTCACACTTCAAAGTCACTCATTGTAAGAGATTTTTCATAACTCAGGTATAAAGCAATTAAAAACATATCATTTAATAACAGATATACTTGAATTATTAAACATGTCTCTTACCAGAAGTCTCCTGCAGTGGCATTAAGTTTAGGTATAAGAAAATAAAGTTTAGAAATTAAATATATGACTAAAATATTTTTCAGTGTAAGAGAGAAATGAAAATATTCTAATAGTAATCAGAAAAAAATATATATATTTTTTTACTTTAGCTAAAAGGTTAATAAGAGCTCATAAGAACCAATTAACAAGAAATTCATCACCCATGCAAAGAAACCTCAGAGGGTAATAACAAAATAATTGGCATTTATTGAATATGCAATGTGCTTAGCATATCACATGAACTATCACATTTAATCCTCATACAAACCCTGAGAAATAGTACTGTCATTTTATGTGTGAGACAATGCATTGCAATTTGTATCTGTTTTTTAGAGCATACCAGTCAGATTAAGATATAGCTTAATGATCTTATTTTAAGTTGATTACTTCTGTAAAGACCTTATCTCCAAATAAAGTCATATTCTAAAGTACTGTGGATTAGGATTTAAACATATGAATTTTGGGAGAATGCAATTCAGCTCATAATACAATCACTTCACAGTTTTATTCAGTAAATATTTTGAGCCTCTACTCTGTGCTAGGAGGTATGATCAATACTTGGTAGAGACATAAATAATAATAAGACATCTGATAGAATATAGGAATGTATCCTTTGAGCCTTCCTTTTCTCTTCACGATGGGGTTCTAGACTGGCTTAGCTGCCTGGTCTCTGCCAAGGAGCCCGAGTAGTAGAAAGCTCTGTGGAATCAGAGTTAGAAGAGTTTCCAACAGGGAAGGATGAGTGAGCTAAGCCAGAAAGTACAGGAAATATGTGATTCAGTGCTTAGGAAGACAAGGACCAAGGTTGAACTGAGACCCTGTGAGACCAGGGAGATGAGATGGAAATTGGATAAATCAAGTTGAATCAAAAAGGATTGGAAGCTCCATTGCAGGATGGCTTAGAATTTTATTAATTGGCAATACTTCCAAGAGCTGAGTGATGATATAATTTATCCTTCAAACAAGGACATGTTTTGGAATGAAAGGGGGTGCTATAACTAGGTCAGCAAAGACAACATGCATATATAGACACTGTTTTAGGCAACAAGAGGAGAATGGTCACCCTAGACAACAGGGGTATAATGATTCAGGGAGTTAGTCCAGCTTAAATATTTGAATTGTTTTAGAAACAAGAAAAGTGTAATTCAACTTTATGAGCACAATACATCCTACATATGCATAAAAAGAAAACAGGATGATGAACAGTGAATGAGTTCATGAAAGAAGCAACACTTGAGTTGAGGTTTGACTGATAAATTGCAATTTTAGCTCTAAATGAAGACAAGACTTTCAGAGAGAAGAAATAACATACAGAATAGTATGGAGTCAGAAAACTTTACAATGAGTTGTATAATTCTTTCCTTTATGTAATAATTATAATTTAAGTATCTATCATGAGAAAGACACTAATCAAAGAACTAGGAATCAGTAAAATATGTATCAGTTAATAATATAGTACTGACATTCTATTGTGGGAAGAAGAATAATTTTATAAAAATAATTCATCCTTATTCATACCTGAAGGAAGACATTATTTCCTTTATTGATATCTATATTCATTTTTCATTATCATAAATGGTTAGTGATATTAGAATGCATAATATTACATCTCTACATGTCTAAAGCAGCTTTCCTCATCATATAAAATGATTTTCAATAAAAATAATTATATAATTCCAGATACATGTATATGATACCTAGAGAATAAAGGGGAGCAAGTATACGTAAACTGTGAGCAGATTGGGCTGGTGTTTTAGATGGAGTAGTCAGGGTATTTACTTAGAGTGCATCTGCTCTTTCTAATGTTGCTATTTTTTGATCTTTCATTACAAAGACATAGAAATTTTAGGATATCAAGAGTCTAGAACAAATTAAATGATTTCAAGTGCCACTTATTCCATACAAAGTTCAAAACAAAAAGATGTTTAGATATTCCTATTCTGCTTTACATGTTCTGCCTAGAAAATGGGTTATTTTGATTGTCTACACAGTCCTATTAATGAGCTAGTATTCCTCACTCATGTTTGGTAGCAGATAGCAGACAGATAATTTTTTTTCAGGGATAACTATTTTTCTATTGGTAAATTCCCTGGTGACTATTCTAGAAAATGGAACGCATGCTCTGGCCTTTGATTAAAACATTTTAGAGGCATAATTTGTATATTAGTAATGAATCAGAACCAAACCAATAGCCTAATCTTATAGTAAAATCTCTATTAGATTCATTTATCTGAGTTCATTACCTTTTCTCACTTGTTCTTCCTCCCTCCCTCCCTTTCCTTCTTTTTCTCCCTTCTTTTATTTTCCTTTCTTTCCTCTTAAACTTTTTTCTTTCTCTGTCTCCTTTTTACTTCAATAAACATTATGGTGATCAGTACATGACAACAGATCTAAGGAGGGGATTTACACAAAGTATTCATTCTACCTTGAAACAAATATGGTGACTTTTGACAACATTTTGTACCTTTAATTCTGCTTTAAATAAAGAAGGCTCCATGGTATTCAGTGGAAAAAAAAAACATAATTTATTAACACTGCTCCATTTCTTTATGAAGGCAGGAGCTGAGAAGGTCAGGCTTTGAGTGGGAATTTCCCACATGTTCCCCATAAGAATGGTTTCCAGGGATTATAAACCTCTGATGCTGCTAGTTTAACTGAAGAAGGGCCTGACAGGGGATAGATCTCAGGAGATTAGAAAGATCCCAGTTATGAAGGGTCGTAAATGGCAGCTGGAGGATCTTGAACTCTATAAAAGAAGGAAAAACAAGGAAAAGTTTAAAACTGGGAAGAAATAATAAAATATTTCAATTTTAGAAAAGTTCTTTTGTGAGAATATGAAGAACACATTAGAGGGATAGTAGTCTATTTAAGAAAATTTATCCTAGACTGCATAACATAAAATAATGACCTAAACTAAGACAGTGGTGGTGGGAAGAAAGATAAAATGGTAGATTTGGGAATTATGAATTCTTCCTGCTTTTTGCAGCACTTTACGTAATATCTGGTCATAAATATCCTTTAGTAAATGCAGTAGAATTTTTAGGGTATGGGGGTAGGGGAAGTATAGTGAACAGTTTTAAATATGGCTCTCTTTATTTTTTCTGAACAAAATTTGGGTTTTAATATCTTGGTTATGAAGTTGCACGGGCATATCCCACAAATACCAGTTACTTAAGTCCAGATGAGTAATTGTCTTTTTTTTGCTCTTACTTTAACTCAGTCATATAAATAATTTGGCAGCTTAGACAGGAATTGGTAAAACCAAAACCTAGCATAAGACTGTCTCTTTTTTGCTCATCCCAAATCATAGATGTGACCTTGCAAAATTAAACCAGCTAGGTCTGATCTGAAACAAGCGTTCTTAGAAAAGGTGTCTTCCAACTCCAACAACTAGATCACAAAATGTTAGCTTCTCCTATAACCAGGCAAATAGATTATGCCTCTCTCCTGACCACTGTGCTTCTTTTCTTTATGTTTTCCTTTTCTCTTCTTTATTTTAAAATCCTGTATTGATCTAATAGAAAGAAGTACAGCTCTAATTTGTTATTGACTAAAGAGATCTTTCTGCTCGTTTAGCTCCTGTTTAACTGCAAAGAAAATCTTCATTTGGTGCTCTCTCACCAATCACAGCAATGATCACGTGACCATTGCACACTACTTTATGTTTTCATTATTTTCTCTGCACATAAAGTGTCAAGAGTTCTAATACTTCATGAGCAGTATTCTGTAAATTATAGTAACATACTGTACTTCTTTGACCTTTTCAATATAGTGTGATTTGGTTGGCTGGCCTGTCTATTTAAAGCCCTATTGAGTAGAGGAGAAGGAATGAATATCCTGCTACTAATGAAAATATCATATATTAAAAGAGTCAAATGATGATACTGTCTTGGGTCAGATGATTATATTTCACAAGATATACAGCATTAGGTATTATAATTCTGATAAATCATTCTACTGACAAAAGGTATAATGAGATTAGAAAATTACTAAAAATTAATTCATTTACTGACAGGGTTTGTACCTAGACTGAGAAGACTGCAAATTTTTAACAAAATTTCTTTAGAATATCAAGTTTAAAGTCACATTCACTTTAATTCTCTACCAATACTTATGATGATATGTTTAGTACTTAACATAATTAGTATGATTAAGAACAATGATAAAGAATTTTTTTTATAGCCTTAAAAATCGATCATCAAATTACATTCTTTTACTTTCATTTAGAAGTTTCGGCTTTGTTTTGCCTTTTGAGAATAGGAAATGCACTTTTTTGGTTTTATACTAAACATTTTCAATAATGGAGACAACATAATAGAAGACATTCTAAGAGAATTATTATTACCACTATCTTTGGGGCTCCATGCATATGCTCACTCATGCTATGTTGCCTATCTAAAGAATATTTTATGGCATTCTTAACTCTCACGAACTATTCATTAAACAAATCAATATTATCCTTTAATTCTTTTTGGACTACAGGTAAAGGAAGAGGAAGAAATATGTAAACAAATTTTATCCCAACAGAGACAACCTCTTCTGTGTCAATTTGTGTAACTGCTTTGCCAGAGGTAGCTTTTGCCCTGAGAACATTTGGAAGAGATGGTGAGCTCTCTTGTTAATTTGTCCTAATATATTAGTATGTTCACAGACAGTCTAATTAATATAATGACCTGGCTCATTTGGTAAGCATCTGAACTCTGCCCCAAGACATCAATGCGTCATTTATACCACAAGCTTTGAGAAACATGGCCTTGCACGCCCTACTCTGTTCTCATTAGTTTTTTCTTTTTTCTTTTTCATGTACTGCAAATAAAGAGCTTTAACTACAAGGAGACCAACAGCCTTCCCTTCTGAGAAGCTGCAGAGAGTTGCTGTGCTGCACAAGTTCATTTTTAATTAGTCTTGAATTTACTCATTTGAAAAGTTTATGGGAAGCCATTATGTGTTAAAGAATTTTAGACAGGTTAGGTATGATTTATAACATAAGGTAGAATTAGACAGGTTTAGTTTGATTAAATAGCACATCTGTTGGGGATGTGGTAGAAAGATTTATCAAGTAAATCAAGTCAAAAAGAGAAAAATGAAATAGCTATGTGTAGCAGGAAAGAGGATAAACAGAACCTATGTGATTGGAGATACTTAATCATATCTGTGATTGTATCTATATAAATTCCTAATATATGTGCTCAGGTATTTCCCAAACCTTGTCTCCTTTTATCTTAACAATAATTCTCCAAGATAATTTTGCTATTCTCATTTACAAAATAGGAAACTGAGGTTCTGAGAAGTTAAATAACTTACTCAAGGACAAACAGCTAGGCTGAGTGAGACAGAACCATGAATTAAACCCAGATTATTTTTGTTTTTTTCCCCCACCTTTAAAGTCCATGCTCTTTTCATTTCTCCACAATATTCTATAACTTGTAAGTCTACTTCTCTCCGACTGCTCACACATGCAGTGTCTTGAGTCTCACCTGAAATGTTGAAGACATTCCAATCTGCCCAGTTACAGAGAAATCAGTTGGAATTCCTCCTTAAAATAAAGATTGTCCACAACCTGATGAGGGACTCAGAGGGTAATAAATCAGTCAAGGTATGTCATTTTAGCACCTAATATCCAGATATCTTTTCCTTTAACTGGTCATCACAGGTAGACATACATCTGACAAATAAATCCTTCTTAATGCTAGTATGTATTTTTTATTTAGTAAGAAATTCAGTTGGCTTCTCCATTGAAAGGCTACCAGATAAGGGTTTATTTAATTATCCCTCTTAGAAATACTAAAACTTTCATTTGGATATAGAAAAATTTTGATCTTTACTAGTTACCTGATTTTATATGTATATAACAGCAAAGACTTAAAAAAAAACTGAGAGAAAGGAGACATTGATATTTTTAATCAGCATAGCTTTCTTGACAATACATAAGCAGCTAATCACCATGCCTACCTTTATGACAGGTCTTGTACAATGAACAATTATAGCAAATTTTCATTTATAATAAAGTGTAGTTTCCAGATCTGAAGGACACTGGACTAACATAGACTAGCTGATTCTTTTATCTCTACTGCCAACATGGTACTCTATTGTTGAATATGAAAAAAAAAACTCACAACCACTCTAAGAGAATTTACTGAATATCTTAAAAATATCCAAGATGCTTATGTTCAAAAAGGTCTCGTCAAATCAGTTTGAGTACACAACTTAAAAACATATTTTAAGGAAACAAATACTTTAATTATCATATTTTCTTCAAGTATATAACTTCTAAAATTGAGAAAGAAATTGAACATGATTATGCTTTGTTTATTATATTTCTCTAATGTCATTGATTCCTGCAGATTATTCACATTGTTTAGTTGTTACCGAATTTCACAAAATTAAATATTATTTAAGGTAAATAGTCTCTTAACCAAGGACCATAAAGTTGATTTAGTGTTACCTGAGGTAATTCCTCTTTGCTGCAACAATATTTGAACTGTGTATTAAGTTGAATCAAGCTACAATAATTAACAATATTGCACAACATAGTGTAGCATAGCAAAATTATTTCTTTTATTATCTTTACATCGATACAAAAAAAAACTATTTTTCAAATGATGATTATACAAAATTTTAGCATAATGTATTGTCATTATTTTAACTCTATATGGGGGAAAGTGGCTGAAAATGATGTATCTTTTGTGTCTTTAAGTATGAGTTTGTTTGGAAAGAAAGAGCTAATAAAACTGAGAGAATATTGGTTATCTAACTGCAAAGTCCCAGTAGGCTGGGCGGCTGTTTAAACACTGCTTTATGTCCACTGTATATCACACTTGACTATAAAGCATTAAAGAAAATCAGCAGTATATGAGTCCTACTACTTTATGCTGGGTGTTTCTTTTGGAGGATATTCATCACCTATACTGAATTATTCAGCAAAACCTCAGGCAGCTCTTGCTTCAGTAGTGAGCATAGAGAATACTATATGTCTCTTTACCTATTTATAGGCTTCCTTGATCATGGGCTCTGTTTAGTAAACAGCCCTACAAATTTGACTTCTAGAGTTTGGTGAAGAGATTGTACACAGTATGGGTTTTTTGTTCCATTTTGTTTCAACTGAATTGGCACCCTTAATGGTGCCCACTAGTAGTGTTAGAGGGAAATATCTGTCTTCAGTATTATAGTAAAAGACTCCTGTCAGGATCTATAACTTTACTACAGAAAAAAAATAAAAAGACTCTTTGGGCTAAAATTTGACATGCAAAATCTCAATCTTAAGGGAGAGAGGAAGAGGGGTGGAGAATGCATGCAGGAGCTTACAGGAAACTTTATTTATGTGCTGGATGATTCCTCCCCCTGCCACACACACACTTCACCAAAATCACTCAAGATAACTTTATGTTCCTAGCATTTCATTTTAAATTTGGGAATTCATAAAAGTGAAACTCAATTTTATGGCAGATACATTAGATATGCAAGAAATAACTATTATGAATAAGAAGAGTTTAAGTAGAACTTGAATTCTTTTATCAATTTTATTTTACTGCAGATTATCCCACCTCAGGGTCAACAGTTGACAAGGTTATAGATCTATTGGCAATATTTTTGTATTAAATAGTTTAATGCATGCTTAAATGTTTAGGTTTTAATCTTGTCTTTAAGATGTTTATATTCTATCTAGAGTAATAAAATAAATTATAAAATGTAGAAAAAATATCTCAAAGTTGATAATATTCTATAAATATTCTCTTTTTCTTTCAGTTATGACATTATTATTTCCTTTTGAGATCTCAAACTTATACTGTATTTCTTCCTCCTATTTTTTTTTCAAAACTACCCTGTTCACCTCCCTGAGTCCAAGGATTCAAATATTGATAAGCCTTAGGGAAAAAAAAAAAAAGCAGGGCCATTTAAAAAAATTATTAATATAAGGCCCCTAAAAAGTATACAGCCTATACCACATTCTCCATAAATGATACATATGTATGTATTTTTATATTATTATTCTTACTATCATTTTTATCATTATATACCAAAAAGAAAAAATGCATACAAAAAACAAAAAAATCACAAACCAAACCAAAACAAAATTCTTGAGTAAGCCAGGTCCAGACCTAAAGTGAGTGAATGATTTGATAATCAATAAAAAAACAAAAGAACTGAGCATCTGCTCTGGGCAAAAGTGACCTAATCATTTAGGGTTTTTACAGTCTTAATGATAGCATATCTTCCTGAAGACCAGTCTCATATTTCTATGTCTGTGCTGGCCATGACAAGAATATTAGAAGCTTCATTCTCAAAGGATAGTCTAGAATTTGCTCCATTATTCCAATCTCCATTCTGAGCACTTAAGGCCACTTACATAATCACCAAAACAAAACTTCCCTATCTCTTACACTGTTGTGTCCCTTCTCTTTACTCCTTAGGACTTGGTATCCACATTAGGACTAGAGCTCTGGCATTGACACCTAATTGGAATCTTGCCTTGCTCTTGCGAACACCATTTCTCTTCCCCATTTGGAGAAATAGCCAAATGTATTGCCAGTTTTCTCACTTTCAATAGTATCATTAAGCTGATAATTATCTTGATTCTTCTGTGAAATGGGACCTCCTGAATATCAGCTCCAATCTGAGTAAGCTATAGTTTGCCATGCCTATTTAGACACTAAAAATTGAGTAGTTTGCCACTTCACATGACACTGAGTCCTGTAAGTGAGTGGGTTAGTTTAGCCCAGGGTTCAGCTTCCACCTCTTCCCTAACAGCCTGGAACCAATTTTAGAATGTCCTCTACTGTTGGACAAAAATAGATTCCTATTTTGTGGAATTAGAAGCTTATAAAATGTAAGCAGGGCTTTCTTTAAGAACACAAATACATTATTAATACAAAATTTAGTTTAGGGCCTTGGGAGAGGGCCAAGCAAGTGAGAAGATAAACCCAAAAGTTAAGCTTCATTAGCTTCATGGTAAATATGCCTGTGCCTCTGAGAATGAAAGGGAACAATTAATGACATCCATATATTTCTATTGTGGAACATTGTGGTTAATAAAAATATAGTTTATTCAGCTGAAATAATTTTTTAAAGTTTTTACGTTGCAATATTTGTAGACTTACAGAAAAGTTGCCAAAATAGCATAACTAGTTTCTATATATGCTTCACCAAGTTTCCTCTAGTATTTAATATTTTACATAGCATAATATAATTATCAAAATTAACATTAGTACATTAACTAAATTATCAACCTTATTATTCAGTTTTCACCAGTTTTTCCATTCACGTTCTTTTTCTGTTCCAGGAGCCAGTCCAGAATGGCACAGTATATTTCATTGTGATATCTTCTTAGTCTCTTCCAACCTGTGACATTTCCAGTCTTTCCTTAACTTTTGTGACCTTGACACTTTTGAAAAGTACTAAGCAATTATTTTGTAGGCTGTCTCTCAATCTGAATTTTTCTAATATTTTCTAATGAATGGATGGAGGAGTCATATTTTTAGCAGGAATCCCACATAAGTGATATACCCTTCTCAGCACATCACATTGAGGTACATAATGTCAATTTGTCTTATTATTGGTAATGTTAATATTGATCCCTTGATTAAGATAGTGTCTTCTGAGTTTCTCCATGATAAAGTGTTTTTCCTTTGAAATTAATAAATATCAGCAAATATTCCGTTTCTCTTCAAACTTTGCTAATTTTAATATTTATCCATGAATTATTTAATTAGAACTAATGGTGGCTTGCTGTTTTCCTCATTCCTTTTTCATCTATTCATTAAAATTTTTTCTGAAAGACAGCAATAATTACTAGAGATAAGATTCACCATTTATTTGTTCAATGACAAATTACATTCAATAATGTATATTTATTTTATGGGATATTTATTTTATTCTATGGGTTATAATTTAGTATTTTTTTATTTCATTACTCAAATTATTCCAGTTTTGGCCATTGGGAACTCTTTCAGTTTAACTCCTCTGTCAAAAGTAATTTTAAATATTTTATCTCTTGTTTTTTTCAAATATCTTGAAGAAAAGACACTCAATGATCATATTTCCTAAACTCTCTCTGTGTTCCCTCATATTCAATGACTCTACATAAAAATAATAGCTATTCCTAAACCCTTAAGCTTGTCCCAATTCTCCTAGCCCTTGTGTTGTTGTACTTCCTGGAGTCCTCCTTTGTACTTGACTACATTACTGAAGTCCAAGAATGGTCCCTGCTGTAAACCTTGGAAGATGTGAGGAATGAATAAGGTTGGCCAAGCATTATCTTTAACTGACAGACAAAGGAGAAAAATGACTAACATTTATTCAGCCTGTATGCACTTACTAGACATACTAATAAGTCCCTAACAAACTTTATCTCTGACTACTTGCCTTATTGCCTATTTTAGAAAGGATGAAAATTAAGTGGTTTGTTCAAAGTAGCAGTACTAGTAAATCCTCTAATGGATGATATGTCTCATAGAGTTGCACACTTTACCTATGTGGATTGTAAAAATGGTTATGCTTTAAACTGACAGAATATTAGGGCTACTGGATGGGCGACTTCATGAAAATACACAGAGAATAGTTACAAAGATATTGCCTCAGTGTCCCAAATTTCAATATTATAAAATTTTATTTGTAATAAGAGGTTTCCTGAGGATATGTTGGTCATAAAAGTACAAAATGAATAAAAATATTAATAAAATAAAGAAAACCAATTTTTAAAACTATCTACTTTAGAGGGAAAATTCCATGTACTTTCAGTTACAGAACTGAAAGTGACAGAATTTGAGTAAGATCAGTTTTTGATGCTTTGCCAGGAAGAAAGAGAGTTTGGGTTGGGGGTACCTAATGCTTTTTTCCAACAATGATGAAAATTAAGCCCTTGATTTTTGAGATCCCTCACTCCAAATTTTACAAATGATGGATCACCTAGAAATCCATTTCTTTCAAAAGACATAATTAAAATTGTCCTTTCCTTAATTACTTTAGATAATTATGATTTATTTAAATATGTTGTGAACATACAGTGATTTAAGCTTATTTATCTTAATGGCTTTTGAGGCAAGCCTAAAAATATTTTTACATACTATGCATTTACATTTTCTCATGTAACATATTCAAATGTTGCTTTCAGTGCCCATTTTATGCATATTGCTTATCAAGAGTGGATGGTATTGGCATTTATTTCCATAGGCTACTGACTTGAGAAGATAAAAAATTCTTTTATGTGAGGAATATCAAAGTTCAGAGAAAATTTTTACAGAAATAAAAAATGATATACTATGATGCCATGTTACATAAAACTCACAGAAGACATTTTTGAGATATACCATACCACCATACCACATCATAAGATATACATATATGTTACATATACATGTGTGAACTCTGTTATAGATTCTAGAATAAAGGAAAATAACCTCTGCCTTCTTTGGTTCCATGGAATTGCTGCTTCTCCACAAAAATATATTACTTTCCAAAGGCTAGCACTAAATTTCAGAAGAGTATGAATTAAGTCTGGGAGAAATTTATGTAAAAAAAGCATTTAAAATGCCTCAAGAAAGAAGAAGTCTTGAATATTTTGAAATGATTGTACTGAAGTGTAGAGCAGGTATGATTTTCAGGCAGGGGAACAATTTAAACAAAAAGTGGGAAAATGTAGGACATGAGTAGAGAATAGTATAATGAGAGGTAAATTTAGGAAAGTAAATTCTAATTATATCGCCAAACTAAGGCATTTGCATTTCATTCATAAGCAGAGAAAAGCCATTGAGACTTTTTTTTTGAATAGTGAAAGGATATGATCAGAAGTATACTATAAAATTCTAAATTCGACACCAGGAAGATTGGACAGGGAAGATATTACAAACAGAAAGGACATTCAGAAAGTTACTCTAGGTAAAAGGTAATAAATATTTTTAAAAATTATTAGTTAAAAAGTAGAATGGAGAAGACAAATGAGAAAAGTATTACTAAGTTAAAATCTGTAGGGATGATTTGTTTGTGAGTTAGTAAGAAATTTTTTTCCTTTAAAAAACTAATACAGCTATTTTTTTTTATATTGATGAGGAAAACTGAAAGAACCTAAAAGTTTTTCATGTACTTTTCATAGATCATTTAAAATATATTTATTGGAAGACCATATATTATAAATAGATAAAAATCAATTGCTCATTAAGGGGATAGCAAAAATTCACTTGTATATGCAATCCACATTGATATTTTGATTTTGAATTTCTAATACATGATACGTATTTTTTGTACTGCTCATTTGCCATTTTAGCGTGTATTTAGATGTAATATTTTACTGGAACTTTAAATATAGCTCTTATCTCACCCTCATATTTGTTTATCATATATCTACAATTATATTGTAAGATAATTCATTTAGGGAAAGAAAGAAATAATTTTTATGCTTTTAATTTCCCCATAGCACCTAGAATAATTGGTTAGCTATGGCAGATGAATTAATATGTGCTTGTTTTTTCATTATCAGATTGAGCCAAAGATTGGATCAATACGGAAGAGTAAGAAGCTTTTAATGTCATAGGTATAATAGCAGCAATTATATTGGATATTTATCTTTGGAACTGTTCCAAATTTTATGAATGTAGTTTGCAAAAATGCAATTTTATGTCAAAAGTTCTTTATTCTCTTTTTTTGAGAGAGAATTCATAAAACTTGAACTATTTTCATTTTTGAGTCTATATGGATCAGGAGTTATGACTCATGATGGGTAAAATGGAAGGCTAAAAACTTGAAACTGCTTACAATGAAAGTGAGTTTTTAAGATTTCTGATGGATACTGTTATTTAAAGTTTTAAATAGCACTAATATAATCATTTCTGGAAAAAACACAAACTTTGTTGTTTAGTGAAAGTTCTTTTCTCTTAAGGAAGAGTGTTGAGCTCTCAATCTTTGGAACCAGAACTGTGCCCTATCTTTTGTATTTTGCTTGCCTTGAGTTGATTACAGAAAAAAGGGGAAATATGCTGCCTCTTTGGTGTCTCCCACTAAATCTTACGTAAGGTAATAAAATAAAGTACCACATGTTACATGCTTGGACTCTTCTCTGAATAATAAGCCATAAAATTAAAAAGTCCTCAAATCCTCCAAAACCCACCTTGCCCCTGCTCCTAAAGCACCAGCATCCCCATCCTGATTCTTTGACAAGAAGTGTGACCCCAAATTACTTGTGCTAACCTGGTTAGTTATCTCACTTCTAGTTTTCAGCTATGGTATGCAACTGCTAAAACTTGTAGTGGCAAGAGGAGGTGGTGTAAAGGTTACAATTCCCTAAAAATTTCTAATTCTTGCTCCTCTAAGTACCCACCAACCAAGCCTTTATGAATTGTGTAAGGGAAGTTTGGATCAATTTTATGCAGAACAGGGAATTCAGGGATGAGCTCATGTATGTTTTCCAAAATGACTAGAACCAAAGAATGATGGAAGGTTATAAAATATTTATGTTGTCAACTTTATTTTGGGGGTTGTATAGAAACTACACTATTAACATAACTTAAAATATAGTGAATTCTG
The DNA here is from genome assembly GCA_004027375.1 of Macroglossus sobrinus. Classification (NCBI taxonomy): domain Eukaryota; kingdom Metazoa; phylum Chordata; class Mammalia; order Chiroptera; family Pteropodidae; genus Macroglossus; species Macroglossus sobrinus. The sequence goes on along the minus strand of PVKZ01001146.1, from coordinate 218,329 downwards.
ACCATGAAAATAAACTGTTTTCAAATTATGCCATCACTGGGATATTGGTTGTGCCTGGGTACAAAGAGTCAGTTAAAGATACACAGTGGCAAGGAGATTTTATAGAATGCCAAAGCCATGCTAAATTTATTTCTTTTAATTGTGTTCCATATTCTCCTTTTATGAGTATACCCATATAAAATGGTACATAATACTTAATGAATACAGGTTTGTAAGATCTTCTTGATTTAAATTCTAAGTATGCACATGAATGGAGTTCAATAAAATTATTTTATTGGTGTGAAGGCAAGCACCCACAGATGCTTTCCTACTTCTTTGCAGTTTAATTTTTTTTTTAACACAGAATCTGCTATGGGAACAGAGTAATTAATGTTGCCTGTCTCACAAGCAAAATCTACTCATCGAATTTACAGCTAAAAACGCAGCTCCAATCAATTCCTACTGTGTCTTAACATCATGTTTTTCACCCCTATCTCATTCTTTTGTTAATTAAATAAGAATTGTTATTTTCTGGCTTACAATTCAAAGAGCTCACAGAACTTCACTAGGTCAAAATTCAAAGGCTTTGTACTATTTTTATATTGAAAAAGAATCAATTTAGTTTAGTAAGAGATTATGTGCAGAGCGTAATATAATAGTCTAATCAGAGACCTGAGGGCTTTGAAATATTTAGTCATATTTCTATTTCAAGTTATTGCTCTTATCAGTCTTTTTCCCCCATTAAACTGTGATCAGAGTAGAGAATGCCTTTTATAAATGGTTTAAATGCCAGGAGATGATCACTAAGAAATATAAAGGTTGATAAACAGGATTTGTGTAGATGGGTTAACTATCAAGTAAAAATCTATTAGTCCATTTTAATAATACATATTCAATTATAACTCAGCTGGGCCAGACCATTCAGTCATTAAATGAAAACTGTAACATGTGTACTTGTTCCTTTAACAGATAGCATACATGCCCTCTTCAACTGCTTTGTTCAAACATACCACGTGGTCATTTGTCAAAGCTTGTTTTTAAGTATCTTTACTCTTCATTCATTTAGGGGTCCAGGCTACCCAACCTTGTCTGACCTTCAATTTTTTTCCAAAAGCTCTTGCTTGAACTTATTTTTAATATATCTCATCCATTGGAACTCATGTTCAGTGCTGCGAACTGAGACTCAATTTTTAAATAGAATATTTACTGATGATATAGAAGTAAAATAGAAATAAATGCTCCTTGAAACCAGAAGATGCAGTCCTTTGAATATTTTGTTTAAAAAAAAATTTTCTGTGTCATTTGCATTTAGCTAAAAGAACTTTTCTTAAATGCCTGAAAGTATATTGGGTGAAATAAGTATGAAACTCTCAGAAACACTGGTGATATAAAACTAGCAACAAAATGAATTTCCCCCTACCTTGTTGGTCCATCATATCAGTTGAGTCCACATCTCAGTGTACTACATATAGGTATTGCCATCTTACGTCATCTGAGAGGAAGTGTATTCAGCAAAGAAAACTGGTGCATGAGCTTAGAGGTAGAACTTTCCAAAGCCCAGCAAGCTGGATTAGATCTTCATACCATGTTGCATTAAGGACATCTCTAAGTGGGCCTAATAAAGAGGAGAAATTGACAGCTGGTGAATTCCTTTGTCCATTTTTTTGACTCTCTGCAAGCTTACTACTTGGTCTAACATCCTCCTTTGCCCTATTTTTGATGGAAGAAGGATGAAAAGTACTCTTTTGTAGCTTAATAATACTAGAGAACAGAAACTATTGGAGCACAGCCATTCCTATTATTTTATATATTGTCTATGGCCAATTTTATACCACAATGACAAAATTGAGTAGTTGCAACAGAGGCCAAATTTTCCACAAATCTTTACAGAAAAAATGTGTCAAACCCTGCTGAAGAGAGTTTGGACAAGAAGGTACAGAGCTGATTTTCTAACCTCAATTTAGAGACCATTCCCAAACCAGAAACAAACTCTATTTTTTCCCTTAAAATAATTATTAGATAATGCATGTAGTTCTAGGTCATAATTGTATTCCCTATATATTGTACTTGCACACTTTGTGCTTCTAACTACATTAATTTTGCTTAATTATTGAGAAGGTATTCATCATGTTAATAAGAAGAACTAAGTTTTCTACTCAACTGGCTTAGAGTAAATTGAATACAAAAGTAATACTTCTATCAGGAATGTCACAGAAAAACTCATATTTCTGCTTCCTCTTAAAATTTAGAACGGCAGACAACCTAGACCTGAATTTCCAAAAACAATAATTGACTGGGGCTGAGTGAGTATTCCCCATTCAGCTGGGCCTGTGCCTTCTAGCAAGCACCAGTCAATACTCATTCCACATATGCATATGCACTTATCATTCTGGCCCATGGCACTACTCCTGTGGGCATCTACGTTTAGGATGATCTCCACTCCAGTTCTTAGCACTTGCTGAACATCTGCATGGACACATGTACCAGGACTATTGTTCTAAAAGATATTTCAGAGTACTCCTAGGCCTTATATACTTTAGAAAGGTGAAATTTTGGCCTCTCAGGATTACCAATAAGTTTGATGTGTAGTTTCCAATCAAACCAAAGCACTTATGAAGAAGATGCTTAACAAAACCAGAACTGTGATATATAAGACTTGGCTGTAAAATTATTTTGTTTTGTTGACTCAAAGAAGAAATAGGAACCATTAAAATCAAACCATCAAGATGTGTAATATTAGGACAGACTATAAAATGGGAAACTATGAATATGAGTATGTATGGCTACAAAAGTTTTAGAATTCATAGAAAGAATAAGAGAGCGGATATACTGAGGCACCCCAGAATTAAGTGCTCTCATTATTCCTCTAAGTAAGAAAGATATTATCTAAGAAATGTATGGAGTTTTTCTTATCCTTGTTCAGTGGGAAACAGCTCTACAGTCTGTCAAAGGGGCACTGACTGCTTTATTTTGTGGCTTTGCATTATTCCTTCCATTTTTTCCAGCTAATCCATGTGGTTCTTATTGCTCATTCATTGGCTTGGCATAAGCAGGAGTGTGTGTGTGTGTGTTAAAAAGGAAGAATGGGAGTGAACTCTTTTGCCTGCTTGGGAGTGATAAGCCTTTCAAACTGACAAAAGCAGGGAAGAGGATTAGAGTTCTGAAGAACTATGGGGGAATCAGAGAGAAGAAAAACAAAAACAAGAGAAAATGTTTCTACCTCATTTTCAATAATCAATGTCCATGTTCTTTAACTAATTGACAGTAAGGCCAAATCTAACTATAACTCTAAGTCTCTCTTTCTCCCCCACTTTTCCCTCCCTTCCCTTCTTCTCTCCTGATATCTATCCTTCTAATTTTTGGCACACACACTTTTCTTAGAGCAGAAGAAAACTAAATGTCGAATAGAAAAGAATAAAGAAAACCCGGCCCTCAGTGACAAAAAGTTAAATGTTTGGGTTTGAAATCAGAAGAGAGAAAAAAAAATGTTCAGGGTACATATTTTTCTTAATTTTCTAGACTAAAGATTTATCTTTGTTCATTAAATTATGCTAATATTTCTTTGCTATGTCAGGATGTAGACTCCTCCTCCAGTATGAGAAACCCATCCCATGATTCTTGAATGGTAAAAATTTAGAAGCATGGCAGAGGGAGAGATGTCTTTAGATCTTTCCCCTTGAATCAACAATAAACTGAAACCAAAAACTCAACAAAAAACACCCAAACTGCACAGCAGCATGTCTGAGCGTGAGATCTGCGCATAGAGTTACCACAGGTCAGAACCCTGGGTGTCAGGTGGTAGACTCGGAGAAATAAAAAAGTTGCCTTTTGCAGCTGCTGGAGCTCCTTCCAGGATGAGCGGGAGGGGTGAAGGTGTGGCGACTTCCTTGATTAGCCTGCCTGGAAGTGCCGGAACTTCTAGCAGCTGGCAGCAGGGCCCAGTCATCAGAGCTGAAAGCAGAAAAGTGATATAGAACCATTGAGAAACAACAGTTGATTTTTACTGATCCCGGTTGCAAAACTAAGGCTGAGCCACAGCCCAGAGGGCCACCTCCCCCTCTGAGACCAAACACTGTGGAGCCTACACTACTGAAACTGTTGCTAACACTGACAGGGACTGAAACTGAGAGTAGCAAGTGTGATTAAATATCTAAAAGAAAATAAAAAAGACATTTAGGCTTTATATAAAGCAGTGTTCCAAGAGGCTTAGATGTTACCTACTGGAAACCAAAAAAAAAAAAAAAAAGTGCTTTCTTTGCAGCAGGCTAAAGAGAGACCATTATATAATTAATTTTCTTTCTGGAAAAACAACAGAATACACTTTTATTAATGCTGAGGTGCAGAAATAGTCCATTAAACACCATGAAGAACCAAGGTGACAAGTCATCTCAGAAAGAAAGAGAAAAATCTCCAGACAATAAGCTTACAGACATAGAAATATGAGACATAAATGACAGAGAATTCAGAAAGGTACTTCTGAAAAAATTCAATGAGATCCAAAACAACTCAAATCAATAATTTCAGGAATTGAAAAAACAACTAGATGAGCAGAGCAAGGAGATTTAAACTCTCAAAAGGAAACTAATAGAACTTTTGGAGATGAAGAACACACTGAAAGAGTTGAAAAATGAAATAGCAAGCTTGAAAAATAGAGTCGACCAATGGAGGAAAGGATCAGTGATACTGAAGACAGAAATCTAGAAATAAATCAGAAGGAAGAAGAGAGAAACAAAAGAATGAAAAATAAAAAAGAGAAATGCAAGAACTAGCTGATACCAACAGGAGAAGGAACATAAGAATAATGAGTATTATCGAAGGCAAAAAAAAGGAACAGGGACTAGAAAGCATTTTCAGACAAATAGTGAGTGAGAATTTCCCAAATCTAAGAAATGAGCTAGAGCTTGGAATTCAAGAATTCAACAGAACACCCAATTATCTCAATCCAAAAAGGCCTTCACCAAAACACATTATATTAAAATTATCAAAAATCAACAACAAAGAATTTTCTAGGTAGCCAGGGAGAAAGAAAATGGTAACATTAGATTATCCTCGGACTTCTCAGAACAAATCTTACAAGCCAGAAAGGAATGGAATAAAATATTTAAACTATTAAGTGAAAAGAACTAGCAGCCTAGAATAATGTATCCAGCTAAGCTCTCCATTAGATATAAAGGAGAAATTAAGACCTTTCTGGACATACAAAAATTGAGAGAATTCTGCACTATGAGGGTTGCACTACAGAAAATTCTCAAATGGTAAGAATTTGTCTTTTTTTTTTCAACAGTATTTGTCTGAGTCTTCTTATATGTATATTCTTAATATCTGTATATAGAACTAAATTTTTTAAATCTCTTGTGTTATTTTATAATTACACTGTGTAACCATGTATATTTCATGCTGCACAGTATTTTAGAATAAATTAAATGCTATGTGATGAAATCTATGTTCTGAAATGTTATGAATAAAAAAATAAGATCTAGATAAGACCTACATGTAAAGTTGCTCATATTCATTCCAACTTCTATGTCTGTCCTCAAGAAATGCTTCACAAGACCTAAGCACAGAGAAGGAAAATGATTGAGAGAAGTATAATGGGCTTGACTATTCCAATATTTGAAATTGATCCATGGAGGAGAAGCTAGCAGAAGACACTTTCATAAGGAGAAAAACTAAGTGATTATAGTATCATGGAGGACAAGAAAATGTTTCCAGAAAGAGGAGTTTTAAACTTCTTCAGATGAAGCCATGAGACTGGATAAGGTCAGACAGAGACTTGACAAGATGTGAACTGTTGGTGGCCTCAGTGAGAATAGTGTCAGTGAAATGGTAGGGGAATAAATGCTGCTGAAATGAGTCAGAGGAAAAAGAGATGTGAGGAAATAGAAAGAACTAAGGCAAAAAACTCCTTCAAGATAGTTTGTTGTGAGGAGGAACAGGAACATGGACATAGATTAAGGGAAACAAAAGGTTAAGGGATTTTCTTTCAATATGGGAATTACAAAAGCGCTTTTGTGTACTAAAGGAAATAAATCATTTCAGAGAAACAAGTGAATAATGAGACAAACTGGGGGCGTTAATCAAGAGTTCTTGTACAGGTAGGTAGGGGTGGAATTTAAGATAAATGAAAAAGAATTGGCCTTAAATGAAAGACAAAAAAACTATTATAATTGGAAGAAAATCAGAGATAATGATTATGCCCGAGTGATCCCTTTTAAACTGTGATTCAGCTCATGTCACACTTCTGCTCAAAATCTATCCATGGCTTCTGATCTTCCTCAAGCCAAAATCCCTACTATGACCTACAAAGCTCTAGATGACCTGGCTCTCTAATAACTCTGACTTGATTGCTTACTGGACCTCTATCTTAATCTGCCATAAACAAACTAACCTTCTCACTATTCTTCAAACACAGCAGGCATGTTCCCTCTGCATATGTGCTTTGCACTATTTTCTCTGACTAGAAAAATCATTCCTCAGATATGCATGTGGCAATACTTACTCATCTCTTTCAAGTTTTTGCTCAGTTGACCATTTTCAATTACATTTTAAATTTAAAATATACTGTATATTCCCCCCGCCCTTAAATATATATCTCTCTCTCCCTTAAAATTCCTACTTAACTACACCTGGTTCTGTTTTTCCCATATAACTTGTCTTCTGTATATCACATCTCCCTTATTCATTGGTTTTTGTTTATTTCCTCTCCTAGGATATTAGGCTCATATGGGTATAATGTCTTTTCAATTTTGTCTGATGCATTCCCAGTGCCTGAAATAACTTAAACTCAAAAGAATATTTACCGAATAAATTGAGAATTTTTGGATGTCTGTCTAGTATTCCATGTTGTGATTTAAGCCATTCATCTTATATTTGCATTCTCAGGTAATTATAATAAGCAAACTTAAATGTAAATATATTTCTAATTATTGCCTTGCTCTACTCAGATCAACCTCTGATCCCTCTGTCAGGTTCTGTGTGCTCCTCTCCCAGCTTCAGTGGATTTTGCGTATACTGCTAGCACCTGAGACTTCTGCAAACTGCCCTTGGGCTTCCGGAGCTGCTTTGTCCACATGGAGCAAATAGCTAGAAATATTCTAAGCTATGCAGGTGTGGGAATATGAAAGACCAGCTCCCAGCCTCAGGCCAGGACAAACTTTGAGGCATAATTTATACCACAGAGTCCCTCTCTGTCATCAGGCTGATATGATATGGGACTTTGCCTTATTTTGCCCTCTTGCTTGGATTATTTCTCTTCCCTATTCTTCCTCTCTTCTTTCCTAGTTTCTCCTAGAGCACTTTTATAAACAGTCACTTACATATGAATTCTTATTTCAGAGGCTGCTTTGGGAGCCTGACCTAAGATATACTATCTAGGAGACTAACACAAGATAGTTGCTTTATGTAGGCTATATTTCTAGAGAAATAATTGTTGAGTAAGGCAGAATTTATATTTTAAAATTTCTTGACCCAACACTAACTTCTAATGAAGCATCAGCCTCAAGGAAAGAAAATAAAAGTAACTGTATGATATACATTTTATTTGATTGACAAAAATCTAATGAATGTGATATCTGGTAAATGAATATTGCAGATTCCCAATAGTTTCAAGTATCTCAGAAATGTAAGAGGTCCTGACTCCTGAATCCAAAGTATTTTTCTGTATACGTTTCTCTAATTTCTCATTCAACAAATAATGTCTTAGCAATGACACACACACATACACATACATTTTCTGGTTTCCATTCATGACGACTTTACAGTTTAATCATGGAAATGAAATGAACACAGATGAATACACTTAGGCAAATAATAATAAATTTCTCCTTATGATGGTCCAGCCCTAATAGAGGCACAAAATCAATATTATTAGGGATGTGGTTATTGTCCTTTCAGGTACCTAATGGGGAGCTTAACCAAAAGATGAAGAAAAAACAAACATTTATTCCTAGGCTAAGTGGTCAAGTAGGAAGAGAAATGTAAAATATTTTAAGGAAATTACAACTTCTCCAAGAAGAAGAATTACTATTTCTTTTCCCTGAATTACTATTCTCTGAATGATGTCCTACTTTTAATTCTTTGAGCACCTATGTAGCTGCAATTATCCCTATGCAGATAAGTGAGATGATAGGGTAGAAGAAATGGTATTGTGCTACCTTATTTTTTTTTTAAATAAGGATGCTTACAATGTTTTTTATAACTGATTTCTTCACACATACCACGTGAGACTACAGCTGAATAGCTGTTAAATGGAGCGAAAAAGAACACCACAGCTGCATTAATGAGAATGTTTCCTTAAAAAATGGTTGTAGAATTGGACTTACTTTCCAAAACCAAATCACTTACTGTTCACTAAGTATTAAGGAAAATTATTTGTCTGTAATTAAAGTAAGAAGGTTTTTCTCTTTGTTCATGCTTCAGATACCTCTGTTTGTTCTTCAGTGAGAGCCACAGCCTTGAAAGCTCAGAATACATGAAATATTTCTGGGAAATCTTTGATTAGAACTGTTCAGTCAATATAATAAGGCAATTGAGAAATATTTAACTAAAACTATAAAAATGTTCAACCATATATTTGAAAATTCTAACTATTAATTCCACTCATTAATCTCCATTAAAATTTCAGTGCTTTAAATTAATTTACCCAAGGCTATAATATATTAAGCAAATGTCTTATGATGTATTTCTGTTTCTTCAACAATACATGTTTGGTTCTCTTCTCTCTCTTGCTCTCTCACTCTCTGGTTCTCTTTTTTCTTCTCTCACTTTCTCTTTCCTCTCTCTACAGTTTACTATGTGACACATATTTACTATATGACCTTGGGCAGATTACTTAATCTCTTTGCACCTCACTTTCCTCACCCTACCTATAATGCAAAAAATAATGGTACAATTGCTGTGAGAACTTACTCTATTTCAGGATTTATACTGATCAAACTCTCAACTTCAATCTCTACATTCTTTATAACAGGTCAGAGTATCTCTACAAAGACTTTGGAAGCCAAGGACCAAGAGAGGCCAAGAGAGGCTGAGAGAGAGAGAGAACAGCACTTTCACATTTCCCTTGGAAACTGGTAAAAGAATCTTATCATTTTGGTAACTCTTATAACGCTCTACTTGTGTCCCAAATTTATAGTCTGATATTCAAAGATTTTATTAATATTATCCTCACTCATCTTTCAGCCTTACATACTATCTCTTCTATGTCCTTCTTTCCAATAGATTATTTCCTGTATTCTGAATTTTTCCAGCTTTACATCCACTTCCTGGCATATTTGTATTGAGCCTCATTGTATTTTTTTTAAATCACATTTATGTTTTAAAACTCATTCTAGAATTTTCTCTTTATAGAGGCACAGACTTATTCTGGTATTTATACATATCCACATTTATTTCCTGTCCTCCTCCTCTCAGCAAACACAAATGAATTACATGACCTCTTCATCAATTGAACTACATAAAAATCTTATGGCTTCATCATTGTGACTTCTTATGCCTCTATCTTTGTACCAAATTGTGACTATCTCTTTCCAATATAGTCATTTATATTCTTGTCTTCTCTCTTCTATTAAGTTTAAAATTATTTGAAATAAAGCTGATGCTTACTTATCTCTGTTTCCTTGGAAATGCCTACCATCACTACCTTATTATAAATAAGGCTAAAATACCTATTAAGTGATTAGAATTAAATTGAGCTATTCTTCTCCTCACTGAGCAATTCAGAGTCCAAAACTGCCCATATCTATCCTTCATCAATAATCTATCAGCGCTGTAACTGAAAACTTAGTCCATATCCTCCCATTCCTTCCTTGTTGCTCATGTTCTCAGCATCAAGCACCTATCTGCAGTATAAATTGCCAGAAGGGAAGAAAGACTTTGATTATAGTTGTCACTTTTTCACTTTGTTGGCTTCAGCAAGGTTTGTTTCTTTACTGAGGCATTCTCCCAGTAGTCACATACCCCACTAATGTTTACACCTATAATTATTCATGTCATTTGCAAATTTATTTCTCCTCTCATTAGAATATACTAAAATGTTCATACTAAAATAGTACAACAAAACCAATAATACATCACATACACTCTACTCAGATTATCTGATATGAGCAGAGGGTTTTAACTTCAAAGGGAGAAAGATAACTGAAGTTAAGACAGTTCTGCCAGGTTATCATGTTGCCTTTAGTAATTTGTTTGAAGAGAATGAGTGCTGGATCTAAAGTTGATGCTAAGGAAAAAAATAAGTGAGAATTAATCATGGGAGGATGTCATGGTGCTGAAGAAGGTAGAAATCAAGAGGTAACTGATATATTTTTTAAAGGGGCCTCAGATTAACTTTGCCCACAGGGAGTTTGTGAAATAGAAACCAGAACCTAATAGTAACAGTGACATTTCTTTAAAACTTCCATCATCCTTGCTATCTGAAACTCAGGAGTTGTATGCTTCCAGGCCCTCTAAAAACTATGGGTCTTCAAGGAGGAAATGATTCCTGAAGTTTTTCAGCAAAGAGGTGACTTTATTTATCCATTCTAGAAACATCTAAAAAGAAATCTACTACATGCCTTGCTCTCTATTAAGGTCTGGGGGACACAGAAATAAATAAAATAGATAAATTTCCTGCTTGCATGAACTTCCTTTCTAGTGATAGGAAACAAACAGAAAAGCAATATCAATAAAATGTACTATATGTTAGATAATGATGGGTACTGTGCAGAAAAAAATAAGAATGATTTTATTGAGAATATGACAGTTAAGCCAATATCTGAAGGAGAAACATCATTTGCATAATTAGGAGAAGAGAATTTTATGTAGAAGTGCAAAGGATCCAAAAAAGAAAAAAGAAAAAAGAAAAAAGCAAGAAAGCCATTCTGACTGGAACAGAATGAATAGAGAGCAAAAGTAGTAGAAGATGAGGCCAGATCACAGAAAGTTTTGTAGGTCATTCTTGGAACACTAGCCTTTGTCTGAACTGATACAGGAAGGAAAGAAAATTTTCAGTAGAGGAAGTGACACAAGATGATTTATATTTTAACAGAATCATCACCTGCTTTGTTCAAAATAGACATCAGGAGGACAGGGGAAGAATTGACGAGACTTAAGAGTTATTACAAAAATTTAGGCAAGAGAAGCAGTACCTTTCACCAACTTTGTAGTAATGTAAGGAGTGAGATGTGGTTGGAATCTGAATTTATTGATAAATCTAATGGGTGGATATAAAAAAGGATTCAAGGATGATTTCAAAATTGTTATTTGAGCAATTAGCAGTATTGTAAACAGTTTCCTTTTACTGGGATGAGAAACACATGTACAAAGGAGAGTAAAATAGATTTGAGGGGAAGGAATTTCATAAGATAAGAGTGTTTTGGGTTTGTACAGGGAACCTCAAACAGTTTGTTACATATGGCACAGTGAGTGTGTAAGAAAACAATGGGAAATACAGTTGGACAGGTATTCTGGAGCTACATTCCATAGGCACTGGCACCACACTGGTACTGGGCAAGGTTCTTGAAGTCCTCTATCATTTCCTGAAAGCAAGGCTGATTTTCTTCAGTAAGAGTTCCACATGGTGTTTGTCTCTTAAAACATCAAAAGTCACACTTCAAACTCAAACTGGATCTTCTTGTTTCCTGTTAAAAGACTCTAAGGGCTCAATCCGCTTTGTGCTACTGTCCTTTGGGCTACTCTTCCCTGAAACCTAGCTGTGGAAAGGAGAGTGGCTTTCCAGCTTTCTATTCTCTTTTGCTGGAAAATGAAAGGTATCAAGGAAAATGAGAGGTATCTAATATTTCAGTGTTAATCACTATAGTTAAAACGGCTAAAAGGTAAAAACAAAACAGACCAAAACTCCCCAAAAAGTCAAAGCTAAAGAAATCCTACAAAGCTTCCATGTATGGTTACTGCTCTTTAGTTCTGACTTCCTTCTGAGATAAGTGTAAGTGAGGCTGAGACAGTTCGGTTTATCTGATGTTTCCCAACTTCCACACTGACTTGAAATGTTTGGTAACAGCTCCATGATGCACTGCTATTTTTATTATAGTGAAAATAATAATAATTCAACTTAACAAACTGTTTTCCCAAATAGCAGGGATGTGTGGCAAGACCTAGAAGCCACATACCACCTGGCTAATTGGAGGAGCTGGGTTTCAGAGTGAGAAACCTCTAGCAAAGTGAGAATGACTGCTCAGGTACTGACAAGATGGGGTCCAGATCCAAACCCATTATTAATTTTAGGGCATAGCAGACCAACCAGATTCACAGAGTATTCCTTTACTAAATACACTGACAACTAGTTGAAGTTTAAACACAAGTGAATAGAAATTTGTGATTAAAAAAACCCCAACTCATTCATTCAAGTAGACAGAATAGTATAAAGCTTGCTGCTTTCAAAAACAATTAAATATACCAAAAGTAAAGTCAAGGCAATGAAAGGTAATAGTCTTAGAACTGAAGTACCATGATCGTTGTGGAGAAAACTTGTTTACTTTTACTTTTCATTATGAGTCCGTCTTTGCTATTAACTGAATGTATAACCTTAGTTCAGGCAATTCACCTTTCTCTGTCTCATCCTTTTTTGAACTAGAATAATAGCATGAATTTTTCTTTTAAGTTATGCTAGGAAGAATGGACACTTATTACAAAGAACACTCAGTTACTGAAGCATTGCTTACATGAATATTTTCATGAATATTTTTGAAGAAACACTCTGAATGATAAGCATTTGAATTTGGCCTTGGAGGAATCTCTTAAGTTGTCTATAGTTCAGTAGTTGAATGTGACTTAACCACAACAGCTAGGTTTTTTGTTTGTTGTTTTAGCTGTGGCAAATAATTATGTGGCAAATAGTAATCAAATAATCATATGGCAAGTAATCATGCTCACTGAAGGAAAGAGTACAGGACTGAGCCTTACAACAGGATCTAGGTTTCACTCAGTTGCAAAAACATTCCCTTTTAAAATCCCTAGTAGCTACAGCCATGCCACCCTGAACAAGCCAGGGCATTGTCTGATCTCAGAAACTAAGCAGGGTCGGGCCTGGTTAGTACTTGGATGGGAGACCACCTGGGAAAACCAGGTGCTGTAGGCATAATAAATAAATAAATAAATGAGAGATTGTTAGCTGACAAGATCCTTGCAATCTGTGAGGTTTGCCTCGCCTAAAAAGCTAATGAATGAATGAATGAATGAATGAAAACAAACCCCTACATATTTTCTCCCATTATTAGCCTATGCCTCTCATGAAATCACAACTAAATGAAATAGTAATAACTAGTTTAATGAGTACTTATTATGTGCCCGTGCTATGAAATTTTCCATTGCAGACTTGAGGAAACTGAGGCACAAAGAGATTAAGTAACCTGCCCAATGTCACAGACCTAGTAAATGACAGAGAGAAAAAGACAGAGAGGAGGAGAGGAAGTATAAAATTGATTACAGAATGTTTAATAAATGCTTGACTCTTCCTCTCTCTTTCACTTTCATTCTTTTCAACTCAAATTTTAATTTATTTGGTATTTATTGTTATTCACACATCTATTCATCTGTTTTTGGCAAATATCATCTTATTTTGACCATATGACAGGTACTGTGTAAAGCACTTTACAGACTTTATTTCATTGAATGTTCTCCACAATTATGTAAACAGTATCCTAGAATTGTCTCCATTTTATGGATGGAGAAATAGGCCTAGTAATGTTAGGTAAATTGTTCAAGGCCATAAAGCCAGAAAGTTGGGGCATCTCACTGTTGTCATTTTATATTTGCTAAAGACAATTAGTTCTTTTATTTCTTTCCCATAGTGCTGCAAAATTTGTTTTATTGTACTAAAAACACAAAGGTTGCAAACTCCTCATGGGACAGAATCATGTACAGCCATAGCATTTTGTGTGTACTTAGGGTAGGTGCATGGTAAACTTTTGCTAACTGAGGTTACAGAGTAATTAGCATCTATATTATGTAATTGAGGATACCAATTTTATTAAATGTTTAAATACTATCCTTAACATCCAGAAGGTTAATATAATGTATCATTCAAATTATAACACTTCTGAAATTGGAAAGTTGCATAGGGACACTGGTCTAAATCGGGGCTATTGTGGGCTAATCTAGATGTAGTTACCCTATTAACATCACATAACTAATTAGTAAAAGATTTTCCAGAGCCTAAACATTTTATACAGGAAGCAACGGTAGAAAAAAATGTTATTTCAACACCTTACCATTCCTTTCTCAACAGCAAAAAAAAAATTTTCACTTTTTTCTCTTGGCAGAAGCAGAAATGGAGAGTGTTAAATTCTTCATAGAAATGTCTCAAATCTTTATAACTTAACATTTAGTAAAAACTGATGCAGATATGTCATCCAAATAATTTCTGTAGGTTGAAATTAGAGAGTGAATGAAAATCTGCAGCCTGTCCAAGGTTTCTAAAACATCAAGCATTTGATAAATGGATATTGCCTTTATATGAACCATTTTAATTTGTTAAACTTTATTTTTTGAAAAAAAATTATTAAATTTATTGGGGTGACATTGGTTAATAAAATTATATAGGTTTCAATTGTGCAATTCTATATCATCTGTATATTGCATTATGTGTTCACCACCCAAAGTCTAATCTTTTTACATCACCATATATTTGACCCCTTTTACCCTTTTCTACCTCCCCTAGCCTTCCCTATCCTTCTGGTAGCCACCTTACTGTTATCTGAGTCTATGAGATTTTGTTTGTTTGTTTGTCTTGTTTATCTATTACTTTCCTTTTATATCCCATATATGAGTGAAATAAAATGTTTCTTGACTTTTTTCATCTGACATATTTCCTTTAGCATGGTATTTTCGAGATCCACCCATGTTACAGTTGACAATATTTCATCTTTTCCTATGGCTGAGTAGTATTCCATTTTATATATGTACCATCCAATCATCTGTCAAATGACATTTTGGTTGTTTTCAAGTCTTGGCCACAATGAATAATGCTGCAGTGAACATGGGGCTACATATATCCTTACAAGTAAATGTTTTCAAATTTTTCAGATAGATACCCAGAAGAGGGGTTGCTGGGTCTTATGGTATCTCTATTCTTAATCTTTGAAGGACCTCCATACTGTTTTCCATAGTGGACCAATTTTCATTCCCAACAGCAGTGCATGAGGATTCCATTTTCTTTATAACCTCTCCAACACTTGTTATTACTTTCCTGTTGAGGATAGCCACTCTAAAAGATGTGAGATGGTATCTCAATGTGCTTTCATTTACACTTCCATAATAGCTAGTGAAGTTGAACATCTTTTCATATATCTGTTGGTCATTTGTATGTCTTCTAGGGAGAAGGTTCTGTTCAGATCCTCTGCCAATTTTTTAATTGGATTTTTTTTGTTCTTGTTGAGTTGCATGAGTTCTTTATATATTTTATATATTAACACCTTTTTTGGAGTGTTTGTAAATATCTTCTTCCATGCAGTTAACCTTTATTATTTTTATATTCTGTAGGCACACAACCCACTTTATCATCTATTATCTATCTATCTATCTATCTATCTATCTATCTATCATCTTCATAGCTAGTTAGGGAATGATAAATCTGAGTGTGCAAATAAAGTGACTACCAATTAAATAAAGCTGGAATCATTTGTAAATCATAATACTCAGGCCTTTCTTAAAAATATATATATTGAATAATAGGTAAAACAAAGGTCAGTTTTCACTTTGAAAAAATTAAAAAGCAGGAGATTGTGCAAAATTTCCCTGAGTATCAGTTATGCCAAAATGATATTATAGCATGTAAAAAACTGATCTAATTGTGGCTTAACAGAAACTAATAACTGGTAACATCTCATTTGAAAATAAATATTTCTGGTATTCTTGCTTTAGAAACTACTACAGGCATAGCTTATTAAGGAATTAGTTCCTGACTAGGTAAGCACTAAAAGCTCAATCACTGTGTGATGAAATAGTTATTTTCATGCAACTGCAGAAAAATCCAGTAAATCTAAAAAATTGGGGAGTTGATGTGTGGAGGCAGGCAAACTGAACATCTCATGCATTTAAGCAATATAATTAGAGATGAATGGTGTCCACTGGGAACCTGGAAAGACTGCAAAGCTCAGAACTAGGCATATAGCTGGTATGAACAAGAGTAATACCCCTGTTTGTATTTTGTGTTTTCTAGCTAAATTGCATTTGAAGAAAAATTTATAAAGTCTTTCTTAACTGCCCAACTAGAATTTGTGCACAGAATGCCTCTTATAGCTGTCATACCACTGACTCCAATAACATACACACATGCACACAATGACACATACATGTGTACATACACATGTGTGCACACATGTATATACACAGAGCACACATGCACACACATTGTACACACATGCATACACGAATGCGTACTCGAACACACATGTACATGCACATGCACACATATGCACCTTGTACGCCTCAGAAATGTTTCTTTGTTAATAATAGCTCTTAGCAATACTTTTAGAGAGAGAGAGGAAAATATTTTAACATGGGCACTTTATTTATGGCCAGTGTTAATGTTATTCATGTCTTCCTGATTGGTAGAGTGCATAGATTATCATTGACAGGCTTTCAGGGCTTAATGGCCATGTAGTGGATGAGAAATTTCCACCTTTTAAATTCTGCTCCTACAAAAGAGTGGCATTTTCTTCATGAAAAGTTGAAGAAAAAGAACTAAAAATAAGATACCTCTTTTAAAGAACTGGTTGTTGAATATGATTCTTTTAAGAGAGTTTCTCTCAAAGTGTTTCATTTCTCATGACTACTCCACAGGACATGTCCTGATTCAAATGCTTAACACCTGAGGTGAAACTTGCCTTCTGCATTCAGAATCTGGTCCAGGCACTTTCATTCTAAGTCTTCAGGAAAATTCTTTCCAAAAATCTCATTCGAAAAGACTATTGCTACTTACACCACGAAAACACAAAAGTTCCTTTATAAAATAGCTTTATAAAAATTGGGAGACTTACCTTAGCCATGATCTTTTTTTTCAAGCTCAGACTGAATTAGATACAGCCACTAGACTGGAGGATGAGAAAATGAGTTTAGGTGGTTTATGGTTGGAGTTTTACAAAGCTCAATCCCTTAATCCCCAAGTCAACACCCTTCCTTATAAAAATAAAAGAACTCTACATGTTATATAAACAACTTACTTTATTTCCCAGAAGATGGTGAAATACATGTGTTTTATTACTCACTGAATGTTCAGCATATGTAGTACTGGATCTACAATAGGCAGACTAAGTCAGTAATTAATAAATGAATAGTTCAGAGATACCCCCCCAAAAAAGAAATAATTTTCAAAATAGTGGTATTTTAAGTTTCAAAAAAAATTATCACAGAAAAATTCAAAATTTTTTTTGATTTTCTTGTATTTATTTTACAACTTAGTATTTTTTTTTAATTTTATGTCTCAGAGACTTTTGGTCCCATAATCTCAGGACTCAGGGGTCCTTAATTTCTTAATATGATCCTACTACACATCACAGTGAACTCTAGAGTTTCTCCTTTGCAATTATGCACAAATATCAAATCTAAGCTCAGTACCCTATACTTCAATCCATGGCCTCATGTGTCCCTTTCTCCCTAGTTTATTGTCTCTCCCATTCTTGACTGACCTCCTAGATCAGATCATGCTTCCTTTATAGGCTTTATTATACTACATCTGCTTAAGTGAAAGTGATTTTTCACCCTTTAACATCATATATCTTAAACTTTCAGATATTATTCCCTATTTAAAAAAAATTTAAGATTGCTCAGATAAAGTGCGAATTTGCTGTATCTAGTTTGGCCATGAGATGGTCAGAGGTATTTCAATCCCATCCAGTTATGGATAACCAAATAAATTATAACAGTACAAGTGACAAGTATTATAATATGTGCATAAAGAGTGTGCAACACAGAGAAAGAAACATTTATCAGTAAGAACTCTTGACAAGATAGAGCAGTTGGGCAACTAGGCTTAAAAACTGGGCAGGACTTGAGCAAGAAAAGACCATGCTGTAGAATAAAATCTAGTTTGCTGGCTATTATGTCCCTTACAATCTGAATTTACTTCTTTGCACCACTCACTCAAAATCCAAAGTGTTGGGTGGGAACTAGAATATTGGGAGTTTGGTCAGTTTTAGATCACGTACTTGTCCTTGGGCTTTACGGGGTGAGAACAAGGAGAATTTGGCCTGCTAACTTTGAGTCTTGAGAATGGGAACCAAAATTGAGAAGTGGCATTGGGCCTCCCTCCCTCAAAAATGCTATGCACAATGATGAATTCCCAAAAGAAAGAGCAAGCTAATAGAAAGGGTAGTGGGTTGAATATTGATCAGCCAAAAAGTTAACAAATGACTGCTTATAGAATCTAAGTCAGACTTCCTGATTAGAGAAAAGACCTAAAAGGAGTGTGTTCCTGAAGAAGTATCATTTAAACTGAAAGTATCAAGTAAGAATTGGCAAACTGAAGGGAATAAAGAATATTTTAAGTGGAAAACATACTAATGTGCAAAGACATAGAAAGCGCAGCATTTTCAATACAAGAATAGATTTGCCATGGTGAGATTGTAGTCTGCATGTAGAACAGTTAACGGAAATGAAGCTGGAGAAATGAAAAGTTAGGTCACCGAGATAAAATTTTTGATGTATTGTTTCGGCAATGTGAAGTCCACAAAAGATTTTAAGCAAGGATTTGTCAAGATTAGTTTTATGTTATAGAAAGGCTACTTATGCCTCAGTGAAGAGGATAAGTTTTGGTAATTCTCTAAAATGTAATCTTTGGGCGAAGGTGACAACTTCATGTCCATTTTACAGTTTATATTAACTCTAAATTCTTGTCTCACTTACCAACTCAACTCTCTAATGTATAACCTCTCGTTTTTAATATTTAAAATACCTTACTTAGCATCAGATATCTTGTTTTGAGTATTATATCTGTTTTCAAGGGCTGCTGCTGTATGCATTATCACACAGTGGTTTAAACCAATACAATTTTATTATGTCAAAGTTAGAGAGCATAGGTTAGAGGCCTGACATGGGTCTTATTGGGCTAAAAATATAAATAGGCTGCATTCCTTCTAAAGTCTCTATGAGGAAATTGTTTCCTTGCCTTTTGTATCCCCACTCTCCTTCTTCAAAACCAGCAATGTCTGGTTGAGTTCTCACATTGCATCACTCTGACTCTGCTTCTGTCATTGCATTTCTTCCTATGACTCTCTTCTCCAGTTTTAAGGACCCTTTTGATTACACTGGGTCTGCCCAATAATCTAGGATAATCTTCCTGTTTTAACATCAACCAATTTACAAACTTAATCCCATCTGCAACCTTAATTACCCTTGGCCACGTAAAATAACATATTCACAGGTTCTGGGAATTAGGATTTGGATATTTTTACAGCAATATCTTTACAACCATACTCTCAGAATTTCTGTGATACGATCAATCACAGGACTCACAATCTGTTTTCCCTGTTATTGAGCATTCAGGCTCTGCTGTGTCCATGATGCTGGTTGTAAAATATTTTTGTCCCAGATCTGTTTCTCCCTTTCTATATGATAATCGCTCACTACTCTTATCACTTATATCCCTTGAGGGGTGCAGAATACTGACATAAAGTCTTTTCCTAATTACAGATGATCTACTGATTACTCTTATTCAAGAAAGCCCTTTTCATAAGCATCCTTATTTAATTCTTGCTCTAAAACTTTAAAGTAGCTTTTGTTACTGTTTCTATTTTGTCATTTTTCAGATGAGAAAACTAATGTTAAGAGAAGCTAAGAAGAGAGTTAATGAAGTTGGCACCACAACCTAGGTCTCCCGTCTTCACACTACTATTGTATCTGCTACGTTTCCCACCGTAACAGTTCTGTGGGATGTGCTGCTGGGATCACATACTAACTTCAATCCTGCATGGAATTCCTACTATTTATGAAGGATTCTCATTAGTTCCTATCCACAGGCTCCAAAGCCAATATGAGCTTCTCCCGTCATAGGAAAATCTCTCTCTATTGCCAGAACCCTTACCAGCCTATCTCCCCAGCCATGCTTTTGCAGGTGAGCAGGTTTATTCCGGCTCCCGCCATGGTTTTTTCCTCTTCAGATGGGCAGGAGGGAGGGAAAGAAGAAGGGAGGGGAAACAGGCTCACTTAGAGATGTGGAAAGCTTCAGTGCCCTTCTCTTAGTGATACCTGCTGTTTTGCTTTTGTTAAAAATACCACCAGCCAGGCAACATCAACCTGTAATCTACAGTCACAATCAGATCACACTCTTATTTCCTGGGATTCTGAGAGGGACTGAGGCTTCAGAAAGTTATAAATATAACACTTTACAAACTGAACTGGATGCCCAGGGAGAAACCCCTGCAATTAGCAACAGGACCTTGTGCTGATTAGATACAAGGCTTTCAAAGAGCTCAGAACATGTGTTGTCAGGGTTTTATCACATATTCCCTACCCTTCCTGAAATTACCCCCATAGCATAAAAGACATTAGATATAAGTTAGGTCCTTCTTAATGACCCCACTTTAAAATTCTATTTGTAAAACATTTTAAAAGTTTCAGATTCCTTTTACTTACATGATTTTATCCAATATTCACAGCATTCTGTGAAGCAGGCAAGGCAATTTCAAGTATCCCTTTTCATAGATGAAGATTTGGAAGCCCTTCTTTACATAGCTAGTGAATGGCAAAGCCAAGAATAGAATCCAAGCTCCAGGTTCCAATTCAGTTCTTTCCCTACACCATATTATTCTCATTTTCTCTTTTAGTGCCTTACCCACTTCACTGGACGGGGCTTAAAGAAACTGAAGTAGCAATAGACTCAGCATCAGAGAGCTGTCTTTTAAACTAAAGCTTTCAGTAACAACATAGTTACCCAAAGTGTATGTGCATCAGCCTGATGCATTGTTCTCAATAAAAAGTCTTCTCTTTCCAATTACTGGCACAATCAATAAATATGTGTTGTCTGCCGACTTTGTAACAACCCCGTGCTCAGTGTTAGAATAGACTGCACAAGAGGAAAGGTAAAGTTACTGTTGTCACAGGGCTTATCTTGAGTGAGAAAAAAAAGTGGAATCCATGGAATGTTAGAGAACCTTTAATTTTTAAAAGAAATGCATGCTGATTATAAGTGCAGTGGGGGTTCAAAAATAAAATGAGTAGAAATGGAGATTGAACTGAGCTTAAAGAATTTAAATAAGAGAGAAAGAATAAGCATTATTTTACTTTGCTTTTTTGTTTGTGTGTTTAAGTTGGGAAACACCTTTAACAAAGATCTGGAAGAGATCAAGTCTGCTAACCGCCATCCTGAGGTCCTGGTGGCTTTCCAATTTTGAAACTATCCTTATATCCATCTTTTCACCTTTAGAGAAATGACAAGGCCTCAGTTTACACCCTTGCAAAACATTGCTGCTAAACTCTTGCCAAGAGTAGAGTCTGGAACTCCTCAATTTTGAATGTGAGTCCAAGTGATCATGCTGCCTACCTACTAATGCCTCCTGGTACACACAGCACTCTGGTCCTCATACAGACACACTGTGGAAGGGAATAAGACTGCTTTTATATAACACAATGGCTTGCCACTTTCCCAGAAAATATAAACACACGTCTTAAGTAAAAGTTTTGTTATACACCTATAAACATTTCTGGTGTACTTATACTGTGGTAGAGACTTGTAATGTTTGTATCTACAACTACTTTTCTCCTTTCAGACAATGGGAACATTATCATTCATTATCCCCATCTTGAAGTTGAATAGGCTTGATCTAGTAAATGGGTTATAGATAGAAGTGATATGAGTGACCTGTGTCACTTGTAGATCAGAGCATTTAACTCTGACACAGGACCCTCAGATATTCTTCTTCACCATGTCCCCATAACTGGCAAAATCCTTCTCAGCTCCCAGAAGGAGGATGGCTTGGAGCTGAGCTTCCTCTCTAGGTGTGATTGACAGATAATGGGAATGAGAAATTAACCTCTGTTGCTTAAACCATTAAAATGTTTGAGTTGATTTATTTAACAGTATAACCTAGCCAATTCTAAATATCTTACTTTACATTTTTTGAAAGAGTAGGTGGCAAAAATTCCAGCAACTTCAACCCAGTGTCTAATTTTCACTAGTTCCTCTTTATTTTCATTAAGATACTCAACTACATGTTCACTCTAGTCATGATGGGTATGTATTGTTTCCAAGCCCTTTCCCAGCTTGGCAGGAATTTTTCTGAAAGATTTCTTGTGGCAAAGAGAATTATCTTATCTAAGAAGCTGAACCAAGCTCTGGGAAGCCTGTCCATAAAGAAAGGAGTCTAGAGACTTGGATTCCTGTGAATGTAAATGCACATTTTTATCATGTTTCTAGTTCAAAAGGGCTGATCCCTCCTTCTGCCTGCTTTTAGGATATACTAGATACAAAAGATTAAAAGATAAAGCATTATAAAACCTTAGTTTGGTTTGTTAGAATACCTCTAGGAAGAAGTTAGCCAAGACACAAACCCAACTTTTCTAAATGGGCCAATATATGTGGACTGAAGAATGGAAAACGTTAACTTTTTAATCATTTTTTTCTTTCTACTGCTTCAAGGTACGCTTCCTTTTCCTCTCTCTTAAAGTTCTAGCTGCTCCTGCTTGTTAGATATCATGTTCATTATTAGAGTATACTTTGTTGCCATAGCAATTCGTTCCTACTCTCACATTTTATTGCAGTTATAGTTGCTACAGGCAAAAGAGAAAGGGTGGGGGTGGGGGAGAGCATGATTTTATTTTCTCTCCAGTAGCCAGGTTTTCTCTGATCTGAAGAACTTTTAATTCCCCCTAAAAGGGAGCAGTTTCATAGCCAAGAATAGTACGGGGGATGCATTGCATGGAAAGACAGCTTGTTGCTCTCTAGGTGGCAACTTGCACAGTGTGAGCTACTTTCGTGACCCAGGTAGGATTACATCATTCTTATATTAACTCCTTCCTGCTTCAGCAGTTACACAAAAGGAAAAAAAAGAAAGAAAGAAAGAAAGAAAGTAAAGAGGCCCTCTATCAGCAGTAAAGATTTAAAAAGAAATAGAAGTTGGAGGGTTCTACCAAAATGTCTTTCTAAGGTCACCAAGGACAGGGTCTTAAGCGAACTATGAACCCCCAACATTGCAATTATAAAATATCTTACATGTGCATAGTGCTTTTGAAATTTTAACATGTTTTTACATACATTGCCTATTTTTTGTTGCTGGTGTTAAATAGTACCTCCTTGTTGAAGACTTCTTTATTAACTATCTTTCAAACTGATGCCTTAATTTATTCACTTTTTCAACAAATACTTTCATATCTTTTACTGAGTTATTATGTGAATAAAACAGTGTTTTAAATTGTCTAATAGTGCTACTATTTTATCTTAAACTATCTGATTCTGCCACTATTTTCCTTCATGTGCATCAGTCTTCTTCCACCAGACAGGTCTTGCATTCATAGACAGACATAGTGTCCCCCATAGGGACCACTCTAATGTGGGGTATCGTGTAAACTTTGCAGGCTGATGGAGATTCAAATTTTCAACCAGTGTTGTTGCTATGAATTAGACACTTGGAACTTTGAAACTATCTATGTCCCACAAACCAATGACTTGTTATTTGTGTATTAAAAAGTGCAATTACATTTTCCTCTCTCAGCATGATATTAAACGTAATCAAACTTTATGAATACTTCTTAAATATTTTTGCAGGAGAAAAATCTGCTACTTTCAACTGTAATTTTGAAATGTTCAATATGTATAGACAAGCTGCTGTATTTTATATAAATGAATATATTCATAGAACAAACTTTAAATTTTGGAAAAACAACACAGATTGCAAGTGTTTAAATTCCTGTTCATATTCCAGTAGAAATGAGTAATGTGTCCATTTTGGGAATAGTGGCAAATGATTGAGGAGGAGTGCATTTCTACACTTGCTTGAGATTGCTATTTTGTGGAGAAGCATTTGTGATCTGGTGACTCAAGACTGAGGGGTAGGTAGCTGCCCATTCTGTATTCTAAATTATGCTTCCATTGCTCCATCTGTCCTGAACTCATGCTGAGATCTTGTCTAGGTAACACTGCCCTCTACTGGGTGGATCCAGAACTCCTCCTCAGTCCTTTAACCCAGCTGCAATGTGTCCCGGAATTTAGACTCTTAATAAGTCTTTCAGGATTATTTTACAGATGAGGAAAGTGAGATCCAGGAAACATTATGGTCAGGGCTGTGACTCTTGGCAATTTACATGAGAGACCATTAAAAAGAGCTCTGCTTTCCACATTCTTAGATGGCTATTTTTTTTTTTCTAAAGTACAGAGCAGAACTGAGGCTCTGAATGTAACACACAACAAAAATTACAAATGTCTTACTTGCAGCTATAAAACATTGGTTAAGTAACCAAATGTCTATTATTGTGTGCATTACCTGTGCTATTTAAATCTAGGTCATGTGAATTATTTAAGATTTATCATAGACCTTGGCATTATCCTTAAAATCACTGGAGTGTACTGTTTTCTATTTTCTTTCTTTGTAAAATATTTCAGCATTTCAACAAGAATGTGTGTTTCTTCAGATGGAACTTTGTACTAAGGAGCTAAAGAGCTTTAATTAATGAATGCATTTCAAGAGATGGGTTTTTCTAACCAGAGGAGCTTAACTGGTGTCCTTTTTCTTTCTTGCATATTTTCATAAGGTAGTATGTATTTAGCTCTACCTGAATAGAGTTGGTAACATAACTAGATGGAGAGGAAGCCATCAACATGGAAAGGGGGAGATTTGAGGGGTCAAAGTACCATGTGATCGATATTACAATAACACCTCATCTCTTCCTAATTCAATTCTATCAGTCTTACTTCTCTAGCAAACAGTTAAGAACCTAATAAAGACAACAAAAAAGTGTTTTCTAGCCATTAACTTCATAAGAGTGGCCATTGTGCTCTCACTTAATGTGTCTTATTTTACATAAATCTCTTAAAATTAGTCTAAAATATGTGAAGATAAGTTTGCACAATGACAGATAATTACTAGAATTAGTGCTGTGATCACATTGTACATTATAAAAATGTCTAATCACTATATCATATACCTGAAACTAATAAAACCAATATAAGACTATATAACAATTATACTTAAATATATATAGATAATATATACTAATCTATGTATTATATATAAATATATATATGAAGACAGCAAATTATGGAGTAGGGACAGGTGTGGTAGCAAAATGAGCTGTTAACTGTGTACACATACATAGTATCACAAGGTAATAGCTGGTGGCATGACAAAGAAGAGGAGATGAAAGGAACAGACATAACTAAAAGTATTATGAGTATAATGGTATCAAGATTACTAACAACATTTTGCAAAAGAACCAAAATTTGCACACATCTCAGAAAAACCTAATAGTTAATCTTATAATTATGACCTAGAATGGTTAAAAAATGATTAGTGTCCCATTTAATCCAATTTACAGTAAAAAAGAGCCCAATATTCTCCATTTATTTAGGTTTCTATTAAAAAATAGTTAATAGGAACTTCACAAATTTATCCTTAGCTATTCAGAAAATGCAATTATCCAAAAGAAGCCATAAAATAAGAGAACTTGATGAATTCTCTTTGGTTCTTTAGAATTCCCATATTAAAATATAAAATTGCTTTATTCAAGTCATGCAACAAAAATATAACCAGGGCCTAGTCTACCACATGACAGGCAATGTTCTACTCACTAAAGATTCTGTAGGTAACAAAGAGACACAAATTCTGATTCTCACTGGGGACTAATGGAGGAGGAAATACAATAAACTAACTAACTAAATATATATATACAGAATGTGAGATGGCAAAAAATTATTTGGAAAAATATAAAACAGAAAATAAGGACACCAAGTGCCAGTGAGACTGAGAAAGAGTTACAATTATAAATATGCTAATGAGGAGACATTTCCCTGAGAAAACCTATATGAGGTGAGGGAGCAAGTGATGCAGCTATTTAGGGGATGACTGTCATTGCACCTTATAAATTTATATTGTATTATCTGCAATCTTTCCGTAATCTCAGTTTTAAACTCCACACTGACCACTTTATCTTTTCTTGTTAGCTCTCTCCTTCTGCTCCCTGACTCCAACAGTTCTTGCATCCGATGTTGACTCTTCCTTCTTCGCACTGTCTGTCAGCCTCAAGTCCTCACATCCCTTTAAATTCTGTAGTCAACCATTATGACCATTCCCTAACACTTACCCTAAATTTTCCTGCCCCCTCTTGCTTCTCTGTACTTATTTAATAAAATCTTAGTCCTGGGGAAATCCAAAGTATCTTCTACCTTGTGCTTATAGCACATCTCCAAATTAAAGACCTCTAACCTCAACTGAGCTCTCAATGCTGCTCAGAAATCATACCACAGTAGTCTACAACCATTTTATCTTCTACATCCTTGATGAATATTCCATATCCTTTCCTGTCTTATTTTAACTCCAACTTACTCTCAGTTATATGACTTTGCTTTCTATTTCATTAAGAAAAAGAAATCAATGAAAAGAAAACTTCCAGAAGCCCCAACTTCCAGAAGCCCCACCACCATACCTGCCCAGCTACCAGCAGTGCTGCCTTCTGTCCTATTACGGCAGATGAACCGTCTATGTTGCTAATGCCAACGCCTTTGGCCATCCCCGTTTTATCTTATTTTTCCTATCCAAAGACATTTCAGTAATGTTGTCCTGAATCATCTTTCTTTTCTCTCTTCCGAATCCTTCTCATCAGCCTACAAACAAACCTGCTCTTGAATCTAGGTCTTTTCCCAGCTACCAACTTTCTTGTTTGCTCCTTTACAGCAAAACTCCTCAAAAGAGTTGCCTGTCATGTATCTGATTCCTCTTCCTCTTGATTGTCTTTTAAAATGACTCTAATCAGGTTTTGTTTTTATTAGCCCCCCTGTAACTACTTTCTCAAGCTCACCAACAACCTCTATTTTGCTAAAACCAGTAATTAGTTTTCAGTCTTCATCTAGATCGACCTATCTGTAACATTTGACTTAGTTTTCATCATTTATTAATGCTTCTTTTTATTGCCTCTCACCTAGTAGGTCCTAAAGGAATTTTGGTGGAAATGCACTTGAGTCTGGAACACTGAATAAGCAAGGGCACTATAAGAAAAATCACATTTGTATAGCACTTTACATTTTCAAAATAATCTATATATCATCTAATTAATATTTAGAATAATCCCAGCAGAAAGACATTTTTCAGAAGAGACACATTAAAAAGCAAAAAATGACAAAGATGGGATTACATCCAATTATGTATTTTCCCAGAAGCAGAAGCAAGCCTGTGCTGGAAAAGGGGTATTAGATAGTAGCAGTTGAGCAGAGGTGAGCAGTTCAGCAGGCTGAAGGAGAAAGTGTACCAAACCAAAAAGCAGAGGACAGTAAAAAAGAAAAGAAGGATGGACGAGGCTAATTTTGTCCTATTTGCCATTTTATGCCCAGACTATTTTAAAATATAAGACATGTTATTAGGAAAGTTTAAAGTAATAGATAATATTTGAGGTTGATTCTAAGAATAAAATAAAAAGCCATTGGGCTGTGCTCACACTCCTAATGAAAAAATCACTAACAATGCTCTAAATTCCAAGGTTTGTACTTTCTTTGCAAATACCCATTGAGTAAAAAGAAAAGAAAAGGGCTCTTATGGGCTGAATGTTTGTGTCCTCTCAAATTAACATGTTGAAATCCTATATCCCTTCTCCTGCTATGTGATGGTATTAGGGAGAGAAGCCTTTGGGGCTGATTAGGTCATGAGGGTGGAACTCTCATGAATGGGATTATTTCTCATAAAAGAGACCCCAACCAGCTCTTGCATTTTTTCTACCATGTGACGATACAAAGAGAAAATAGCCACCCTCCCAGAAGAGGGCCTGTATTAGAAATGGACCACACTTCTACACTAATCTCAGACCTCAAGCTCTAGAACTGTGAGAAATAAATTACTGTTGTGTAAAAGCTACCCAGTCTATGGAAATTTGTTACAACAACCTGAATGGACTAAGACAAGGACATTACAATTTAGACAAGGGCGTTCAGACTAACAAAAATACCACAGACTAGGTGGCTTAAATAATAAATGTATTTGTCGTAGTTCTGGGATCTGGGAATTCCAAGTCAGGGCACTGATATACTCAGTGTCTGGTGAGGGCCTACTTCCTGCTTCACAGACAGCCATCTTCTAGCTAGGTCCTCATGTGGCCCAAGGGGAAGGAATTTCTCTGGGGTCCCTTTTATAAAGGACACTAATTCCATTCATGAGGGGTCCACCCTCATGACCTAATCACCTCACAAAGGCCTCACTTCCAAATACCATCAAATTGGGGATTAAGTCTCAACATATAAATTTTGGGGGAACACAAACATGGAGTCTATAGTAGTGTCCCAAATTTTTCACCCTGAATCTCTACTATTCCAACTGGATCCGGAACTCTCTAGAGTTCTCTTCAGAAACTGACCTGAGAAGGTTGCAGCCACCAGTGTTTCTAGAGTCAGTATTTGGATATAAGCAATCTAGGCAATATCTAAGAGACTAAAAATGTTGCTTGTTAATCACCAACAGCCTGTCGCTCACGCTCATGCTCGCTGGCTCACTCTCTCTCTCTTTGTCTGTGTCTCTTTCACACACACACACACACACACACACACACACACACACAC
The DNA here is from genome assembly GCA_004027375.1 of Macroglossus sobrinus. NCBI lineage: Eukaryota > Metazoa > Chordata > Mammalia > Chiroptera > Pteropodidae > Macroglossus > Macroglossus sobrinus. The sequence goes on along the minus strand of PVKZ01001146.1, from coordinate 189,663 downwards.
ACACACACAGGAAACCCATGGCTCTTGTATGGAAATAGCAGCAGTTCAAACTGCTAAAGTGTTCCTCTGAGAATCCTTTCACACATATTAAACCTTTGTCTTTCTTTGATCTGAAACTGATAGAGAATACTTTGAACTAAATAATAAAGAGATCCCATTACTGTCATTTACTTGCACACATATAAGGATAAAAAGGCCATCTTCACATGAAATTGTAATGCTGATTACCTTCCTCTGCTCACTTTAAACCCAATCACTTAGCACAGTCCATCAGCATTCAAATACATGGAAGATTGCAGCTTCATAAATTGAGTCAATTCAATTCAGTACCTTGACACTGCATTTGCTATCAATTATGGTAGTCATAATCTCAAGTATTAGAGGAGGAATGGCATATTAACCTAAATTCTACTCAAGGGACTGTGCTGCCTTTACAGGTTTTAAAATTTTTTTAAATAATTTTATTTTATGCATTGTGTTTCCATGAGCCTAGAAAGACAATAACTGATGTGGGCACTGTACTTACTCTGGTCTCTAGAGGCCTCTTGCCCACTATTTAAAATCCTACTTTATCATTCCCTTTCATGACCTGTGATCTTGATATATCCTCAGGCTATTTTTGTTTTGCGTTCAAAGGCATTTAAATATTATAAACTACCTATCATATTTAGTAGTGTGTCTGAAAAAGAAAATTCAGGAGTGTTTTAAGCAAGTTAGCTCTCTGAGTCTGTCTCTTTATTATAAAATGATGATAATAACATCCACCTCAATGAATTATTGAGAGCTAAATAGAATAATATGAGCCACTGAACCTTCTCTTCTCTTTCCCTTACCTAAGGTTGTCCCTTACAAGAATCAAAAATGTGTTTTAGTTACAAATGTATCTTTCCTTTTGCCCTTCCCTAGAATGATTCCCCCCACCCCCCACAGAGATCATAATAATGGAAAGGAAATAATTTAAAAAGACAAATCACTTACAGTTCCACAACTCATAATACATATTTATTCACTTATTCAAAAAATATTTACTGAGCATCTACTATGTACCAGGTACTGTTCTAGATTTTGGGACTACAGCGCTAAATGAAAAAGACAGAAGTCCTTGCCCTCAAAGAATTTAATGCAAATAGCTTGCATTTTATTTTTCTTCTTTCCATCTCTCCTCTATATACAGACATAATATGTAATAACAGTAGCCACACTTTTTATTCTGCTTCTTTCAATCAATATTAGAATTTTTAAGGTTCTATGTTGCTAAACTTTACAATTATAATAATGTCAACATAAGATTTCTTGGAGTTATATACAATAATTCAATTGCTTAGTCCTCTAATGTTAGAAATTTAGCCCCAGTACCCACCCCCAACTACAATGAACATCTCTGTATATTTACCTTTTCCTACTGATTCCTTTTGTATAACTACATCAGGGTGGGATTGCTGGGTCAATGTTTAAGAACGTTATTAGTATCATTTAGGTAAAAGTAAGATAAAAATTGAACTCATCATCCTCTGGTGTATTCTCTCTACATAGTTTAGAAGCAGCAGATAATTTAGTCTTCTAATGTGTGAAACATAAATAGAATGCTAAAGGAAATCAACCCACATTCATTTAGGAGAGGAAGAAATATAGACAAATTTCTCTTAAAAACAAAAAAGGTAGGATTTACAAAGTAGAGGGTATGTAGCCCAGTGGGCAAAAGATAATCAGATGGGCAGAGTGGGTTGAGGTTATGCAAAGGCCACAGATGTAGAATGAATAAATTTGAACATGATCTAATAAATGGAAAGTCATTTCTTCAACAAGAGAATGGCACAAAGAAATGTGCCATTATATCATCTGTAAAAACAATATTGTCTTGCTCTAGGGAAGGTGAGGAACCTGGATACATTTTATTTTACTAAGTTTTTACATTTGTTATTAAACCCCAAACCTTCTTCTCACTGTTCCTCAGAGCACAAGGAATATAAAACACCTAAAGCAGCATTCAGCCCAATGTGCTGATAAAGAAGATCTTAAGTGGGATGTGCTCAGTCAGCACAGCCTGCTTGACCCTCAGATGATGATAAAGCAGAATCAATAAGCCCCAGGAAGTGGGTAGCAGTTCTTTATGATGGAAAAGTTCTTTCAGCTCCTGGACTATCAAAATGCAGTCCCTCTATTCCAGGTAATTAGGCTTCTACTCATTAAGTGAGCAGCATTAATAATCCGCTGACACTTCAACCCAAAGGCTAGAGAGTATAGATGAGGAGATGCTGCTTTCTGTGTATCTTTCCTTCTCATTAAATCGAAGGTTATTGAAATGGACAAACTGGGCAGGAGGCTAAAGAGGATACTCAGTTCCCTTTGGAGGACTTGAGTGTATTAGTGATCAGACATCATTCAGTTTTTTTTGTATCCAATTGGTAGCGTGGAAAATAGACTTAAATTAGGCTGAAAATATTTTGAGAACAGGATTCCTTTACTTTATACTGTTTTTCTCCCACCTAACTGGAACAGTGCCTGGATTGGTGCCTGCCACACAGTAGATGCTCAACAAATATTTGACTAGTAAATGAATGAACCATATATAATAGTCGCTCATTACATATTTGGTATTTTGCCTATTTGCTTGGTTTACAAATTTTCTGTCTCTGATTCTTTATGACTAGAAGTTAGTAAGGTAGAAAATTGATTTTCCCCAGTGAAGAAAGTTTTTGAGAAGAAATGGAAAAGAAAGGAGAAAATAGTATAAACTTCACCATAGAGAAATGTGCTAGATGGACCTTCACTACCCCTAGTTATTATTTAAAGGTCTCCTGTTGGTTGGGAGAACACTTTTCAAGGCTATAATCTAGAATAAAGAGATAAATAAAGTGTTTTGTCCAATGTCCCATTTTCACAGCCTAGTATAGTAACTAGTACATAGGACACAATCATGTATATTTGATGAATGAGTGACTGAATGAATGGATTTCAAAGCACAGGTAACAAGCATGGTGGCAATTCAGAAATTTTCGATAGCCTGTAACTCCATTAGTGGTCAACTATTATGAGTATTCCATCAGTGATGAATCCATCTAATAAGCCATTTTCCAGAATAGATCATTCTACATCTATAATGATATCTTGAGAAACTCGTGGTTAATTTATAACTCTGTATCTATCTCTATGCAGGTACTGGCAGAGTGGAAGTGATTTAAAAACAAACAAAAATATCAAATATCCCTCTCTACTTGGGGAAATAATACATATAAATATGGAATAATGAGAGAATAAGAACATAAATGCAAAATCTCCCAATTAAAACCTTTTTGTCTTAGATTATGGCCCTAAACACATGACAGAGTTTGAGAACAAGCATCAAATGTGTGGGATATAAAGCTGATTATAACCTGAGAAGCTCTTTTTGCAAAATTATCTTGTGAGTATAGCTCACTACTAAGCCTATGTACCTAAACCAGATGGTATAAGATTTGCTACCTCAAATATGCAGCCCACATGTTCACTGAATTGTACAAGGGACTAACTGGAAAAGTTAGATAACAACCCAAGCAACTTAAATGCCCTTGAAGTCATAGAAAATTTTATAAAAATACATAGATTTCTAAAAATTTTAAATGTTTAAGACCCCTTAAGAAATGGAACACATGCAAATAAATATAAGAAATGTTAAATTGGCCTTGGATTAACATATGTAGGATCTATAATAAAGGACGACTAATACATGGAGCTGCAAATGTTGGTCTAGAACTAATAATTCAGCACAACTGTATCAATGTCTTCCTGTAAAGGCTTATATCTTCTTTCTGTTTTATTTTAGGACAGGAGAGTACACAAAAAGGTGAATCAGAGATATATATTTATAGTTCTATTTCTATTTGCTACCACAGCTTGCATTAGAACAATATCAAACATTTTAAAGGTTTTTTTTTTCATTTTGCATTCTTAGTGTTAAACACTTTAAAAACACTTCTGCAAGATATCACTCCATGTTCATTTTATCTTCCCTCACCAATTAGTTACTGAATTATTTAATTAATTCAACGAACATTTATTGAGTTCCTACTAAGTGCAAGATGTTGTGCTAGGATTTGAACATATAAAATGACTGAGATATAAACTATGCTTTAATGGAGTTCAATCTTTTGGAAATCCATTTAGTTATAAGTAGTGATACAGGAAAATGTCACTATGTTTAGGTAAAAGCAAATCCTTGGGTGTGGTTGTTATGGACACAAAGCATGGAAGAAATGTAGAAAATTAAGCTGAAAAAAATATTAGACATTTTCCTGGTAATGGAATATCAATGAAGAGATAAATTTGAGTTTTAAACTGAGGTTTGTGAAATAATAAATGACCAGCTTACATTTTTTTTTAATGATGACCTTAAAAGCCATAAAATGGATTGGAAGAGGGATGCACTAAAAAAAGACAACTGGGGAAATTTTTGAAAATTTCTAAGAATAGAGTTTTCGACTAAAGCTGCAGAAGTGGGAATGAAGAAAAAAATAATATTTAAGAAGGATTTTTGAGGCAGAATTGACAACAGTATTATACATTTACTATGGAATTAGTAAATAGGATGTGTATGATTTATGACTGAAAACATAAGTGTTGATGAGATCCTAAGTGGAAACATAAAATGAGGGGGCAAAAAAGTCCAAGGCTTAACTTACAGAAAGCCCAATGTTTAGGAGATCAAAAAGAGAAAAAGGAGACACCAAAGAATCTAGAATGGAACCATGAGTGACACTGTGTTTTAGTGCAACTAATCACAGTAAAAGCAAGTACAAGAAATTAAGTTCAAGAATTACTTGTTTAAAACAGGAAGAAACCTTATAAAGAATTTAGATTAATCTTGTAATGTTCAAGGTAAGAAAAACAACTTGTCCGATATATTTACTTGCCTATTTAGTGACAGAGATGAGACTTGAATCTAATGTTTCGACTCAGCCAATTTTCTTGTTGTCATATATATCTTCCTTAATATTTAAAGATTAATGTTGACTTGCTCTCAGATCTTCTTTTTTCTCTTGTGCCTTATTTGTATCTCCTGGAAATCAAATTCTAACTTAATATATAATTTTCTTGATGTACTCCATGCAGCCTTGATCTGGGATTCAGGAAATCTGAGTTCAAGATATGTGATATTGGACATGGTCCTGAATATCTCTGTAGCTTAGTTTCCCAGCTATAACATTAATGACTGGTCTAAGTGATTTTCACTATTCTTTTTTATCTCTGAGATCTTAGCTATCCAGTGGTATACTGATTAGCAATCATCACTAGGTGGGTCCCAATCTGAGTGGGGACAAACTAATTGTTAATATAGTCCACTGGCAAAAGAAAAGCAATGTCAAGGCTCTTATAGCTCTGGAGGACCATAATGTGGACCTTAGAAATATTGATTCCTGGACTATAGCTGGGGAACGTTCTGTGGCTTTTGCTGATGGTAGTCATTTTATCTCACGTGATCCAGTCAGCAGAGTAGGCTACTTTGCCATATCTGCTATTTTCCTATTTTTATGTCTTTAGGGAAAAAGCTGGCCAAATAAATTAGGCTTTCAGCATATTCTTTAAAATTTTTGATAAAGCTCAGAGCTCCAACATTGCCCCAGTTTCTTATTCATGACTAGTTATTTAAACGAAGCATGCATTATTACACAATGCTGATCTTCCTTTAAAGGAAAACACTGGCCCACCTATGTCTGACAGACTGATTTGTCAAAACGAAACAAAACAAAACAAAACAAAACAGTAAATTTCCTTTACTCACCTTCCCAATCCACTTAGGCCCTGTAAATGTTCCTTCCAGCCCATGACACACTGAAGAAAAACAAATTTTTAAAAAATTCCTAGAAGGGTTGTTGTAATAAAGAGGGCTTTTAATGATGTTTTGACATTTTCTGGATGAATACTTTGGTAGAACAGACTGAAAAAGTGTTCAGGAAAGGATATGGGAAGCTTAGAACTTGTATATGAGCTGCCAGTAACTATTTTCTATTAACACAATTATTATACAATTGTAATATATATAATATACAGGAAATAATATATTTAACACATTTTAAATATAACACATTTTTGACAGTATTATAATCTCCAATTTTTGAGGTCTTAAAATGAATATATAAACCTGGGAGTATCTGTTTCATTAAAAATGGTTGAAATAAACTAAATAAATGGACTTTGACATTTTAAAATGACATTAGAGCTGGATTATCAAGTGAAAAGGCAGAGTTTCTTTCTCTGGAGATATTTAAAAATAGAATGAGTGTTCATCTTTCTAGAATTATTTAGATATACTCTTAACCAAAGGCTAGCAGAACTATGTGACATTAAAAAATTTATTCCAATATTTCAAAAGTCAGATTAAAATGTCCCTTAAATATATGTCTTATGCATAAAAGTTTTTGTTTGAGGCCTTAGAGCATAGATTGAAACATAGAGTCAGTCTTGTGTAACATGAAAGTGTCAGGGCTGAGATGCTGAAGCATGAGGGCACAGTGGTGTCATTAGGGAGAGCTAACACCCTAGCAGTTTGCCTAATTTGATAAATGGTAATGAGCAGCCATTAATCTCTAGTGCAAAGGGAACCTATCTGTAGTGATTACAGAGTGGAAGAATTTAGTGGGTATGTCTTGGGGATGGGAGGGAGTTTCCAACCTTGCGTCATGAGTAGTCACCCACACATACACACGCCTCAAACCCTAAACAGTTGCAGAGTCAAAGTGATTATAGCTAAATTGAGTAGAGAATTCTAATGATGCAGTGACTTCCTATCTGAGAATGCCTTATCCTCTTTCCCTCTCACACGGTACTTCTCCAGCCACTCTAGATGTAGCCCTTAGCAGGCGGTGGCCTTTGCAAACTGATTTTATCTGGCTTAGGATCCTACAGTCCAGGTGCTGTGTTCTATGCTTGGCTACCAGAGTACTAGAGGGTGTGGCTTAAACTATATGCACTATTGACCAAAGAGCTTCTCTGGAATATAAACCTCCTCTTCTCTTGCTGCATCATCTGGAGGAAACCATGACTGAATATCTCCCAAAAGATTTAGTAATGGCAGACAATGCTTGACATGAGCCAGCTGCCTTGAGGGAGAGGTGATGATCTTGGCTGGAATTAAGTAACTACAGGCATCAACAACTGCTGCACCGTTACAGGCCATCTACATGACTGCTGTTTACTTTCATCTTGAAGCAAGTCATTTGGTGCTTGAATCAATAAAAACAAGTTCTCTTTGACCTTAATTTGCCTTCCATATTAGGCAAGAAAAATACAAGCTCAGCAGAATGAACACATGACCCCCTGGCTTGCCCACTGAGAAAAAAAGGTATATGTGAAAATTTGGGGTTAACATTACAAAAACTCATATTTTGAAAACAAAAATGCAATTTAAATGTTCAAAAGTGAAGCATTACTAGTATCTTAAAATTTGGTATTCCAAAATAAATGTAGTCATGGCCTTTCATTTTTCATCATTGCTACTGCTGCTATTTTGTTTTTACTTTTGACTAAATTGATATAAAAACTTCCAATAAGTACTTTGCAATGATATGTCTTGTGCCTCAGTAAATATTTGTTGAATGAATAAAATCTAGTTTTTGCTCACCCATTTATTGACCCTTGTTGCAAAACCCAAGTCTTCTTGGTTCACAATTTCCAGAGCCCAGCTCAGGGTTCCCACCTTATGAGAATACATCGCTTACTATATATTTCCAGAATACTTCCTCATTTCCTTAATTTCCCCTATTGCTGCTCAACCTGTTTTATAGACCATTAGCATTGACATCAGTGGGGGCAATTAGAAATGCAGACTCTTGGTACCACCCCCAGCCTACTATTAGATCAGAATCCATATTTTTTAAATACCTAGAAATTTATATCTGCATGCAATTTTGAGAAATACTGATATAACACATTTCAACTTTACAATGCAGTTATGTTGAGTGTGTGTCTATATATACACACACATATATACATATACATATATACATACATATATATATAAATATGTATGTATATATGTATGTGTGTCTATCTGCCTGTCTCTCTGTCTGTCTGATCTCTAGCGGCTTCCCCAAAGAATGAAAATTCCTTGAGATCAGGTCTTGTTCATTTTGAGCTACCAGTCTGATTGTCAGCTCTTGCAACTCCTTCCTGCAGTGTCAGTCCTGCACTGGGCTGTGACTGGATCTTACCATATTCATCAAATATCCCTGTTCCATCTCTGTCCCTCCCACTTTAAAAGCACAGGTTTTGGTCTTATTTCTAAAATCAAGTCTCCACTTTATTTCACAGTTTAGAAACTAGATATCTCTATTTTACTCCTGGGATTAACCTTCTCCTGAAAATGAACCTAATGCTTCAGTCCTGCAGAGAAGGCACTGCATTATGCTTTGATTATAAACTGCCAAAGGGCAGGAGCTGGTCTCATTCTACTCTTTCTTCACAATGTGAATATAGCACAAAAGAACCTTGATTAATGATTTTTCACAAGCTATGGTACCTTCAATTAGATGCAGCTGCTTTAGAGATTGTGCTATCTCTTTGAGGCATCTAGCATTTGGTAAATAATTGTTTCAAAGCATGAAATTTGTCCTATCAACTTGAAAGAATAAATCTCTCTCCCAAGCAAATCTAATTTATCCAGGTAATGTGTATCTTGCCCAACAGATTTAGCTCCTTATGCTGCTATTGAATTTAAACTCACTTTGGCAGAACTGAAAATTCCCAACCCTGTACAAAATGATATTTAAAGCTCTTTGTTGGCATGCTTTTTCATTAATTTGGAAGGATCTTTTTTTTTCTGCTGCCCTCCTTGGCCTTATTTTTACCCTGTTTACAAAAGGAAATTGTGAAAAGACTACAGGTAGAAAAAGCAATACCAATTTTTGCTTGTTAGCATCAACACATTATACTTTTATTATTTCCATTTGCTTATTTCAAAGAACTTGTGGGCCATCTACACTGGAGTGAGTGACCCTGTGCAAATAATGAGATCATTGTCTTCTCTGTTTCGGTAAAAGTGATTTGATTATGCCTTTAGCTTGCACCATTGGTAGGGCAGGGGTGGAGGTGAGAGTAGAGATATAAATATACCTACCAAAAGAGAGAGAGTAAGAAAGAGGCAGCGAGAGAGGGACGGAGAGATCTAGCATGATGAGAGCAGTTAGATGAGAAATGTTCAAGCCCTTGTGGTCAGGTAGGTATGAACCCTAGCTCTGTAACCTATCAGCTGTGGGAACTAAAGCATTAAAAAAAAAAGAAATGTCCTGCATTAAAAAAATGTTACCTAACATATGGGAACCCTAAATCTCTCATCCATAAAATAGAAATCATATGCCTAACTCTATTCATAGCTACCTTATACCTGTACAGCTTGAGTATTACACAAGGTATCTGCTGAGGGGAGAATGTGGACTAAAATCTAGTTCTACACTCACCAGGGCATGCAGCCAGGCACAGGATTATCTCTGCCTGAAGGGACAGACAGCTTTTCCTAATTAGCACAAAAGTAGTACAAAGGCTAGCTCATAAGTTGCCCTTGCTCATATGATTTCTTTTGAAGGTTAAAAAGTTATAGTATATAGAACTATAAATGAGTCCTTGGCATTCACTAAATATTTGCCATGTTAACACTCCTTGTTTTACCTCTCTCTGAATATAGATTTCATTCTCCATATACAACTCTCTCCCCCAGGCTAGAACCAAGGCTGCATACTGTTCCTGGGCTTACATCTTCCCAGCTCTGCCGCCAGGGAAGTAACTTGTCACCTCAATTTCAATGTGAAAAATCTCCAGAAAGACATCTGATAGACCTGTCCAGAGTCACAGGTTTAGAATGGTGGAGTATTCTCATTATCAATCCTCACCATAACCATGTGAGAAGCAGGGAAAAGTACAGAACTCAAAGAAGGGTCAATCATCTCCTGCTCTCCCCAACCTCCCTAGAAGATGAGTGATCTGCAGGGGAGATAAAACAAATATTTCCACCACAATTCATATAAATATTGAGTACTTGTGTGCTTAGACTCCTGAAATACACAGAGACAGAAGAGGTAAAATTTGTTTGAAAAAATAGAACAATATTTTAAGAACCATTATATCCAGATAAGTTAGCAAAAACAAAATAAAAATTATAGTACTAGTTAGTGTTGCCCTTGATGGAAATTATTTCTCTTTTCTGGGGCCCAGTTTCCTTATCTGAAAAATGAAGGTTGTGAATCAAATCATTAGTAGGTTCCCTTTGATTAATGTTTACAACTTATCCATCCCTTTATCCATCGTTCCAGCCATAAATCCATCTCTCTATCACTGTTTGGTGTTTCAGACACTTAGATCCTAAGTCAGCCAGTGTTTATTGAGAGCCTACAAATACAAGGCATTATTTTAGCTACTGTAGTATATGCAAAAAAGCAAATGACTCCTTTTTCTCAAGCTATTTCCAGTCTGATTAGAGTATATAGTATATGTAAAGCAAGAATTATGTAATAGAAATAATTATGTAATAGAGAACACTGAAATAAAGGCAAAAACAATTCATGAACAATTTTGTAAGACATCTGGTGAGGAGAATTTGGGCTTCAGAGTAAGCAGGATGAAATAGCAGGAGTGGGTGGAGGTAGCTTCATGAGAGAAGTGGTTTTACCTCACCTGGATACTGAGAGAGGCCATCACTGACGAGGCAAAGAAGACAAATATGCATCTTCTAAGCTGGAGAAAATAACTCAGTTCTCCATTTCTCTAATACTAACACTGAGTTATTTTGGGTTATAGCTTTTTTTCAATGTTTTACTGTTTTGCTGAGTTTATACTATGTAAAATAAAAAATACTGACATATATTGTAAGTATATGTCAGAAATAGAAGTTACCTGAAAACATTCAAGGTAACTACTAATTGCATTTATCTGCTAATTAGCACTTTCTTTCTCACTGACTATAATACCAGATTGGATTTCCCACTGGGAAACAGAAATAAAACAAACAAAAAACCTAGTTATGTCCAAAAGACATATAATAGCAGTAACTGCCTTTTCATTTAAACAATACTGATTCCAACTGACTGCAGATCCACATGGAACTGATAGTTCATGAGTAATCAATTGATATAGGAACTAAAGTGGTAGAGTGAGCAAAGGAGTGAGGCTTAGTAAGGAGTGTGATTACTCTGGAGGCTCTCTAATCATGAGGACTGAGGGAATCCAAGTGTTGTAACTAGTGTTCTAAACACTGGTTAAAATGAAAAGCACATGTTTACAAGTCATTTGACGCATTAAGGTACTGTTTAAAGCTTTATAGGATTTGCCTTGGAATTTACTGTCATCAATGAACATACTTCCATAAGATATATTATGATAATCACACCAAGTAGAGGTTGGTCAATTCAAATGGGGTTGGATTTGCTCCTTATCTTTCTATTGCCACATAATCAATAAGGAGGAATGAAACATTAAAACAATACATCTGGCTTTTTACTCCTGCAGGAAGGATGGTTTGCCTACAACAGATGTTTAGAGATCTTGCTATTATTTATCACAATGTTTTTTGTTTATTGCTTAGTTTTTCAATCATCTAATTTTTCTCATTTGTTTTATTCTCTTCTCCAATTATCATTGCAGAATGAGGCGCATACTTTTCTTATTTTCCTCATTTTATGTTATGACTGTTAAGTAGACCAGCACACAGTCGTGTGTATGGGTGATACAAAGATGGATAAGAATTTCATACCTCATGTTCTCACAGTCCAATGTGTCAGACAAATAATCATTATGACTGTGTAGTCTTTCCTATGAGAAGGTATTACAGGGAAATATTTAATAGTTATTAGAAAGGAAGAGAGGGAGGGGTGAGAGGAAGGAGCAAATTAGCCAAACTGGGTAAATCTTAGCATCAGGACTGAAAAATAAGAACCCAATAACAAGAATTAGGTCCATGATGGGAAAATCCCTGTGGAATGTGTATGAGGAACACACTTCTCCAAAGCAGACATATCTGCAATGACGTGGTATTATGTACATCCTAGATACCATAGATCTAGGGTGTCACAAGGTCCAGGCTAGCACTCTGAGAGCCTGAAGAAGTTTTAGCAAAAAACTCAGTTCCTTCATAACTAAAACATCTCTGCTTCTGAGTATAGCTGTCATGATACATCAAAGGACATAATTTATTTTAATAACCTGTCAGAGCAGCTTCCTTACCTAGGGATTGCTTGAAATTCCATTCTCAGACCATAGAATTAGCCTGCTTTTATTCTGGGACTAGCCTAGCACATGAGGTTTATTTTTGGCAAGGCTGTTCTGAAACTGCCAAACTGACCTCTTGTAGTCTAGTTCTGTCACCAGAAACAGACTGACCATATCATGCATAGTCCCTGTACTAGCCTTGCCATTCATTAGCCCCTGCCCATGTGGGTATCCCATAGGCCTTCTTGCCCCACCAAAGACAGAACACATGTAATGCTGAGCAACTGAAAATAAATTATTTATATTTGTTGAACCAATTATATAGTATTAAAAGGTAAATAAGACCAATAAATGTATGTAGGCTTGAAATTACATTTTTAAATATATGTTAATAGTTGATTTCTTTTTCTCTTTCCAACTCTATCTACCTACTTGCATAAACCTCTAACTTCAGCCTAACTGGCATATCTATTTTTACATTTTCTCATCTCATAGTTTGTTCATGTCATCTAGAATTATTTCTCCACATCTTCTACTACCAACATACATTCTGACAGTCCTTTTAGAACCAGCTAAAATCTTGCCATCCCCCAAAAGAGTATATTTTATCTTTCTTTGTGGCTCTGAGAACATCTTGCCTATACAGTCTGTCATGTTAGATATGAGCTGCTGTCTTCTTTTCCTCCCACTGTTAGTCTACATTGTTGTTTTATTCTTTTGCTATAACACACATTTTCACTAGTTTATATTGTTTCCCTGATACGTTTTGTTTTTTGAGAGCATATATCTTATTTCAAATTTCTATATATTATAAAAAATTCAAGCTTAGGTAAAAACATCAATAAACATTATTTACAGGTATCTGTATCTATTATTTAAATATTATATGATGTCTTATAATTTGATAAAAAAAGATCTGGTCAAGTAAAACTGAACTGATGTTCATCAGTCCTTTCCATGGTTTCTATAATATCTGTATAAAATATATTATTTTAAGAATTCCAGGAAATAACTTTTTAAAAATAATTCTCATACATTATATGTATTATGTATTGTCTAAATCAGATTGCATATTACATGCGCTACAGAGTTCCAATTCCAGGTAAGATGGAGTTTACACAAGATGGAGTTAAGAGTTTCACTTCCCCTGAATTCAACTTATAAACAACTTATAAACCTGAACAGAAATCTTTGCCTAGTTATTTGAGAACTCTGAAAAGTAAATGGCAGCACCTGGATCAGAGAAGGATACCAGAATTTGCAGGACCATCAATGAGCAATGAGTTTCCCTTTTTTTTTTTTCTAGATTGCCCCAGTCTAAAATTAGTGCAGTCTAAACTTGGAAGTGAAGACTATAGTGTTGATAGTAAGAGATATAGAAAAAGCTGAGATAGAGCATGAAAGGGGACTCCTAAAACTCAGAGTGGAAGAAAGCCTTTGTCTTTCTTTCTCCCTTTTCTCTTTGTTTTCTCACAGTCCAGTCACCAGGAAATCCCAAGGTAGAGATGTCAGTGGCAGTGATAGTGGTTGGCAATGAAAGCATGATAGAGCCAAAACTCTGAGAGTAGAAAACATTATCTCCTTTTGGTGAAGTTGTAGCACCAAAAGGATAGGGCCAAACCCAACTGCCATTTTTTTCTCTCTCTCTTGGATCTCCCACTAAATGACCTCAGATGTTGTTTCTGGCTGGAGGACCAAACAAAAAGAGAAGCTTAGGAAAAATGTTTAACACGATTAAGTTGTTTATGAATCCCTGGGCCCAGCCCTCAAACTGTATATACATAGAACTGACCCTAATTAGCATACCAAAACTTTGAAAGCTGAGCTGATTGTATATATGCCTCTGCCCAGATTCGAGCCCAACCTCTGAGTAAAGCACATATGGGATGGCCCTGAACAACTCTGTAAAAGTGTTGAAAACTGAACTGACATTGGAAACAATGACCAGAGAGGGCTAAAAGTAAATACCAACCTTCTCCATAGGATTTGAACAAGACTCGCATCCCATAATGTGATTTATAAAATGTTCTGGCACATAACAAAACACAAAAATCTCAACTTGCATCAGAAAATATCAACAGATTTTAATGAGACAATATAGATGTTGGTATTATCTGTCAAAGGTTTTAAATCAGTTATTATAAAAATTCTCAAATAAGAGTGAACATCTTTAAGACAAATATATCCAAACAATACACTAGTAATATTATTAGATAAAGGACTAGGTTCATGTTGGAAGTACCATATTCACCAAGCTATTTTCAAAATAAATCCATTTTAAAAATTTGAGGTATATTTCACATGAAATATTTTTAAATTAATCATTTTAGGGTACATAATTCTATGGTTTTAGATTATTCACAAAATTGTGAAACCATCACTGCTATCTAATTCTACAACATTTTATCACCCCAAAGGGATACCCTATAATTATTAGCGGTGACTCCTCATTCCTCCCTCTCCCCAAAACTAGCTTTACTGTTGCCAATTTATAAACAGCTTTAATCCGACCACATCAGGTTAATTTAAAATAAAAATGGATAGTAAAAGATTATAATATCAGTCTATGATACTGGTTACCTGCCCAATGAACTAAATATGACATAAATTCTTAAACAGTTATAAGACATTTTTCCTTAGGTAACAAAGTAGGTAAATGCATAGAGTAATAAGTGGTTTCACTATCAACTGTGGTATAAACTTTCCCTGTAACCATCACCAATTTGGAATATTTTATAAGTCTGAGTGTTCTATAATGTATAAAAAATTTATCTTCATTATTTATTTATAATGAAAATGCCAGAAATATCTAAATATTATTTAAAAGTGTGTTTTTAATTTAGCTTCAAGAAGTGCTCATTTGTTAATAGGGCTGTGTAATAAAAGGAATTCTAGAAGATATTTTCATGATACCTCCTGAGAACAGTTGTTTCTGTCTCCATGCTGGGTTTTTCTATCTGATCCATTTCCAACAAAATAAAATCACTCATACATCTTTCAAATAAGTATTTCTGGAAATCTGATATTATCTTGAAGCCAATCTACCTCTAAATGTTCACTAATCTATTTTTCTGTGTAACAAAATAAATTAATAATTTATCAAAATTTATCAAAATTTCCTTATTTACATATGATTCCCTTTTATGATATTTTTGAAACTAAACAGAAAGCTATAGAAATAAATCATTTGCCAGAAGATAAAGCATTGAAGTAAAGTCACAATAGTATTTAATGACTTGTAGTCCATAAAAGAAAGGCAGTATAAGGGCAATAGCTCTTGTTCACATGAAATCTGTAATATCATGTAAATTATCTAAAGTAGAGTTATTAAAACCCCATCAGTATTTTGCATATTATCAAACATTTTCCTAAGTGCAATACAATATATTCTTTCTATAACATCTAAATCCACAAAACGAAAAGAACTATTACACATTTTTTCTAGAAAAAATCAACAATTAAAAAAACTATTTTCTTGATAGAATAATACAACTATATTTGAATCCTCTGTTTACAAATGAATACTACAATTAGTGGACACTTTGCATTTGAGTGTGTATATAGGACTATGTGAATAAATTTGAGTATGTGTGTAAATAAATATAGATACACATATGGCTGTAGATCAAATAAAGATTATTATTTTCAGCAGAGGAAAAATAATTAGGTGACTCACAAATGTTGGCCCTGTTTACACTTCTGTCTTGAGGATTAAGATTTGTTAGCTCATAAAAAGCTAGGTTTATTACAGGTATCAATTAAATGCTGCCTAGGGCTGAAAACATGATGTGAAATATAATACAATGTGAAATTGAATCATACCTATGAAATATAAAACAATAAAATCCATATGATTACTAATATACTTTTAAAAGTGGGAATGCTTCCTACTCACTGCCTTTCCACATCTCTCTTTGTCCCTTTCACTCTCTGCCTCTGAGAGGAGACCACATTATGCCTATGGAGTGTTATTTCTTTTCTAATAAACTTTCTTTTTGACTAACTTTGGCGTGTGTTTGTTGAATTCTTTCTATACTCTCTGCCAAAGGACCCTCCTCTCAGTGCAGGGCTTGGGCTTCCCTACCCTCAGGGAAATTTGCCCTGCTCTGCATCAAAATAATTTCCTTAATTTTAATCCTTAAATTTTTTTAGCAAAGAAAAAAATACATTGCTTGTTCCATAAGAAAAATGGAAACATGTAGCATGAACTACAAATATGATCATCATATGTATTATGGATATTCCACTTCTAGTGATTTATCCTGAGAAATGAATTTAGCTAAGCAAAAAAATATAGGTCTGAAAATGTTTATAGCAGCAAGCTAAGGGAACTGTTCAAAATATTATGGTATATCATTTTAATGGAATCTTATTAATTAATTAAAGAAAATGTTTAAAAGACTATAAAAATTTGAAACCTTTTGTATGATAAAATAATAGATAAAAATTAACAAAATACAAAGAAACATGTATACTATAAAAAATAAGTCAATGTATACAATTAGAAATTAATAGAAAACAAACCTTTTTAAAAAAATAAATAAATAGAAGTAGGAATGCTGAATTATAACAAGTTTCTGGCTTGGTAAAAAATATAAACAGACCACATTTAATGATCATTAATTGTGTATAAGTGAGTGTATATATCTATAAGTACATATAAATATATTTATAATAGTATATCAAAGTAAATATATTCTACTGTAAGAAATGTATAGTAAATTTGCCTGAAAGATTATCTCTATTTCTGAGGGATTCAAATACTTGCCAAGGGTAAAGTTGAAAAGACATACTTTGATACATGCTCACATGCTCACAATTTGCTGGATTTTATTTTTCAAAGTTTTTTCCCCCCATAGAATATTACAAAGCTCCGATGCACATTCAAAAATGTATAAATTCCTTCATAGAATTCATCACTTTATAAGTACTAAAATGTGGAGAAAAATGGTTGTGAGAGCTTAGGTTCATTCTTGATATACATAAATCTCCCAGATAAATACTGAAATGCTATAGTTGAAAATCTAAAAGTGGTGACATTTATAAATAATGAGTATATTTACTAAGTCTTAAATATCCTCTACTGGAAAAAATTTGTTAACTAGACACTCATCAAGCCTTCGATATATGTTACCTTTTTGCGGGGGAAGGGGGTCAAAACAGAACCAGTGGCTCCTAAAATTTAATCATAGGCACTAAGGGGAATATAAATGTGTATCAACAAGCAGGGTTTCAGAATTAAGGTGAACTAAGCAAGAGATCTTAGTCAGGCCTATTCAAATTTGTGTCAGGAAAAAGCAGCCAAACCACTGGGTAGATTTGAAAGACAAAAGGGCAACTTCTCTACAGGCAAAAACATTTTCTCCAGACCCTTTAAAGTGTTTATAATTATATACCAGAATTAGAACACTTTGAGTATCTCAGAGTCCCATAATATACGTAAAAATATCCCCAGAAATGTTAATGCCACAAACCACCATCATGAAAATTTTAGAGGAATTTCTGTGTATCTCAACAGGGGTGCTACTGCCATTTCTTTTCCTTTTTACAGCTTTATGGTGGTATACTTGAAATATGATAATGTTTACATATCAGAGTGTGCAATTTGATAAGTTTTGAAAAGTCATAACTACAATACTACAATCAATATAGTAAGCAGATCTGTTGTTCCCCAGTTTTTCCTGACTTTGTAATTCTTTTATCCTGTTCCTATCACTTCTTTCCCAGGTAACCATTGTTCTGTCACTACAGGTTTATATAATTAGAATCGCAAATTATGTAATTTTTTTGTGTCTGGATTCTTTTGATCAATATTTCTTCTTTATTGTTGAGTAGCATTCCCTTGTACAGATATACCATTGCTTATTTGGCAATATCATCATTTATTCATTGGGTATCTTGTTTGTTTCCTGGTTTTGGCAATTATAAATAAACCAGATGTGAACATTTTGTTTAAGTATTTATGTGGACATGTGCTTTCTTTTCTTTCCAGGGAGTGGAATGCTATTTCATGTAGTAAATAGACACGTCTTAAGAAATTGCCAACCTACTTTCCAAAATCGTTGTACCATTTTTTACAAACACCAGTATGTATGAGGGATTTGGTTCCTCCATATCCTCACCAACACTTGTTATGATCAGTCTATTTAATTTTAACCATTCAGCAGGCAGGTAGTGATATATCATTGTGCTATCTTAATTTGCATTTCCCTAATGACATATGATGTTGAGAATCTTTTTCTGTGTTTATTGGCCATCTGTGTATCATCTTTGGTGAACAATCTGTTCAAATAGTTTGCCCATTTTTTAATTGGATTGTTTGTTATTTTTTAATTATTTTTGAATTTTTTTTATATTTTGCATTCAAGTCCTTTATCAGCTGTGTTTTTATAAATGTCACTAAATCTGCATGTGAAATGTGGTTGGCTGAGGTCCCCAGCTCAACAGATGAAAAATTTTACTAAAGGCTGATCACTCTCTTTCAAGTATCCAAAGATAAAAAGGGTTTTAAATCTATCAGTACTGAATAAACTAGTCTTGCTTCTGAGTCTATAGTAAAGCATTTTTCTGTAGTGTAGTGATTAAGGGCAGTTTCTGAAGCTACTCTGCTTGAACTCAGATTTACTCAGCTACATCTTAGCTGTGTGATCTTGTGTAATTTTTTAAAACTTTTCTATGCCTCTTTTGTAAAATGTAATAATACTAGTAGCTGCCTCATAATGTTGCTATAGAGGTCAAATGTATTTATGTACATAAAGCATACAGTGAATGATCAATACATAATTACTATTGTTTAATACAGTTATTACTATTCATCCACTCTCTAAATCCCTTTCTTCCTCCTGACAGCCTATGGCCTCTGAAATACATTTCTCCTAGGGAAAGAGATCAGCCTGATAGTCTTATTATTAGGTCTTATTACAGATAAACAGCAGGAAACATTTTTAATAGTCAAATGATTTTTGTATTAGCATCAGGAAACACTTAAAATATTTGATTCCTTTAGACTGTGAGTTGTGTAAAGACTGAAGACCACGGCGATTTTATGCATCATTTTATTTCCAGTGTCTAGCACAGTGTTTATTATATAACAGGTGCTGGATAAAGATATAAAATAAGTATTTTCAAAATTTCAAATGCTCAACCTCATCTCTCCCTTTCCATAATGCAAAATTCAGCTTCTAAATTACCCTCCTCTTCACAAATCTTGACAGATTAGATGAAGTATGGTTTCATGACAGTTTCATTTGTCCTGAAACAACTACATCATTTTCTCTCCTGAGCTAAATATTGCCATTGCTCCAGTCTCTACAATGACTTCAAGAAGTCACTTGCTCATAAGAGCTATCACTTTTTATTTAATTGATAGTCAGCATGCTCTAGACCAGGATGAGAACTTTAAAACTTTGAGAATCGTCTTGATTTTTCTTTACCCTTTTGATTTTATCTCTTTTACTCCTGTAAAACTGGTTACCTAAAGCAACAGAAGCTCATGTTTAGACATGGTGACTTCTGGGAAGGGGCTGATGCTTGCAGTGAGCTGCTTCTACCCAAGCCAGAACATCTGTCATTGGCAGAATATAAAGGAGACCCATACCTTCTGGATAACTGCACCTATTTTTACTGCCACAAGCTTATGGGGGTCTCAGCTTGTGTATATGAGCACTGTTGATAATCTAAAAGTTTTCAACTATACATAGCTTAGTACTATATTCAATGTTATAATAACAGAGAAGAGGAAGGAAGGGGAACTGATATATCCAGTTCCTGCTATTTGTAACACATAATGTTAGGTACTTTAAATGAACAATATAAAAGATTAAACCAGCCAGCAACTCTATAACTTTTTTATTAAACACCATTTTATGTATAAACAATTGAGACGTAAAGAAGTTGAGGAGCCAGAATCACATGGGAAATCAACTGGTAGATATACATTTCATATCCAGGTCTCCCTGTCTCTTTTGACTCCATGACACTGTCACTATTTAGTAGTTGAAATCAAATAAATGCCAGGAAAGAGTAGAAGACTCCTAAAACTACAGATTTGTCTCTTAACTGTTATTTGTAAGTCAATTAACTTTATTTTTTTTCTAATTAAAGTGACATTTTTAAGGCACTGTGGAGAACACAGTGCAATTGTATTTTTTAAAATATAACACAAGTATTAATTCTATAATTTATAATTTTTTTAAAACCTGAGATTTATCAAAATAATTTCAGTTAAACCTTGATATGTGTATACTAAATTGTACACCATGGTAGATGGTATAATCGAAGAACTTCAGGGCACATACATACATAATTTGCACATATGTGCTCTGGATATAGATAAGTATGTAAATAGTTGTACACATCAAATTAAAATGATATGCTTATCTTTTACTGTGTACATTCAATATAACTTTATATGTAACACATATCTTTAAACTCTCACTGAAATCCATTTGCACATTTAAGATTTAGAGATAGTATGTCTTATAGAAACAAGCCATACTAATATTGAAAAACAAATCTACCAATAAACCAATTATGTTAGTTTGGGGGGAAATGATATTTTAGATGCTATAACAAAGAAAAATGCAATTGTTATAGACATGAAGGTGAACTGTCCTCTGACCAATAGATTTGACCTCGTCTCAGTTGTAAATAAAGAAATCCGTTTTCTTAAGAATGCTAGTAGATTTTCTTCTCATACTTATAAAATCATATTTTAAATTGTAAAAACTATACAAACTGCTATGGATGAATCTGTGATCCACCCACTCCCCCACAAAAAATTTCACATGTTGAAGTCCTAATCCCTAATGTGACTATAAAGATATAAGGAAGTAATTCAGCTTAAATTAGATCATAATAGTATTACTGTCCTTATAAGAGACAATAAAAAGCTCTTTCCCTTCCTACCATATGAGGTCACAGTGAGAAGGCTGCCATCTCTAAGCCAGGAAGAGAGTTCTCACCAGAACCCAACCATACTGGTACCCTGATCTCAGACTTCCAGGCTCCAGAACTAAAAGAAAATAATTATCTGTTGTTTAGGCCACTATTCTATAATATTTTATTATGGCAGCCTAGGAAGACTAATATATCAGCCTTATCCCACCAGACAGGTTTTGCATTCATAGATAGACTTTGTGTCCCCATAGGGACCACTCTAATGTGGGGTACTGTATAAACTTTGCAGGCTGATTGAGACTCAGATTTTCAACCAATGTTGTCACTATGGATTAGACACTTAGAACTTTGAGATTATCTATGTGATTTCACTAAGGGGTCATATGAGAACTTTAATGACAGAGAATTTCTTAATGTTATGATATCAAATATGTATGTATCTCAAGTCATTGATCAAGATACAAGTTCAAAAGTTACCCTCAAGTATTTGGTGGAGGATGTACCAATAGCTCATATTCTCCATAAAGGCCATAATTACCAATGGAAATAGTATCTTCAGGAATTTAATGATCTGCTGAATCAGCAGATGTGCTGAGGTATAATCTCAGACCTTTTAAAAGGGGTTATTAACTGCCAGTGGTGCCTAACCTGAAAGTCATTATTGTTTTTTAGAATTTGTAGACATATGAAAAATTAAAGTAAAAAAGTAATTACCTATTTTTGTGCTACAGAGTAAAAGGGTAAGAAGCCACATGAAATAATGGATGTGACTGTGTAGGACTGACAATATTGCAGAAAACAGGTCAAGCCAGCAACAGATGAGAGATTCTTTGAAATTCATTTTCCATCTAGCTACAAAAAAATAAATGTTATGTCAACATATATTGGGTCCCAATAATAAAACTATATATGTTAGACAAAGGAGAAATTAATAAATGCTGATCTTGGGCCTCAACTTATTTGCTGACAAATCTATATTACATGGTTCCACTGGAGAGCTTCTTAAATGATATAACAGGGTGAAGCATCCCTAAAGATGAAAGTTTTTACAACTCTAAGTGTATGGATATATTCATGTATTTATCAATTTTGATGACTGCACATTCACTATATAATATATGACCATATGAGAGTTTTCTTTTCTATTTAGGTAATTCTGAGAACAATCCATAAAGAGCTTCCCCCAAGTCTCCCCTTTATTATCATCCATCATGCTTAGCTATTTTAATTTGACACTAGCTATATTTTGCTGCCAAGCAGTGCCTGGATAATTCCACATTGACATTGCTAATTTCTAGAATGTAACCACAATGTTTGACATGATGCAGTAAGGCAGTAACTCAAAGTCTATTTTCCAATCCCCCTCATAAAACCTCAAATGGATAAAAGGGATTTAAAAAAAGCATAGATGGTTCACTTTAGTTCATCAAAGGTGGGAAAAGATAGGTGAAATCTCAGTCATTAAAATGAGAAGTAAAGTATCTAAAAAACCATAAAAACAACAAAAAATTGCATCTCAAATTAGAAAAAATATGGCAACTCTTTAATTCATCAGCAAATATTATGAATTTATATGTGCCCGCAACTTACCTTTCCATACTCAGTTTAATCTATAAGAATTGTACACCTAATTCACTACACTGTTTGTAAATATTATCTTAAAAAATGCTCAAAATTCAATTAAACTTTCTCCCCTCTCCCTCTCCCTCATCCTACCCTCATCAATAGAAAAAGGCAGAATGATGAAATAATCAGAGGAAACAGATAATTAGACCATTTTTGGTTTATAGTAAAAACAAATGGCTCAGGGATTATATGTCCTGTCATCAAGTACATCATCTATGACAAATCATTTAACTTATCTGATGACAAAATAATACTTTACTTAATAATTCACAGGCTGCTTTGAGACTCACATATGATAATGTATGTGAATGTGCTTAAAAGCTACCCAGTGCTTAATAAATGTTAGATATTAAGTTATTTGTAAAAGTATTACATGAATATAAAATTTATATGTGTGTTTGTATGCATTTGTCATATATGATTAAAAATAAATATGTAGCACATATAATGCAAATATATGTAATTTCCAATTATTTTTTCAAAAGGAATTTTAACATCTTTAATTTCTTAGCAATTTGAAGTTTTCAATAAAGAGTGAGTTTTGAAGAATCTTTCTTGTATTTAATTAAAGGTTAATGAGAATTTCTCTATATTATTATTATAACCTCATATAGTATCTAGTAATGTGCTAAGTATTATCAATTATAATAAGTTATCTGAATCTTTTCTTTCTCTAAATAGAGTAAAATAAATGTGTTTCTGCATTAAAGAAGTTACAATGTGAGTAGAGAAAATGGGTGTATGACAGGTCCTTAAACAATGTCTTTTCATTCAACATCATATTGTTATAACATTGATGAGATGATTAGAAACTTAACTATTTTTTATATCAATCAGCCTATGGTAAAATTGGTTTTGTTATATGTCATTGTACTTAAAGTCACAGAACCTATCAACAATGTTAAGTGAGGGCTTATTGTATCTAAAAAAATGTTCATTGCATTAAAGTATGTGTGGTAAAGGCCAATATTTCTGCAGAAATTCAGAAAAGTAATCACTCAACATGGGTGGGATTAAATGGAGAAATCTTCATGAAGAATGTATTAGGAGTTAGAATTAGATGCATAGAAGTTTGGGGACAGAGCAGTTTAAGGAAAACAACTCAACTTTGAAAGTTGGTATAGAAGTGTTTGGACAGATGGTTTGAAATTAGATGATCTGAAAGGCTGAGTAACTTGCTAAGAAGTTCCTGTGATGGTCTAGGGATGCAGTCCTGAGATCTCAGGGAAAAAGCCTTGAGAAGGAAGAAGAAAGGAGCAAACCAAGTTTTCATAATGTTTAATAGGGGTAGTACTATCCAGCCACTAGCACTCCTTCCCATTAACCTCTCTGCTCTTAGTCAAATTCAAGGTATACCTCACTTCAGGGTCTCTTAACATGCTGTTTTCTAAGCTTGGAAAAGTTTTCTCCTAGATATTTCCATGCCTTTCCCCCATCACTGTGTTCATACCCTGGCACTTTATCTAAGAGGCCTTCTCTGACAACCCTATCTAAATTAGCACCACTCACAGCATTAATCACCATGTTATATTATAAAATAAGCCTATTTGTTTACATATATAATACCTGTTTCTCAACCAGCATCTGAATTGTATAAGAGAAAACAACTGCTCTATTTCATTCACTGTGGTGAGAGAGAAGCTTAGAGGTAGTAGTAAGCAGGTGGAAATGTGGAATTGGGAACGGAACTGGGAATGAGAGCAGGTTTAAGATGTTAATAAAGGTCATTTGCAGAGGAGAAAGTCAAAAAAACCGTAAAAAGTGACTTATTGAGAGAAATATATGTTGCTAAGAGCCATTCCAAATTTCTGAACCTTCATTCATCTCATGGTAAATGTAAAGAGTGATGAAATAGTTCTTTGATGATAAGTGATAGTAAAGGTTCTTGGAGCCATCACTCTGACAATCATAATCCAGTTGTCAATGCTCTAGATGTAGCAGCTACAGGAAAGTGAGTTTGGTATGTACTGAGCCCAAGATACAGCAGGTTGTTGTGGATCCAACAAATATATAACATATGTCTCTTTTCATATGATTTACAAAAGAATGGTTTTTAAAATTCTAAGTATTTGAAATTGTGGTTATTGAGTTAAGGTTGTACTATAATTATGATGAAGAAAGAAAATAGATTAAATCCTGAATATTTATAGATGCAAAATAGGCTGGACTCTTTGGGTACTAAGCATCACAGCCTGAACTTTGAAACAATCAGAAGGAAAAACTTTAAAATAAGTTGTTGGCAGATCACAATACCTAATAGTTAAATGCTTAAAATAATTGGTCTCAGCCCTCACCATGGTTAGTATGCCTTGCCACTCTGCTGCAAATTTTTGTTACTGTGTCCAGATGTCATTTTTAAACACTTAATATTCTCAAAAGCAAGGTACTTGGACCATATAGTTGATGGTTTATCCAGAACTACTAATTTTTTATATGTATATACCAGAGGTGACTGTGATACCAATTGCCTAAAAAGGACAGACAAATGGCAAAAGCAAGATTATATACAAAGGTTAAAATATTTGTGACCATGATTCCTCATGTGACTGAACACAAATCCAAACAGAATTTCCTGCTGGACAGTCAAAAGTTGAAGAATTTCCACCATCCTTTCTAAATCATATTTATCAAGTTATTTTTATTTTCTTCTATTCGTGAGCCTTCCACTTCAGTCAAACTGGTCCCCTCACTGTCTGTTGATTATTTCTTATATACCCCTGTCTTTATATTTTTGTCCATATTTCCACTTCTGGAGATGTCACCCTTTGATGTTTTGCTGGTCCAAATCGACCATCTTCCAAGACCAAGTTCATGTTGCAGATGTATTAAATCCTTCCTTGATCATCCTGACCCATTATCAATCTTTCTTTCTTGTAGACACTGTAGTGCTCATCGTCTGTATAATTGAATCACATCTTTTATACATTAAACATTTTTATTCTCAGGTTTTTCTTTTTGCAAAAAGATTGCATTCTTTTGTGTTCTGTTTGTTATACCTCCTGGTACCCACTATATGCCTAGTTCTTCATCTCACATATAGCTAGTATTCAATAAATATTTGTTGATTGATGGGAAATATAGTTAGTACTATTTATTTCTAATGAAAACAAACTCATGTTTAAGGGAGTGTAATGATTTATTCTTAAACAAAGCATCATAATGTGACTACTGCTAACAGTGGCCCTAGGGGCCGCAGTTTTGTATTGTATTATTTTTCTGTTTAAAAATTAATAATCTTGTACCATTGCTGCTGCCTTTTAAAATTTATTGGCATTGATTGGAGTCCACTTTGGGCTCTGATGGATAGCTTTGATTTGGGTCTTGGTGCTACAGTAACAGTTGAGGGTAGAAAAAAAGTGAAGGCTTTGTCAATAGGTCAAAATACTGGGAATATAAATAATACATAATGTTGTAATTTTCATCTTCAGAAAAAAATGAGGACATATTAACAAAAGCCATAGGGACCTCAGAAACTGGTATGCAGTCATTTAAACAAAGAAGGCAATTTTTTCTAAAAAGGTACTTTTGACACATGAACTTGTATTGCAAGAATTCAGAATCATTGTTTCTGAATATATATATGGTCCTACATATATTTAGTATACTAATTAAAGCCTATTTAGAGTCCTTACTAGAGTATTTCTATTATATTTTATTGAATGTACAAAATATAAAATGCAGGAGAATTTGTTACACATCCATTTAACTGCTTTCCCTGCAGTCCCTTTCACCCTAGTCCTATTTTTGGATATTTTACCCCAAACTCTCTGTGCCCTCTGGGGCCTGTCTCTAACCCTGACAGATAATGGAGTTTCCTCTTATCTCTATGCCGAACTCCAAACACTTAGAGTAGCATTTTTTTTTCAACAGTTGCCAGTTTGATCTTTTCCAACATGGGGCTGCTTTAGCCAACAGACATATTCACAAATTATATGAGTTATACCTCCAAGCAACATTTGTATTTATTTTCCATAATCCAGGAGCTACTTGATAAGCTATTTTTGAATTGTAGAATAAGAGGCAAGAATTTTTGGAGATTTCCAGATTAGCAGAGTCCAGGAATTAGCCTCTATAATTAGTTTCTCCCTCATGTCCCTGTTGCCCTACTTTACAGCACTGAGAGTTTGCTTTTAGTTAACCTTGACCCTGAACACATTCATATCTGCTTGTCAGCTCCCTGTGTAAATGCCTCCTGAATGAAAGCTACTGCCCATCTGATTTCCAGCCAACACTTTCTTCCAATTCATTTCTATCACTGCCTTTTGTCAGCTTCCTTTTGGGGTCCTGCTCTCTTCCATTGCAAAAACTACATACGAACTTGGATTTGGTGCCTGCACAGCACAGAAGATATGTTAATATTGGTTTAGCACCCAGATCTGCTCCAGTTCAGCCATCTCCCTCTTTCAGCTACCATTATGCTGCTCTATAAGCCTTGGGATATGACTCCAACCTCCATCAGACTTCACTGCTTATCCAGTACTTTCATTGTACCATCTCTTTTTCTAAAATATTCAATGGTAAGGAAGTAAAGGTTTTCTGATGGATGTGTCCTCAGAAATTCACCTAAAAAGTGACACTCAGTCACTGATCATCAAACTGATTCCTGGAAAACAAACATTCACTTCTGATCTATGAATTTCTGCAAAGAGAACTAGGTTGTGGAGAGATCTCTAGCCCAGCAGTTATAGAAAACATTGGCTATGAAGAAACCAAACACAGAAGAATATTAGAGCCAGAAGTGGCCTTAACAATCATGTAATCCAAATCTTTCATTTAAAAAGCTGAGGCCAGAACTCATAGCTTCTTAGTGACAGAACCAGTACTCTACAACCCTAGCCTTCTGACGCATGACAGAATATAGCTATATTTATAAATATACATTACGGGTATATAATTCATATTTCTAACAAAAGTTATAAGCATGAGAATAGTTAACATTCTTTGATCTCTTACTATATGCCAGGCCTGATACAAAGCATTGTAGACTCATTGTCTCATCCAATTAGTACAATAATCCTAAGAAGCAGGTAGTATTATTCCCATTTTACAGATAAGGACACTGGCAGTTAGTGTGCTATAATTATTATGAGTACCAACCAAGATCAAAGCATAAGATATGTTCAAAAATCAGACTAAAAGTCTAGCTTTTATTATCATACGGGAGAAGGGTGGGCTAAAAAAGCAGCAATTATAGAAGTTTGAAATTTATGTTATCTAATTTACGTTTGTCATGACAACGCATTGGCTGTTATGTCATGAGCTAAAAATGAAACTGCAATCACATTAAAAAAAAGTTACTGCTCTTCTTGGTTTTATTTGGGTTAGATAAAGAGACAGAAGATCTGGCTTATTGGTTAACATTGCTAATCCAGGGCATCCAAGCTTCACATTCTTATCCATGTTCCTGCTTATTTTCTTGCCTATGAGTTTCTGAGACCTTACCAGATCCCATTCCAAGAATCATAGGTCAGAAGAAGGTTGGCAATGAGGAATGAATGATTGAAAATGAAAGAAAATGTACAATTGTGGATGAATATTGTTATAACCTAAAGTATAGGGACTCATGATTACCAGCTTTCATGTCTCAGGGGGCTGGGAAAGTAATAGCTAAATGCAGTCTTTCTAATTAAGTCAACAAATTTCTTGACCACCCCCATCACCATCCATAATTAAGATTTTTTTCATTTGGATGCTTTTTGTCTGGCTTGACTATGTTTTTCCTTTACATTGACAGTTTGAGCATTTTGTGGGAAGATGAGGCAGGAGAGGGAATGTGACTTAAAATATCGTTGTGGGTGTTTTTTAACAAGTTCGCTAAAACCTTAAAAAAAAGACTTTTAAAAAAATCTCAGTGGATTACCTTCTTTTGCTTTAAAAATATCGAATGCTCAGTGTTTCATACTAGTTCATGAGGTATACTCTTTAGAATAGAGAAAAGTGATCTCACTGTAGGCACCCAACCAAGACAAAATAACGTATTTCTTCAAAAAGAAACTTCTACTACTAATGTTGAAAGTATGAAAATACATGAAACATATACATTAGACACATTAACACAAGGATAACAATTTCTAAAATTTTTTAAATTCTTTAAAATTTTTATCTATTAAGTTTTAAAAGAAAATCTATCATAATTTCAAAATGACATCTTTAATCTTTTCAAATTTAATTTTTTATCTGTGTTTTACTTTTCTTCTAAGAACACTGGGAAATTGTCATTTCAAAAGCCAATTTCAAAACCTCTCCAACTTGTAAACCACAGGAAAAAATCGAGTACCTTTAAGTGGAGACCAAAGTAAAGTCAAGAACTCAAAACACAGCAAGACCTGCACTTTGGTTTTAAACTCCAAAAGGTCTTTGAGATTCTAAACATGGCAGGCATCACTTGTCAAGGATACAAATTAACTTTTTATTCAAATTAAGCAATCATACTTCTAGATATACCATTTGCACACATGTTTACGCCATTTTAGCATCCAAATGAAAAATATTGAGATTCCCAGTGCCTGTGTCCGCAATATGGTGGTATCAGTTCTAAAAAATAGAAAATGTGCTATTGCAAAGTCAGCATAAGATTCCTTCAAAATATAGATCTGCCTAAACATTGCAGAGAGTGTGTGGCATAAGAATTTTGTAGACACAAATGACTCTATAAAAGTGGTAGAGTCAAGGAAAAGATTCTGACTTTAGGCTGACTGTTTTTCCATTTTCTTATAAAAGTAAGAAATACTTTGGTCTGACATACCATGTGTATGCTAACTGAAAAATCAAAACAGGTTATCTGTTTATTTACGGAGTGAAATCTTTATCCTTTCTGAAAATATCAGAGAGATATAAGAAGATATAAGATATATATGGCTCCTGATAAAATACGGCAGTTTAGAATTTGTTCTAGTACCTTATTTAAATTGGTATAGTGAACACTTTTGGGGAGTACCTTTCTTATTCAAGAGCCATTTACTTTTCTCAAATAACTAAACTCTAAGCCATGGTTTTGTTTTCTACCAACCACGGTCAAATTTAAACTGTGCGATCTTCAATCCTTGTCCATAGCTGATTGTCCAACCTGAAACAACCTAATTCTCTCTCCCAGAAATTGAGTATTGGGGTGAACGAGAGCAGGTTCACTTCTATCACTGGCACTGAATATGGAAACTTGGAATGCATGGGGTAGTCAGGATTCTCTGTAACAATACAGGAAAGAAAGAGCTACAGAGAAACAGAGATTTCTAATTGTCCTAATTCCTGCATAAGACTCAACCCCAACTGGCCTTATACTTCATCACATACTACATCAAACACTATTTTTTAGACTCTCTTTCCCTTTTTAGCTTAAGCTAGTCTTTCTTCTGACTGAAAGACTCCAAATTAATACACATAATATATTAAGATCCTATAAGGGAATAAATTATAAATACCAAGATGGAGAGAAGAGGAAGATAAAGTTGGAAGGCTTTAAAGATTGTCTTTTACTCTTTTTCTCCCCCTAGCTTTTTTATATAATGCTAATTTCTTCAACTAGACCTTTTTCTTAAAACAGAAGGAGGTTTATTGGGGAAAAATTTCTTCTCAAACTTCTTTTTTTACCTTTTTCCAAAGCCACCCAGCACAGTCCTGGGATTCACAGGATAATGTATTTTTGTTATTTTTTAAACATATTTTTCACAATAATTTCCCATAATTCCAAGTGAGGAGATTTTCATTTTTCCCTTCTGCTCCACTTCTTCCACTGACCCTTTTTCCCTAGGTAGTGAGTTAGGAAACTGAAAAAAACCCAAACAGAAGGCAATTGTCTGTGTAGAGACACTGTCTGCCCTCATAAAGAATATGTTATTTGAATTTATTGCCTAATGGCTGGCCATTCTGGTGAAAGTCTTTTGTAATCATATGATTCAGTAATCATTGAAAATAGATTGCTGATAAATAATTTAAAAACAACAAGAGGCACTCTTTTAAGGCTTGCAGAGTAAATATATGAAATGTAACAATTTAGTCATCTGCAGTTAAGCTCCCTAATGAAAATATAGTCTCCCATTACCAACACTTCTTTGTAAAATGAATGTTTCTACACTTTCCTGAAATACAAAATTATGTCATGGTCTAAACAAAGAAATTGCAGCACAGGTTCATCATCTTAGTGGGAGAGAGACCACAGATAAAATTCAGAAAATTTAGTGAAAGCAGCAGAACAAATGGGATATTATGTGAGTGACAATGACTTCAGCTTTCTTTCTAATATGAAAACACAGCTGGACTGAGGCACTCGGGCCACCCACTGCTGAAAGAAAAATGCTTGAATCTTCAATACCTTTGATTCACCAGTTTGTGGAGGTGAGAATGTAGCTCTCACAGCATGCACTGGAGAAGTTAAATTTCATCTTCTCAACTCTTCGCATCCCTCGCCTACAGAGTATTTCTAATTGAAGTCTTTGCTAAGGAAATGTCAGCCTAATATCTACATTGAAACTTTATTTAGAAGTTTTTGTGGGTTTGTTAGACCTTTATTCATCTCTTTGAGAATGAGATACATTTTATAATTTTTGTTCAGCTTATTTTTTTTTGTTTGTGTATTTTGTATCTATGACAGCAGTAGGTTAGATTGTGTTTCCTCCTAAAATATATGACATAATTTAAGAAAAAATTAAGATACTCTGATGTGGTTACTGGGGAGTTTCAAACTATAATTCCTTACCCATTTGTTCATTCTATCCTCAAACCAATAAATGGTGCAAAATACTTCATCTTTAAAATAAAGGATTATACTTTTAAATAAATGATTACATTTATTTGTTTTACATGTAGAGCTTTTGCCTCATAAAAACACTTTGCCACAAAATGCATTGGCTACCGAAGGGTCAAGAAAACATGTATTATCATCTCCTCTATACATAATCAATGGATGTAATTCAAGACCATACCTCTAATTTCTGCTTTGAACCTAACTTTTCCCTAACTTCCAGTTTACTCCTGAGCATTTTATAAGAACACCATTTAAACATTTATTTTTTTTTCTGCCCCTTCAATTATGGCTTCTAGGCATCTTCTTTATCTTGGCAGCAATTTACTCTGCACAGAATTAGCACCTGATATTTCTTTTCAAATAAAAACTCAGACTCTTCACAGGAGGAGGACCCTTCATAGGAGGAGGGTGGTAGGAGGAGAAGAATTCTTTTACAAAGAAATCATAAAGTCTGGAGCAGGATGGTAGCTGACATTCCCCTGAAAGCAAGGCTCCAAACCAAGTCATTAGTAGATGGACATGGCTTAATCTACCATAAACCAACCTGTGGTACTTGGATTGCAATAAATGTTTCCTAATAAATAATGCTCTAAAAATGAAAGCTACATTAATAATATATGGATATACTCAGCAAGAAGGTCTTAGTGTAGCCCCTTCTCTTCTGCTTTTCCAACCCAGGCTTGAATATTTGCAGTAGCTTCCTTGCTGGTCAACTGGCCCAGGATCCCTTTTGGTCATCCACCCCACCACTGCCAGTGAATTGCTCCAAAGCATATTTGATTGTGTCTACCTCCCTTGATTATAACTTTCCCTAGTGCTATCATAAAACCAGAGTGAGCCCTACATATTCTAAGAGTACAAAAATCTGTCCCAATCTGTCCCAAAAGTGCAAAATCTTTGAGTGTTCTCCTCTTACGTATAAAAGGTATCCAAAAATCCAGTTTATCTTCTTCCAAGGATATTCCCTTCACTTTCCATTTATGTGTCTAGTGGGGTCCTTCCTTATATGTATTTCCAGCAATGGAGAAAAGCATCACTGGGTCGGTCTTAAGGCATCACGCTAAATGTAGTGAACGGATGGCAGAGGCTCAATATAAACTAATGTAGGGGAGAAAAGGTAATTTTCCTTCTACTATTCTGAATTCTTAGCCAAGATCACTTGAATAAAATATTAATAAGAGAAAATCAACCAGAAAGCTATTAATAAATATACCTCTTGTGTACATGGGAGACTCCCAAGAAAAATGAGTAACTACCTGAGCTGGTTTAGAATGCAGGCTTAAATATCATCTTAATAGAGAAAGAGGGAATGTTGGCCTTTTAGGGGAGAGTAAATAATTTTTATGGAAGATGAATAGACCCTTAGAAAAATAGACGGGAGGTATGAAGGCTTGTGACACAGATTGCGCAAGAATGGTGTCCCCTTCTTATCTCCTTTTCTGTGATGAGTTAATCCTTCTCAGTTAATGAAACTCCCTGGGAGGAGAGAGAATTTATGACAACTGAGTATGAGTCTGTTCCTGGAGAATCTGTCTTTAGGCAGAAAAGGGGAATTCAAAGTAAGCCTTTCCCTGCATCTGCCCTGCTGCCTTCAAGTATGTATGGTTCGAAATAATCAAAATGCCAAAGGGGCATGTTTTGTCACATATTGTGCTGCTCTTAACTAAATTGACAATTTGGGTCCCAAGCAATGAAATGATCTGTATCCTGTTTTCCATAGCAGTTACCTATACTATAGCAGCATCTTCATCTATAATAATAAACATTATGGGGAGGGATACTCACTGCCTGGTGATTTGCTTAGTGGATAGGTTCCAGCCAAGTTAGCTGGGGTCATTTGAATGAAAACTCTTTTGATCTCCTTGGCCTCATGGGGATGACATGGCAGAGATAATCAGTTATTGCAGAAAAGTGCTGTTGAACAAAAGTGTCTCAAAATCAGAGAAGGAAATGCAATTGTTTCTGAAGAAGATAGCCTATATAAAGATGAAGCACTCCCCCAAGAGGCAAGGCTGACCTTAAAATTTTGGTCCCAAATTCAGTAATGGAGGCAGGTTCTTTTTCACCAGTGCTATGATCAGGGTCGAAGCCAAGCTCCTTTGTAACAGTAGTGGAGGAAACAATTATTTCCCACACAAGGTCAACCATAGACTCTCAATCTATAAATGTATACATTTATCATGCAGATTAATTCTTAGCATACAAATCAAAACCATGAATGCTGGGAGGACTGAATCTAATGTCTGTCACCTCACAGAAGTACATCCACCAAGCCCAGCAATAAACCCCACTTATGGCAAGACCACACTTTTCTCCTAGAAAGATTAAGACTGTTTTCCTTTTCTTTTAGCCCTTTAAGTATAGTACACATCAGTGATTCTAACATGACATCTAGTCCCTGCCCCCGCAATCTTTATCAAGAAATGGCAATATCTATTGCTAAAGAAGAGAACAAAAATAAACCAAAGCGATATAAATAATAACAATACAAACATGGCACAAAATAACTTTTAAGATCTTGCTTCAACCTATGTCTTGACCTTTAACTCTTGTCAGTCCTACAGTTGAATGTACTCTTCAATAACAGTAGTGGCATTACCTATAATTCTGCAAAGGGTCCTGTTATTAGAATTGCTCCTATTGCTGCCTGAAATGTTCTCTCTCGCTCCAACATCTACTGACATCTCACATTTTTCAGGAGCCTATTGAAGGGTACATTCACTCTTGAGTCAAATCCCAACCTTTATAGAGGTCCAGGTGGATCTGATTGCCCTGTTACAGAAGTAACAGAGCAATGCCTCTATCAATGCACTTGTGTTGTGTTGCACCAAATTAGCCACATGTCTGCAAATTTTATGTCAAAAGAACTTTTCAGGTCAAGAAGTGTGTCTAATGTGTCTAATTCATTTGTCTATGTCTGTTATCAAGACAGTGCCTGGAACACAATGGATCATTAAAAAGAAAGGTTTATTCAATCCAAAGTCTCTCATTGATTCAAATGGTAGAAATGCGAAGACATTTAAGATAATTGCACAACATAAAATTGATTAGGATGTTTGTCCAACTGCATACAAATATCTACATACAAGATTAAAGATATTTGAAACATAGCCACATTTTATTAATGCTAAACGTGTTCTCTAGGATGCTGTGGGCCTTGGATGAACACTGAAACTGTCAGGCCATGTCTGGAGATAAAACCGAACCCTGCCACTGTTGGCTGAGGTCTACACCAGTTATTTACAGCAAAAGCATTGAGGATTAACTCCCCTAACAGCAATGTCTCCATCGTCTTCCCTCTTTCTAGCCCCTTGCATTCTCTGTATTGTTGAGAGGACCACTTATTCTCCACTCATCACTTTCCTTCGGAAAGAAAGCATAGAATGCCAAGCTCTTCTTGCATACCCTCAAAGCAATTCCTCTCCTTTGAAAATGTAAATCATTTGATGAGTAAGTTTGGCAGAGGTAAGGGGGATTGTGTGGCTCAGACACTGCTAAATTAACTCTGAGACTGCATTCTGCTCTGTTTTCTGAACTGCAGCAAGGGGATTGCTCCTGCAGAGGTGATATGCAGTGGTCCAGCGGAGCCAGGAGTTAGTTGGGTAAATCATTGATAAAGTCTTAGTAAGGCCCTCAGCAACACTTAGAAATGTCTTCCATTCTAGTTTTTGTCTATAACATAGGATATTTTGTGTTTGTTTGTTTGTTTTTTAAATCTCTTTCTACCTCTTCTATCTTTCAATTGGCTTTAAATTCTGGAGAGAAAAAGAGATTGTAATTCATTGATACTTCTCTCTAAAACCCCAACAATTATTCTATAGAGCTCATAGTGAAATTGTTTTCTTTAGTTCCTACTCACTGTTTTTCTCAATCCACTCCCTCTTAGTCCATCTCCCAAGAGAAAAGTGGACTCTGTGCTCTGTCTCTTGATTTAACCTAGCTATTGACCTTAAGACAAATTTTGTCATCTGGATTCCCTCTCCATTTGGTCATCTGCAAACGGAACACTGAAAGTTTTACCTGCAAATTCTCCACATATGACCAAGTCTACCTGAATCCTCTGATTAGCTGCCCAATATTAAACTAATGCTCCTTTTAAAAAAATCAACAGAATCTGTCAAAATTCTTTAAAATATCCTGAATATCTGAACACGTTAAATTGAAGAAAGTAGCAGATGTATTTTGTGAAAAATAATTAGGCCATTATTGTTAACGAATGATTATAAAACAAGAATTTACAGGTTATAAATTTCCCAAGCACCTTATAAATAGAAAGAGTAGTTATTGTTTATCTTCCCCTTCACATTTGGGCTTTCCTGGCCAAATGAAACAACTATTGATGGGTCTGATCAGCATATTCCAGTCAGAAAAAAACCCATTTCCTAAGGTTAGAGCCACACTTTGCATAAGTATTCATAGAATGGATAGCCTAACCTAAATAATGTTGGCCTGCCACTCAAAACCATGGGTGCCTTAGCCTGTAAAGCACAGCCTCCTTTTCTTTATAGAAGACTTTAGTGTTTCACCAAACCAGTTAATATGTTCATCTCAGTCTTATAAACCTCATCTCCTTGTATTGACATAAATGATTTCTGGATTGCTAGCTTATTCAATTCCTTTTTTAAATGCAGCATCTCCTTTCTTGTTCGTGGAGATACATGTCAGGAAGGTGGTTTTACCAGAGTAGTTACCGCCATTTCCCAAACACTGAAACTTTGCTGAACATTTGGTGGTAGAGAGAAACTGTCTGTGCACTTCCTTAGGGAAAAGTAAAGCCCTTTTATTCTTGGCTTCTTTTAGGACTTACAAATGTGTCACCCCTCAGTTGCCTTGGTGATTTCTTTGCTCATCTGTCATCACAGGTGGTCCTTCTCTTCACCTGTTTCCTCTCCTTCCATTGTTTACTGAGTGACTTGTGATGATATAAACACAAGACAAGCTTCAGAAGTCACAGATGACTATAGGATGAAGGTGATAGAAAGCCTTCCTGTAAGAAATTTCACTTCAATTTGTATATTTAGATGACAGAAAGGCAGCAGAGTGACTTTTGATCACACCACACTACTTCCTAAGCCTTATGGTAGTTGATTATCATTTGCTTTATAAAAAGGCTGTCTATATTGGGGGATAATATAACCACTGAGGGCAATCATTTCAACTTTGGAGTTGATTTCAAGGTTTCCAACATCGATATAACTTAATACATTCTGTATTTTTATGTTTGTGAAGACAGCCCTGCACCTCACAGCTAGTATTCTCCCCTGCAAGCAAATTCTGAATAGCATATCACTTTTTATTCACCATAGCTGCCCAGTGCCCTTCAGCCCAAGATAAAACTTGGCAGTTACACCCAGCATATTCCTCTTCCACATTCTGCTGGGAAACCTTCCTGAGTTTGGCATGGCTTTCTTTTCCCTTTGCTTAGTTGGTGAATATAGAGAAGCATTCATTATGCAGATTTGTACACTGTAATCTAACCTTGTATCATCATCTGTGCTGCCTGTTTCACATGAACCTTATTTAGCATTTTACCTGATTTTCAAATTTTAAATGGTGGTGGGTTTTAGTAGCAATAGAACTGCTCTCTGACAAAGTGTGATGGTTTAGGAACTCTCTACCTAGATGCCTTTTTCTTCCAAGCCAAGGATTTGAAATATTTTCTTGATGAAACATAGAGAGATGTTTTAGTAAGGTTCCTTGTGAATGTCCTTGACTAGTCTCTTGCTGCCGTAATCAATTAGAACTATCTTTATATATAATTTGTTTGCTCACCCATCTGACAGTGCATTTAACTATCTCCACCCGCGTGAAGGTTCTTTGGTCCACGGAACATTCTTTCCTTCATAGTATTGTTTGTTGGCATATATCAATTGGCTTGAAATTGATCCATATGCTGGGAGCTAGGCTTGATTCTTGCTTTGTTCTTGCTATAAATGAAAACTCAAACCCAAAGAGGGTCTTTCTGTTTTGAAATGAACAAAACATGGAGCACACTAAAGGAAAAAAAAATTAGATTTAATGTAGGAGCACTGCACCAGGATCAGTATGTCGGGGTCCTAATTGGAGCCTCAACTAGTCGTATGAACTTAATTAACCACCTCACTTCCCTTCTGAGCCCTGATTCCTCCTATGTAAAATAAGGATATTGGAATATGTAGTTTCAAATGCTTATTTTCATTTTGCTTGTCTAAATTTCTAAGTTGCTAGTGTGGCAAAGAACATTCGTTTTTTATAAATTAGAACTACCTTTGTAGAACAGTAAAATTCTTTCAGATGCTGTTTTTCTACAATATAGATTATATTATCATGTGTCCTAAATTGTCTCTTAGGTATAAAAAACACAGAACTGTCTCTAATACTCCAACAAAACCAACATATTTCAATCTGTTATCTCATCGCTCTGCATATTCCCTTTTCATGTGAAGCTTTTTCCACCTTGGTTTCTTATAATCTTGTGTGGGAAAGTATCAGATTATCTAAATTAGGCAAAAGGAGTGGGGGGAAGGAAAGAGACTCTTAATACAAGTTATTCTTATAAACAGTTAAATTACTTCGGATAGTCTAGCTTATACAAAATTCTACCAATCAAACAGTAATTTTATGAAGGTTTATAATATGTTGTTGGTTATAGTAAACCTTCCAAAGATATGCTAAACCATGGGAATTTCTAATATGCAGGAGATATTTGAGGACATTTTTAGAAATCTCAAAGTTTTCCATCATATATAATCAAATATAAGTTATGCTGGGAATAAATAGAAGAGAAGAAGGGCAATAGGTGGAGAAGGGAAGGAATAGGAAGTTTAAATCTCCTTTGAACCCAAAAACTACCTCCAAGTGTCTTGAAAACAATAAAAAAACTGAGAAGAATACATCATACCTTAGGATTTAACTTCTGCTTTTCTAAGGATTATATGTCTGGAAACATCATGGGACACACAAAGCAAAGCCATAAAAGCAATAATTTATTAACATCTGGACTAAGGACTAGACATGGGAAAAATGTCCTTCAGTACATATGATATGTACAACAAACCAAGATCGGTCCGCATGCTCTCAGTTCAAACTAGAAGAGATGTAGCACCCAAGAGGTTTATGGTAAATGTAAATGAAAAGTGTCAATAAATGAAAAACAAAGTAGAGTTGCCAGTAATAATGGGTTACCATGTGTAAAATGTTATTGAAAATCTTCCGAGTTTTTTGTATATTTGATTTTATGTTAACAAAAAATATTCATTAGATTCCCTTTCAACTCGAGTGGCTCTGAATTTATTTTTCCTATAAGATTGTAAATTCAATAATGGAAAACTTGAGTTTTTAAAGTGACACTCTTTTACAAGTGTGTTTTTCTTTGGAGTTTTCTGTTTTGTTTGTTTTGTCTTTTGGGAGAAAGAAAAGTATCTAATTTGATCCATTGGAAAATCCTGAGAAATGGGATTATATTTTCTTTTTCTCATATGAGGAAAACTACAACCATCAAAGTTAAATGACTTGTCTGTAATTTGTCACAAAGCCAATAAGTGACAGAGATGGGACGAATATCAAAGTTTCAAGCTTCTCAAATCTTTACCAGATATCTATGTTCCTCTCACCAACATCCTGAAAATTTAAAAAAAATTAAAAAACTTCTCCACTTAAGATTCACAATAACCAAAACAGTTCTATCCCTTAGCTTTTCAATATAACCTCTTTACAATGTCTTTTAAAATCATCTGCTAGCTATGGTATGACAAAAATTACACTATCCTCTGACTTCAAGACCTACATCTCAATCACAGCTATGCTACTAAGTCCTGTGAGCTCTTGGAAACATCATTTAAGCTAAGTTTTAGTTTCTTTATCTGTAAAATAATAATCAAGATATCATCCCTTCAAGATTAATGAGGATTAAATTATGTGTTTGGAAGCACTTTGTAAGCTATAGATTATCACTAATAATTTATCATGTATGCTTAAGTAATTCTTTTCTTCAGAAAAATTCAACGGCTTCCTCTTACTTACAGAATAATATTTCTACTCTTATGCAAGGCATTCAAAATCCTCTTCGACATTCACTTTCAATCTTTTTTCCCCGCTAATAATAATAGCTAACATAATATATACGGAGCAATTACTCTGCACCAGAGATATAGCGAACATTTATTATCTCATGTAAATCTCATATCAAGCCTGTAATAAAGATATTGTTATTATCCCAATTTTGTACCTATTTATTGATATTTGGAAAGCCAGAGAAACGTGCCCACTTTCACACAGAGAAGAAGGAAAGATGAAGCAGAAAGTCAAATCCTGGCTATGTGATTTCAGAAAAAACTTAATCATCATGAAGTATTGTTTCTAAATACAGCATTTCTCTTGAACATCACCCTATCGTAAATCATTCCCAACAATGTGACAACTGCCTTACTATACCATGAAAAATTTTGATGTAGAAACCCACATAGATGCTGGACACCATGAAATTATCTAACTTTCTGTTTCCTTTGTTAGTTAACTGACCCAGTTAGTTCAGATCTCAGCCAAGTCTGAGTGAGTGGTGATCAAGAGTACAATCTCAGAAATCCAATGGCCCCAGTTCAAACCAGCTCTACCACAGACAAGCATCATGATTCTGAGAGTTATTCTGCCATTCATCTTTAAAATGAGATAATAAAACTGACCTCAGAGAATTAAATAGAGTACATATAGGTGCAGCTCTTAAGCTAATGCCTAGCACATAGATGATACTACAGAAATGTTAGAGGTCACTATTTTTTCCATTATTATTATTCCATACCACATCATGTCTATGATGGTTCTGTATGCTATTGTTCTTCACACCACAAAATCATCCGACCTTCTGCCTTCTCCACTAGATTGGCCTAGATAATTTAGATCTCAGGCCCAAACATTGCTCCCCTAATGAATTAGTCTTTGGTATGCCTGCTATGCCCTCATTTTTCTTGCCCCTCTCCACTAATTCCAGCTCTCTTATCACATCCTAATGTCTCTGTTGAGCATTTATCATAATTGTAGTTAAATGATGAATTGGAATATTAGTCTCAAAATTTCTGTACCTTTCACTGGAAAGTGCCATGAGGGCAGAGGCTATTGTCCATTGGTGCATCTTGCACTATAAAGTGCTTGATACAAACCTATTGAATGAAGATGAATACATGAATCTCATTTTTCTTTGATTTATCCATTTAATTTATATACTGTCTCATGGGTTGAAAATCTATCCTCTTTGTCTTTTTTCCCTATGAATTATTCTGTTTATATCATGAATTTTCAAACTTTCTGGCAAACTCTAATTGACTAAAAATATTTATAGGAATTTCCCATAGTTATATCTGTGCCAATGACAACTAAATTAGCAGTTTCTCCTTTCTTAAATATTAGATTTCTGAAATATAGGTAGATTAACACAGCAAAGAAAACAATAAATAGAAATCTTCATGTTTTGCACACTACTTTTAAACTAAATTTTAAATGAGTTTCTTGAAATTTGCATAATCATTCATGAATCTCCTTTCATTTGAATGCCACAGTAATGACAACTTAAGATATATTGTTTGTTGTTTATTCAAAATAGATTTCAATTATTAAAGTAGATTTTTATGTATACACCTGTTTCCATATTTTCGATGGACTCAATTAGTAATGTGATTATATGCACTGATGTTCTTTTCAAATTGTGACTTGAAATATACCACACTAATTTCTGCAAACTTAAGGAGCAATTTTTTAATTCTGTTAAATTATCTATGATAAATTTTTAAAACTCAAACTTTTCAGCACATGCCACACTACATTTAAGTGTTTATGATGTATTTGGCTCAACATATCAAGACTTCAAAACACTGTGGAAATAAGCTTGGCTGAGTGCCAATTCAAACTAAAACTGAACTCTAATCCTTTGGGAAATTTTTCACTTCCTATGAGCTGAAAACACACAGAAGCTGAGTCTTACCTATACTCCAACATATAAAATATTTTTTAAATTTTATAGTGAGAATATGATTCTATTTATCATTCAATTTTACCATCTTAGTGATGCCCCAGACAGAAGTAAATTCTCCATTTTAGATTATTATGAAGTCACGAACTCAGAAAAACCTGTTTCAGATCTAACCTTTACTAGTTGAGTAAAACTAAGTGTATATATAACCTCTCGAATACACTTCAATCTGTAGAATGGGGATAATAAATTGTAATAAAAAGTTACTCTGACTTACAGAGTTTCTTTAAAAGTTCAATAATATGTGCCTGAAAGAGTTTAGCATAGATCTTAGTAGATAGTAAATGCTCAATAAATATTAATAATTTTATATTACTATTACATTGTTCATGTGTAGGTACATATGTCATTCACATGGGTACTTGCAATCTATTCTTTCCAAATGTATAAATTTATTCTTTAGATAGCATGGATCTTGGTCCCTGGTTGGCAACTTTTTTCTTTTTTCTTACTGCCTTATGTACAATAAATGATTATTTGATTGAAAGTTGATCTACCTGCATTATAATGAATTCACTTGCCTTCCAGAACTGTCAACTGAGCATCTTTTTCTGTGTGACACTGTGCTAGGCACTGGAGAAACAGAGGTGAATAACATAATATTATAGATGGATTTTTAGTTCAAAATTTATCCCCAAACCTACTATTTTTAAAGCTATGGCTGAAGTTAAACTCTAGAAAAATAATGGGGAGAAAAGCTCTAAATAATATTATACTTTATGTATTTATGCTAAATAAGATATTTTCTAGTTAACTATCTAATCTTATATAGTTACAGTTGAATAACTTCAGAAGTAATTGGGGAAACAAAACACTGATAAGGTGTGTATATGCAGGTGTGTTTCCTTGAATAATAGCACTTAATATGAGTTATCTTTGAATTTTAAAATGGAATTTAAAAAACAAATATGTTGAGCCCAAATTTTAAGATGAAGACAATTATTTTTATGTGTAGTTATGGTATTTTAAATAGTTGATCTAGAAAATCCTGCCACAATCAAGTTTATAATACTAGAAATGTTCTAAAATATGGCATATTCTTTATTTATATTTTATTTTTTTTAATGAGCATTGATGGGATGAGAGAAGAGGCACTTTATTAATTTTGGAATCAAAATTGTGGTCTTATTGGCTCTTCATTACTTCAACTGTTCTCAGACAGATATTACTGAAAGGAAGTGCCTACAGGTGAGAAGCTACATGAAGCAAACCTAATAGATAAGAGTGGCAAGGATGAGACTGATAAGGTAGGCTGTGGTCAAACTATAAAGGACCTTGAATTCCACACTAAGGACACTCAATGCAATGCAAATTTGAGCAGGGTAGTAAAATAATCAAATTTGTATTTAAAAATCACTTTGATGCCCTGGATAATGGACTAGAATTGGGTAGAAATCATGTGAGAAGAATAATTTGGAAGTCAGAACAGGAGCTAGAGCAGCTGGAAATAGGGACATGAAAGTTTCAATAGGAAAGGGAGGTAAGAAATTTCAGGACCTATTATTAATCTTTCTAAGATGAAAAAAGGAAGGGGTGAAATCTTTCTAGAATCTTGAATATTTCTAATAAACAGAATGCTTACATATATTTAACTAAAGCTTTGTATAATTAATAAAGTCTCAGCATAAAAAAATAGACATCAAAGAACCTCAACAAACAAAGAAGGAAAAATTTCAGGAAGTCAGCACACTGACAGAATAAAGACTAGAGGGTGGGAAAGATAGGTGTGTTTGTGTGTATTACAAAAGAAAAACATTCAAGTTTTTCAGCCTTGAGTGATTTAATGACAATGGAGCAGAAGAGCATAGATGTAGATCTAAATAGTAGATGAATAGTTGTGGGAGAGACAGGATAGAAAATGAAGCCACTGAGCCACAGGCAAATTCCTTGCTTTCTGTTTTAACTGGTGTTTATAAGAACATATATCTTTCCTCAAGCACTGATGGAAAAGAACTAGGAAAAATCAAACTACGTTTTCTCTGAAAGTATGAAGAAGGAAAGCTTAATTTTGAGAAAGAATAAAGAGAAGCCTATTATCATGCTACTTTTTCAGAGTAGCCAAATCCTGGAAAAGTATAATACCAAAAGAAGTTCAAGATATATTGCTGCATAATGAGAAAAAAGAGAATTGATGCTTAATATCCTCCAGTATATAGCAAAATGGTTGGCTATAAAATGAGTTTTCAGTTCATTTAAATAAAATTGAATACTTCATTTTAATTTATCACACATTTATCACATAGAAATAGCCCCTTAAAATTATTACACAAATATACAAAACAAACATATCTTTAAAGTACTCATCTAGGCTTACAGTGTCAGGAATAATCTCTTTATGTCTTTTCTCTTTTGCAGCACTTCATATTATCAAGTTCAATGAGTTTCAGTGATTTGAACTATGTGCACAGTCTGCAAATGTGAAAAAAAAAAAAACACTGTACGATGCACACATACAACCTAAGGGCTAGAAATATGATGCCAAAGGTTAGATTGAGTGGGGGCAGGGGGTAAAAAACAGCCAACTAAAAATAAGAAATATGTGAGAGAGACATGCAAAATGGCACTTGATATATAGTATTGAAAATTTTTCTGACATGTACAATGCAGTTAAAATTGAATTAAACTGCTTTGAGAAAGGGTTCAAAAATTCAGTCTGAGTTCTACTAGTGACTTAAAATATGACCTTGTAAATGCCTTATAACTCAATTTGTTCATCTACCTAAAGACCACAATTGTTCTTGGAAGTAGAGAATAAACCCCAGAAAATCATCAGTATTAAGATGCATTTGGAAGGGCTTTGGAGGTCAAGGATTTTGAAATTCTACATGTAATACAAAATCCAAGAAGAAAAAATAATTTTTTTTCTGCTGGTCTAAAATAGTAATCTAAACATTCATCTTCCAGCTAAATACTCAGATTATCTTTCCATAGCTACCTAAAGTTCATTATATAAAGGCACTTTCTCATTTTCCTGATAAAATTTATTTTTATCAAACATCACACACTTTGAATTTCTGTATCTTCTAGAATCTCAACACCAAAGCAATATTATTTCCAACTAGTCATAGACTGAGGAAAGAAAAAAGATTAGTGGTGATGAAGGAAGGACTTTGCTGTGGAATTTATTATCTTAAATGCCAGTGGTTTAGTGCCCAGATAGCTTGAGAATAATGTGATTTATCATATTCAGTACTATGAAG
The DNA here is from genome assembly GCA_004027375.1 of Macroglossus sobrinus. Lineage (NCBI taxonomy): Eukaryota > Metazoa > Chordata > Mammalia > Chiroptera > Pteropodidae > Macroglossus > Macroglossus sobrinus. The sequence continues at coordinate 145,028 of PVKZ01001146.1, read as the reverse complement.
AATGTAGAGATTCTACTAAATTCAGGCAGATAAGGCAGAAAACAACACAATAACCACTGAAACATAGCCTCAGGCAGTATGGAGGAACTGTTAACAGGAGGAAAGAAAGGCAGTGGACAGATCAATTACTGTAAGAAGTAATCTTGGGGTTTTTAACATTGTATTTGTTTCACATTAAAAGGGAGCAGGGATGATCATCAATAGCTTCAAATGCTGTTCAAAGTTCAAATAATAACACTCTAAATGTGTGCAAAGAAGAATGGAAAACTTTTCAGCCACGTACACACAGACATCGTAATTACTACCATTAGCATTATACCAGTTAGGATATAGATTCGTTTCTTGTAATGAAGGCCAAAATAGAAGTTTGTATAGTGGTTTTACTGTTGTCAGAGATCAAGGACTTTATTTATTGTTGTTAAATCATCCTCATTATATATCTGCCAATCTTAGATAACTCCTTTTCTGCTCCTGCTAATACATTCACATTCAGCCAACTATAGAGAAAAGGTAATGGAAAAAGAGACAGGCATGCCACATCTTTTAAAGGCAAAACACAGAAGTTATAACTATTGGCACATTTGATGCAAAGGAGGCTAGAAATTTCATTGTCTTTATAACTGTACAGCCAGCCACATGCCTCATGAAAGTTCTCTCACTGTACAAGGGGAGAATGGATATCTGAGGGGGAACTATTAGTCTTTGCCACAATCCACTGCTTATCTCTTCCCCAAAAGTTTAAATCCCCTCTTCCTACACACTAAAATACAACCCACGGAACCATATCAAGACCCAAGGGAGAAAACTCCACATCATCCAGAGATCAACTTTGAACTCGATGCAAGTTTTGAATTGTCTGATAGAGGGAGGGACTATTCCAAAGGTGGGACAATTCCTCCTGATGTGACTTAACAGTTCAGGATATTAAAACACAAAAGAAAATGTGTTTTTCCCTCCCCTACTCCAACATAAAATGGTAGAATGAGATTAGCACAAAGACATTAAAAACTCTATTTTGGATGGAAGCATGGGAAATTCATAGCAGTCACTGAACTATAGCAGCCATTAAATCCCCCTGAGCAAGAGTGGTTAAAAGACTGTTTTGTTACTGAATTAAGTTCCTTGCTTAACCCATATGGTAGCTCATAATAAAGTCCTCTTGATGTCACTGTGGTTTTGTCCTTGGGGAAATTGTCCTTATCTTTATTCTTCATAATCAAAACACTGGAAAGTATATTCTTTTTAGAAGCTGGATAGTTTGTGCAGTTCACATCTTGATAGTATAGGTTTGCGATCTGAGTTTTGCTTTAAGGTTAGGAAAATAACAAGTTTATATAGTGGCTTGTGTTTTTTTGAAAACAGAGTTACTTAAAAAATTTAATAGGCTTCTAGTCAATTCTGTCTGTAAGTAATCATAAGCAAAAAATCTCATCAAAGGATTTCTTTCATATATAAATACAGAGGCCTTTAATTTAGTGGCCTCTTTTACTCATCCTTTAATAGATTGAGAGCTCACATCTTAATCCAATTTTTACACATTTATACATGTCTTAATCTGAGCTCATCTTCACTGTCTGGCTAAAAACTCTTAATAGGAACTACTTGGGAAAGACTTAAGCCTCCAATTTTATTTGCTACTAAGGCGGCCTCTTCAGAGCCATCCATTCTAACTAGCCTACATTGCAATATCACTGTTCAAACTTAAAAAAAATATCAACAAAAAGAAGTTAACATGGAGCAATATTCTCAGGTTTTCAAGCAATGCTACTATAGTTATAAGCTCTAACTGCAGGTTTGCTTTCCAAGGTACCTAAAGTAACAGTGCAATGAAATATTTGTCTGCATAACAAAGGTCTGTCACACACACCTACAGTTTGCCTTTCCTGGCTGACTTTCAGCAATCACATAGAGAGAGCCACATATTTTGAATCACTTGTTTTTTATTTTTAATGTTAGTATTGCTCTTCTAGGTACCACTTGTATTATATAAATTTGTAAATGTTAGCAATAAAGGGAATTTTAAAAGATATTTTTATCTTTCTCAATAACTGTCCAGACATCTAAAATGAATATAGAGAAAACAGAAATAACAAAAACACATAGTAAATAGAAAAATAAGCTAAAATAATAGAGAATATCAATGAAAATAAAAGTTATTTCTTATAAATGACCAATAATATTGACAAACCTCTGATAAAATTAAGTGTAACAGAGAAGAAAGATATGACCAAATATTAAGATTTAATATTTATACATGCTGCAAATAAGAGATAATAATATATTATGAAAAATATATTCCAGTAAAATTCACTCAAATGTTATGATCATATTCTTAGAGAAATTAACATCACTGTTACTAATTTAAAAAATAGGAATAGTCATAGACCAATTATCATTAAAAAAATCAAATTAACCAAATATTTTTTACAAAAAAAGTTAAGCTAAATGTGGATTTCCCCAGAGATTTTTGTCAAATATTTAAGAAAAAAAATCCAAATCTATGTAATCTCTTGTAGAGAATAAATAAAGAAGGAACTTCTCAACTCATATAATGAAGTTGGTATTATCTTGGTTGCAAACCTAACAAGATAATTTTATTAAAAAAAAAAACAACATACCAATTTGACTTGTGAACATAGATGAAAATGAAGATATTAGCAAGTTATGAAGTGTATAATAATTTGTGACCAAGTCGAGTTTATACCAGGAATAACATTTGGTTTAATGTTATAAAATTAAATGTAATTCTCTGATTTATATAAGCGAAAACTAAAAGTTTAAAAGTGGAACTAAAAGTGGAAAGAGAACAGTTTGTTCCACAATAGAGAATCATCGCCTATCATTCAATTCTAAGACCTGACCTAATTCATAGACCTGACACTTGCACAAAGGGGAAGCTGGATCTTGTTGCTATATGTATATCTAGTAATTTTCTTTCTATCCTCTGTTAAAATATCTGCAATTATTTACCAAGCTGATTGTACCCAAGGAGACTTTTCTAGGATGGGATGTTGATTCTGAACTGAAATAATCTTTGGAAAACTGAAACACTTCTGTGGCCTACTCATCAGAGAAGATACTTATGAAAGGAAATAAACAAATTTGGCCTAAATCTATTACACAGTGAACCCAGTGAGTATGCAAAAGCACCTGATAGTCATTTTCTCAATTCTTGAAAACATCCAAAACATACTCATTGATGAGGATAACCCTCATAATGTTTCACTGACCTAAGGACTAAAGACTACTATGCTAGAAAGGGTCAAGTAAAATAAAAAGTAACCCATATTTTTCTTAAAACTGGGACCATGTTGTTTTATTTCTGTATTACAAAAGTAACACATGAATGCATGTTTGCTTTTTAAAAAAATTAAGAAAACATCATATAGAGAGTAAAAAAGTGAAAACACCCCTTATTGTAGTCCTAATTTCCACATACACCACACTACTTATCTCCCACTGGTTAACCATTAACAATATTCAGTAGAACTGAGAAGTATGGGATGTATTTTTTTTTCTTTAATGTGGTAAAATCATATAATATGAACTCTATGCTCTTAAATTTTGAAGTAACAGTGCAGTATCATTAACTATATATACATTATTGTATAGCAGATCTCTAGAACTTCATTTTGCATTACTAAACTTAATACTCATTTAATAGCAACTCTCTATTTTCCCCTCCCCACCCTGGCCCCTGACAACCACCATTCTAATTTCTGTTCCCATGAATTTGAGCACATTAGCTAACTAAGTGGAATCATGTATTATTTGTCCTCTTCTGACTGACTTATTTTACTTAGCATAATATTCTCAAGATCTATTCATGTTATGAGTTACAACAGGCTATCCTTTCTAAAGGCTGAATAACATTTCTTTGCATGTATATACATTTATTTATTTATTTATTCTTCAGTGAACATTTAAGTTGTTTCTGCGTCTTGGATATACCTCTTCAAAATCCTGATTTCAATTATTTTGAATAAATAGTTATAAGTGAGATTGCTGGATTACATGGAAGTTTTGTTTTTATTTATTTTTTTAAGGACTCTCCATACTATTTTCCATAGTGGATACACCATTTTACATTTTTTACCAGTGGTTCACAAGAGTTCTAATTTCTCCACATACTCAACAACACTTGTTACTTTCTAGTTTTGTTTTGTTTTCTTTTGTTTTCTATAATAGTCATCCTGGCAGGTGTGAGGTGATATTTCATTGTAGTTTTGATTCACATTTCCCTGATAATTTGTATTGTTTAGCATCTTTTCATGTACCTGTTGGTCACTTGTATGTCTTTGGAGAAATGTCTATTCGAGTACTTTGTCCATTCTTTTTAATGAGGTTATTTATTCTGTCATAAATAGCAGTTAGCTCAGAGCTAAGCCAACTCTCCCGCTCTGTGTGATCGTAATATTGAAGGGGATCCTTGCTACCACCCAGAAGTATATTATGCTTATCTACTACTTTGGTGCTATCATGCTGACTAGATCTGATGAGAAAGAGGTAACAAATATATTTGATGCCTTTTTAAAACATGCATATGACAGAGAATAATACATGAAAAACATGAAAACTCAGGGATCTTCTGCTTTACTGATATTTCTATGTATTCAATGCTCTAGGGTAAAACTCAGCAAACATTTTCTATAAAGAACCAGATAGTAAATATTTTTGGCTTTTTAGTTTATATGGTTTGTGTCACAACTACTCAGTTCTGCCATTATGATATATATGCAGGCAGCCATAGACAACAAGTAAATAAATGAGTAAGACTGTGTTCTAATAAAACTATTTCCAATAAAGTGGCAATCCAGATTTGGCCTTAGTTTATTGACTCTACTCTATAGCATATCAAGATAACTCTGCAAAGTATAAGTCTCATTATAACTTGCATTTTTTTCTTATTTTTGTTTGGTACAACTGAGCTTCCAAAGACTGAGAAGAATGTGTTTATGGTTCACAATAAGTGTATTTCTAAACTTTTTTTCTATTTTTTCAAAGATTAACTAAATTTTTAAAAATTATCTTTTTATTTTTATTTTTCAATTACTGTTGACACTCAATATTATTTTATATTAGTTTCAGGTGTACAGCATAATGGTTAGAGATTTACGTAATTTACAAAGTGACCCCCCTGATTAGCCTAGTACTCACCATTATACATAATTATTACAATATTATTGACTATATTCCCTATGCTGTACTTTATTTCCCTATGACTATTTCATAACTACCAATTTGTATTTCTTAATCCCTTCACCTTTTTCACCCAGTCCCCCAATCTCCCTATAAACCCCTGACAACCACCAGTTTCTTCTATCTATGAGTATATTTCTGTTCTGCTTATTCATTTATTTTGTTCCTTAGATTCCTCATATAAATGAGATCAGATGGTATTTGTCTTTCTCTAACTTATTTCACTTAGCATAATACTCTCTAGGTCTATCCATGTTGTCACAAATGGTAAGACTTCATTCTTTTTTATGGCTGAGTAATATTCCATTGTAGATATGTACCACATTTTCTTTATCCATTCAAATTTTGATAGACACTTAGGCTGCTTCCATATCTAGACTCTTGTAAATAACACTGCCAAGAACACAGAAGAGCATATATATCTTTTAAAATTAGTGTTTTGAATTTCTTCAGATAAATACCCAGAAGTGAAATTGCTAAATCATATGGTAGATCTATTTTTATTTTTTTCCATAACCTCCATAATGTTTTTCATAGTGGATGTACCAATTTGCAATCCCATCAATAGTGCATGAGGGTTCCCTTTTCTCCACATCCTCACCAACACTTGTTTTTTGATTTATTGATGATAGCCATTCTGACAAGTGAGAGGTGATATCTCACTGTGGTTTTAATTTGCATTTCTCTGATGATTAGTGACCCTGAACATCTTTTCATATGTCTATTAGCCATCTGTATATCCTCTTTGGAGAAATGTCTATTCAGATCCTCTGCTCAGTTTTTAATTGGATTGTTTGGGTTTTGGGAGGTGTTAAGTTGTAAAAGTTCTCTATAGATTATTTGGGGGAGGTAGTGTTAAGTTTTATGAATTCTTTATAAATTTTGTATATTAACCCCCTATCAGATATATCATTTGCAAATATCTTCTCCTATTTAGCATGTTGTCTTTTCATTTTGTTGATGGTTTCCTTGGCTATACAAAACTTTTTAGTCTGTTGTAGTTTTTATATATTTTTTTCTTTTGTTTCCCTTGCCTAAAGAGATATGTCAGAAAAAAACTAAGAAGAGCAATGTCATAGAGTTCACTGCCTGTTTTCTTTTAGGTGTTTTTATGGTTTGAGGGTCTTCTATTTAAGCCTTTAATCTATTTTGAGTTTATTCTTATATATAGTGTAAAAAGATGGTCCAGTTTGGGTATTTTTGCATGTATAACCTCAACATAATAAAGGCCATGTATGACGAACCCACAGCTAACATCATACTCAAAGGTGAAAAGCTAAAAGCATTTTCCTTAAGTAGAGAAACAAGACAAAGATGTCCACTTTCACCGCTTATATTCAACAAAGTACTAGAAGTCCTAGCCACAGCAATCAGACAAGAAAGAGAAATAAAAGGTATCAAAATTGAAAAGAAAGAGGTAAAATTATCATTTCCAGATGGCATGAGATTATGTATAGAGAACCCTAAAATTTTCACAAAAAAAAAACTCTTAGAACTGATAAACAAATTTAGTGAAGTAGCAGGATATAAAAATGTTCAGAAATTGGTTTCATTTCTATGTACCATTCTCATTGGAAAGAGAAATTAAGAAAACAATCCTATTTATAGTTGCATCAAAAATAAAATTAAAAACAGAAATAAGTTTAATGAAGGAGGTAAAAGACCTGTACTGAGAAAATTGCAAGACACTGAAGAATAAATTGAAGCAATGCTCATGAATAGGAATAATTAATATCAGAAAAAGGTTCATCCTACCCAAAGCAATCTATAAATTCAATGCCATCTCTATCAAAATACGAATAGCATTTTTCATGGAACTAGAAAAAATAATCTTAAAATTTATATGGACCCACAAAAGACTCTGGATAGCCACAGTAATTTTGAGAAAAAAGAACAAAGTTGGAGGTATCATGCTACCTAACATCAAACTATACTACAAAGCTATAGTAATTAAAACAGTATGGTACTAGCATAAAAACAGATGTATAGATCAATGGAACAAATCAGAGAGCCCAGAAAAAAACCTACACCTATATAAATTTTTTTTCATTCATTTCTCTTCTTAATATACCTGATACAGAGGTTTAATTCTCTTTTTGTGCTTTTGGCTTTTCTATATTATTTTCTTAATCTGTGAACCCCATCTTAATCAAAGTTTTTGTTATCTTATTTGACTAATTTTTTTCTCTGTATTTCATTGAGAATGCAAAGCATATACAGTCTAAAATTGTTTTTTTCCTTGTAGTAGATCCCTTTGTCCAGCATGCTTTTCCTGTTATTTATTATAAAATCTTCCATTATTTATTATAAAATCTATTGCTGTTTTTTAATTTTTCTTTTTACTCCTTATTAAATAAAAAATATATATATGTCTGCAGGTTCTACATGAAACTTCGGAGTAAATTTATTCTTTTTGATTCTTATAATAGTCACCTGAGAGCATAAGTAACACCATGTCTAGAGCTTAAGCCCAAGGACCAGTTAATATGCACAGGCTCTCATCAAATTTCCACTGTCCAAAAAGCATTTACCTAGTGTGCCTTTGCTGAAATGTGATGAGATGTTTACCTGTTCCCATATCCTGTTTTTCAGAGTATCATGAGGAAAATGTATTCCTGGATAGTTTAAAATAGTTTGAAATTCGTATTTTTAAAAAGTAGTTCATAAATGCTCTAAGTTTCACAATAAAATGTACCATTTATTCTTTATAGATCAATCACAAAAACCCAGAGAACAAGCAGTCAGATACCACTTCTAGGAGTTGATGGCTCCAGAAGGAATGTAAGAAATCAGCTATTGAGGAGACAGAAATGATTCCTGGTAGGCAACCCCTGGCTGTCTCAGAAGGAAGCATGTGTGAAGTATTGGATTATTGCCAGATTTTCCTTTCATTTGCAAGGACCCAAGGCTCTGATGTAGTAATAACTATATTTATGTGTCGAAGCTATCTTTTATGCCCCTTTAATCTCATAGTACCGCTGTTTCATAAGCATGAATCTCCTGGGAGACTCCTGGGAAGCATGACATCCTGGGAAGCCCTTCTCAATTTGGTTTACCTGTGATGTAATTAGAAGGTTGTTTTTATCTGAACAATGTCATACATACAGTAGATACCTAAGAAATGTTAACTATTTGCTATTGGCATATGATTTATGGTATCTTGAGTTATCAATGCTATTTGAATTTTCCATTTATTTTTTGTGTGTTTTTGATCTTTCCATGGGACATCCTTCAACTTAGACAAGTGATTCTCAAACTTATATATATGAAGCAGATTAATTTCAGTTTTCTGGTTTCCACCTTTAGAATGCCTAAATTAACAGAAATGAATGAAACCTAAAAAACAGTATTTTTAGCAAGTTCTCCAAATGATTCTGCGATGAGAGGGCAGGGATTCACACTTTGACAAACTATCTTAATTTGATGGTACTTTGAAGCTCCTGGGTATTTCATATTATATAGAAAAGCATCTGCTTTATTGAATATATATTTCTAAGTTGCTTCAAGATCTTGGGTTGTCAAGTAGCACAGCTTGAGTATAGACAGATATGAGAACCTCCTACCTTGCACCCAGAAAGTGAGTTCTGCCAGTCATTTTAGCTGCAGGCAGTGCTGTCAAAAGATTAGAAGTGGTAATTATTATTCCCCTGGTCTGAAATGGTCTTTATCTGCAGCTGAGTAGTTCTTAGGAAGAGGTAGAATTGTCACCATCTTTTTTGAAATAACAAAAAGAAATGTTCCCTGTTTGTGTTTTAGTGCTGAACTTCTATGGATCCTTAGAATCAAAGGGCAAGTATATTAGCACTGGGTGGTACTTTTCTTCACAAAGTATGGCTTGAGATATAGAAAAATTTAACATAATGACAAGCAATGATTTCTAAACTGAATCATATCCAGTCAGGGTACCAAGTTTCACATATTTGCTACTTTCTTTGTAAATGCTATCTTCTTAAATTTTTTTCCTTTATTTGAATATGAGACAAGATTGAGAGTTAGTACTCTGGAAATTATTATAATGCCTGGCTTAAGTAATATTCAATAAATTTTATTTAGATTCTAAACAGAGCATCTGTGCACCATTTTGTGGAATTCCAGAGCATTAAGACCACTTTCCAGAAATTCTATTTAATAAAATGGGCCTTATGAGATAAATTCACCTCTCAAAGATGAAAACAAGTCTCATATTTTATCTATATTTCACCACAGAATCTTGTGCATTGCTTGGGAAAAGGTTGCTCAACTAATAACAGTTACCTAATTCTTAATTATACTATTTCAAATAATCACTGTACCTTGACTGTGTTTTATTCATTTAGGAAAATTTTGTAGCTCTTATCACATATTCTATTCTATGTTCTACCATAGTGATTTATGTCTCCATTTTTTTCTTTGCTAACAAATATTGAGGTCATGTAGTATCTTGATATTCTTATGTTTCCCCTGAATTTATAGTCTTTTGTATATGGTAAATGGTCAATATATATTAGTGATTTAATTGTGTTTATTTCTATATTGTTTTTTTTGTTATAATGTTTTATGTTTTAAAATTTTTTATAGAAACTCTCATCATCATCATTACAAATTCTCTCTAAAAGTAAGATTAACTGATATTTTATTAAAGAGAATGTTTCTTATAAGTGAGAGCTAAGCCTACCATATCTAGTTACAAATATTTAAAGAACTCAACACTTATAACTGATTTCCAGTTAAAGCCAAAATGTCCCCGAGATACATGAGAATATTCATTAGAAGAAATAAGGTCAGATTATTTCAGTTTATTCTCAGAAAAATTCTAATTGATTAAAAAAATCAAAAATTAGAAGTTAATATCTTTATTTTTAAATCTATTTTACAGTTTACATCTCACATGGCCTGTCTATTCAGTATCTCATTGTTTATTTGAAAATAACACGGTAGATAAAGGTAATTATCCATTTATATAATGGATTATAACTATCAGCATCCAAAAACACTTATTACCATCCAAAAACGCTGACACCACAATGTACAATACTATGATACAGAAGTGTCCATCTACCATCTAAGATTCCACAAAATTGATGAGGAAATGAGTGGTCTAAAAATATCACATACAGCCAAGGTTGGTTTTGCTTAGCCTGACAGATCTCACTCTGAGATTTGGACTTTCTCTTAGTGCCTTTCAGACATTCCTTTGCTACTACTGCTCTCTGGTTCAGTCCTGTTTGTAACTGTGTTGTAGCAGGCACTTAATAAAGCCTCCCTCCTGCTGCCTTTCAGCCTATCACGAAGAGTTTAGATATTCTGTTATCATCCATCTCCCCATATATCCTACCCAGAAAAATTATACTTCAATATGCATTGCATCAAAGTGGATAGGCTGGCTTCCACCTGGGATCTCATTGTCACCATCTAATTAAATAGAACTTCCCAATGAAGCTTCTCTGGAAACCATTTATTGAGTCCAGAGCCACATGAGCTCTTGCCACTGTGTACACAATAAGAAATCCATAGATTTTCAGTTTTATTCAGAGTTTGGGGCAAACTGAGCTAGACATCTCTCTCCCAGCTGATGAGACGACACAATACATCTGTCTTCTTTGCATGAATAATACCTCTGTATTAACTAAACACCAGTTTGTGTCAGATACGTGCTGTATGTTTGTAGTACTGAAATATAAGTTCTGTGCCTCGAGGATAGGATAAAATGTAATAAATGCTAAAATAAAGGTTTGTAAAATATATTTTGTAAGTACAGAGGAAGAAGCAGCTCTGCCTAATAGGTAGAATAGGAAGAAAAGTGAAGCCAAGATGAAACAAGCATTTAGGAGGTAAACAGTGTGAAAGGTATTGGCAAAGGGGCCCATTTCCACCAAGAGTGGGAAATAAACTCTAAGAAGAGAAATGTGCACCTAGTGAAAATTCAGTGTAGAAGATCAATAAAGAAGCATGGTTTGGCTATTCTATACCATGATTTATCTCAATCCATTCATATCAGAAGTGTCCAATTCCATGAATTTATCCATTAATAAAAATGCCCTAAGAAAGTAAGTCATTTCCTTACAATACACAACTAGTTAGTAACATCTTTAGGTCTAGAATGCAGACACTGAAGTGGGGTTATAAAGAAAAAGGTGTTGGAGGCATAGCCTAGTATTGAAATGTTCTGAACTGTGTAAGTCTCCCTCTTCCCCTCTGCAGAGACCTTTTGAATACATAATACACAGGGATCAAGATTTGGAATTACATGATTTCTCATACACCAACACATTTGTGGTGATAAAGTCTTCCATTTTATAATGAGCTGACATAAGTAATGACATTAATTCACCCCGTGGTCATAATGACCATTATACTTACCAAATTAAAGCCAGTCCCAAAATTTAAATAATACTTGTTTTTTAATATAAACCAAGCAAATAGTTTACAGCATTACTTCAGTGGAAAATGGTTTTATTCTTATTTAACTTCTCTATAGTCTTTGACACTGTTGATTACACATCGTCTATTTTCAGAATTGTTATTTATATTTACATTTTTGATATAATTCTACTACTCTCTCCTGGTTTTTTCTTAACTTCTTTTTGTGCCTTATTACTCATTTAGGGTCATTCTTTCTCTTCTCTTTCCTTGAATCTTGGTGTTCATCAGGTCTCCAACCTTAGCTACCCCACCCCTTTTTTTTTTCACTTTGGGGGACCTTACTAAATGTATAGCTTCTCAATTAGTTATTTTTAATTGGATCATTTGGCCAAATGAGAAAGTATACAATTGTTTTTTCTACTTAAATGACCAAAGGGGTTTTGAACCAAACATGTTTAAAATCTAACATCTTTCTCAAACTTGCTCCTCCTCCTGTATGCCTTAACTTTTGAAACAGCATCACCATTGGTCTCGCTGCCCAAGTCAGAAAGTCATCTTGCATGTCCTCACACCCTAGTCACCAAGTGCTCTAAGTTCTACCTTTGTGTGGTTCCCCTGGTTTCTATACTAATTGTTACATCTTTCATTCATGTCCTAATCTCTTCTTGCCTGGATAAACTTAGTCACAAGGGCCTACAAGGTTTATCTCTGATAAAATCTCCCTGCACAATCTCATGTGCATCCTTCATTGCATCTATAGCAACTGCTTCAAGATCTCTAAATATACTGGGCAACCTCCTGCCACCACCAGTTTTACTCGGTGCCCCTTCTCAGATGTTTCTCTGTCCACCTGTGATGCCTTTCACCTCCTTCCTCAGCTAGGTAACTTCCATAGATCCTTCAAATCCCAGCTCAAGCGTCATCTTCTCAGAGAAACCTTCCATGATTTGGAAGCTCTGACCTTGTGCCCCAGCCACATCTGGTGCTTAGCTCCACCACAGTGTGTGTGGCTCTCTCCCTATAACATATTAACAGACTATAAGCTCCCTGAGCTCAGAAATTGATCTTACTTGGATTTCTATGCTCAGCTTATCGCAGAGAATCTAGAATATAGATGAATGAAAATCCTATTTAATCAAGCATGGTGGAAGCAAAAAAAAAAAGGATTCTAAAAATTGATTTATTTAAAATTCCTCTCGGACGTTCAGGTAGAAATAAAAATGGGAGATTGACGCTAAGTGGAAAAAGCTGGCAGGAGAAACAGGTTTGAACCATTGTTTTTACACGGAGACAATGTATATGAAGAAGGGTAATGCTCAGATCTAGCCCTGCAGGTACATCATGACTCTAGGTAATTAGAGAGTCCCTTGAGGAAAAAAATATTTATTTTAATTTAAATGACCAGAAATTTCTGTTTAGAGCAGCTCAATACGATTTTTAGTCTCTTCTCTATATCAGGCTCTGTGCTCTTTTTTGAGGACACAAAAATGAATAAGATAGACGCTTACTGTCTAGTGGAAAAAAAGACACTTGTACTCTGCAGAGTAAGAAGGTGTGATGGGTGTTAGGACAGGAATATATCTGAGGTGACATCGAAGCAGAAAAATGAGGCAATGCTTACTTTGTGAGGAAGGAGGATTGTTGAAAAAGTATTGCTAAGAAAAACCTCACAGAAGAGAGGGTATCTCCAATTATTTGAAACAAAATTAGGGATATATTAATTAAGGAAAAAAGCCCCACCTCCCCCCAAAAAAGAAAGACAAAAAAAAAAAAAACTACACGAGAGAAGACACTAAAGCACGATAGTTGTATGGTATGTACATGAAATAAGAACTTTAGTAATTTTAGAGCATATTATGATGGGAACTGCTGCTACTTCCCTTTCACAGTCCCTAGAGGGTAATAGGGGTCATACCATGGAAAATTGATGTTCCGTGCCAAGAAGTTGAGACTTAGCATATAATTAGTCAGTAGCCGTGAGACAGTAGTATGGAGTGAAAGTGGCAAAGTTATCTTTGCAACTTAGAATGGACCACTCAGCGTAGAGTGAAACAGATGTACTACAGGTAGAAAGGGAAACGGAGAACAGAACAGGGGAAGAGAGACCTTTTAAAAGGCTCGAGGTTGACTACACATAGAAAAGAAGTGAAAAGGCTGCTTTCTCAAATTATTTAGGAAATAAAACCAGCAAAAAAATGGCAACTGGAATTTCTAATTTATTTCAGAAGCACAGCTTTAGCTAAGAGATTTTTTCCTTAACTGAAGAAACTTTAACTTTGTAAAATAAAATGGCAAAAAGATGCTAAACATTCACTAGTAAGCATAGGTATTGTTCTGTTCTCAGGATTTAGGCCTCAAGAAAAATGCACCATGTACATCATTATGAAGTACTTACAGCACATTGCAGCCATAGTGAGTTCACTCAGAATTGACACATCTCTGAGCCCTTAATTAGATGCACCTGACATGGTTTATTTTTTAAATGAGGAAATGCACCTTCTGCTAAATGGTTCCTGGGAAGAGGATAGGAGGGCACGCTGGTGCCACATTAGGTACAATGTACACTATGCTAACTCAATCTAATAATTGAAGTCCAGACTGATTTAATAAGAAGTGCAAGGTATTAAAAATAAAATTGAATATGTAACATATTAAATATATATTTAATTATTGACCAAGTAACAGAAATAGCAGAGATTTTATGTCTCAAAACATTTTGAAGATTTTTAATTAAAGGAAATTTTTATAATCACATTTCCATGCCTACACTTGTTCTTTTTCTTGTGTACAATATTAATAAATGTTTAATTTAGAATATTTTTAGATTTACATAGAAGTTTCAAAGATAGTACAGAGCATTCTCATGTATCTGTCACCCAGTTTCCCTAATGTTAGTATCTTAAATTAACCAAGATATATTTATGAAAATTAAGAAATTAACATTGGTGTGTTACTATTAACTAAACCACAGACTTTATTCAGATTTTACCGGTTTCTCTGAAAATGTCCTTTTTATGTTCCTGGATACAATTTTAGATACCACACGACATTTAATCATCATGTCTCCTCTACTCTGTGACAGTTCTCAGTCTTTTCCATTTTTCGTGGCCTTGACTATTTTGAGGAATATTGGTCGGGTAGTTTCTAAAATGATCTTCACTTTGGGTTTGTCTGATATTTCCTCTCATGATAGAACTGGGGTTATAAGCTTGGGGAGGAAGACTACAGTGATAAAGTGCCCTTCTCCTGGCAGCCTACCAGAGGATCCATGACAAAAACATGACTCGTCCCTGGTGATGCTAACTATGATCACTTGTTTAAGGTGGTATCTGCCATGATTCTCCACTGTAAACTGATTATTTTTCCTTTTCATACTCTAGAAGAAGTCACTAAGTGCAGCCCATGCCAATGGTAGAGGGAGTTATGATCTCTCTACCTTTTAGAAAAGAAAATACCTACATAAATCATTTGGAATTCTCTGAGAGATTTTCCCCTTCTCCTCCATTTACTTATTTATTCAAACATTTATGTCAATATATATATTCATTGACATTTATTTCATACTTTGGGCTACAATCCTATACTATTTTTTTGGCTCAAATTGCTCCACCTTTTGCCTCTAGGAACTTTTTCAGTTTGGCTCCTGTTCCCTTTGACATGCCCACAACATTTTGCTTTTTTGAACACTTCATTACTTTCTGGCCCTTACAAAATGCTCACAGCTCAGTTGTATAACCTCTTCCTCTGCCTTAGAATTACCCATTTCTCCAAGGAATCCTGATTCCTTGTGTTGGGGAATGATATTTAGCAATCAAGATCTAGACTATATTGTTTTTTGAAAACACTTCGTTTTTCCATTGCTTATCTTAGATGCTAAGAGCAAACCCCAAAGGTCATCCTGTCCCACTATCATTCTTGTCCAAAGAGCAGTTGTGACTTGGAGAAATTTTAAAAATACTAACTCCTGGTCCCCAGTGCTGAGAACCATGACCCAATAAGCCTGCAGTTGGCCACTGGTGTGGTGTTGTGTTGGTGTTGGTGTTGACATTGGTGTTTTTTATTTTGTACTTATGTAATTTTGTTATGAAAAATAGTTTGAGGATTTATAATTAATTCCCTTCATATTACAGGCCCAGAGAAATAAAGCACATGTCCAAAGACCCAGAGAAAGAAGTTATTTCTTCATCCCTAATAAACTGAATATTGTCCATGCTTACATTATCAGTGTGTGTTTACTCAGACATTTTACATTAGTGAATCTCAACCCTGGATCATTCTGAGGGAGTTTTAAAAATCCCTATGTCCAGATCCCACTCTTAGAAATTCTGATTTAAATGGTCTGAAGTGGTACCTAACAGCTGGGTTTTCCATAAAGCTTTATAAATGATATAATGAGCAGCCAGGGTTGAGAATTACTGATTTGAAAAAAAAAAAAAACTCAATCCAATCAGGACTCAGATATTGTAAATTGTTTTCCTTATTGTGACATTTCTGAGTAATGTTTCAAATATATTTTATAACTTGACATCTCAGGTTGATCAATTTAATTTGACAACCATGCATGGTATCAACTTTGCTCTTAGCAGTGATGAACTCTCTGGGGAGGGAGAGCTTAAGAACATGAATCAGTTATAGTCTCTTCTATCCAAGAGTTTAAACTATAATGAGGGACACTGGTATGAGTACAAGTAAGTAGAATAACAAAGGGAGATGGGAGTTGCTGAAGAGTATAAACTGCCAGGGAGGGAAATGGGGGTTCAACGGAATAAGAAACTAGATCATGTGGATATAAATGGACAGCTTTGCTCTCTGGCTAAAGCAAGTGGTGCCTTCCTTCTGAGACTTTATTATCGTTCATGCATGTCCTCTGCCATAGCTGTAGCTTTTCAGGGAAGACAGAAATATTATTTTGTGTGAAAAGTTCATTAGTATCAAGCATTAGCTGACATGGTTATCACCCAAGTCTTGATTGAGCTCCCTCAAGCAGGATGCTAAGCAAACCATATAAACAATAAGTCCAGCTGTAAAAAAACTTATGTTATTTTTAGACATCTTGACTGCAAATTGCTTTGTTCCATCACTGGGCAATGCTTTTATTACTGTTTTTACTGCTGGTAGATTAGATTGCTTGTTGTAGAAATTATACATAAATGTACTGTTTTTAATATTTGCTACTGTAATCATTTCTGTAATTATGATACAGAAGCTATGGCTGCAAGCTGTTCCTGTGGATGGCTATTTCACTGAGTTCTAATGATGGTATCTACTGAAAATTCTATTTGCAAAGACCCTGCTAGCAAGTGCCTCTCTGGTGATATGAGGCAGACAAGCTTTATCAGATGCTGTTAATGAGTTTGATTTATGATGTCGGTGGTTCAATCTGACAAGTTATTTTGGGTTTTAGACATTTACATTCTAGCTTTTAGTATGTCCTCTCCTATCCCTTGGAGAAATAAAGAAACCTGTTAGAATCTGAAACCAACAAGCATTATAAAGTAATATTGTTCACATAACACATTTTCTTGTAAAAACTATCTCCAAGGTACACTGTCAAGTTGCATAATACAAATCAAGAATAAGACGCATGAAGCTGTTAATTGACTAAAGACTAATTACTAATCAAGAAATGGCTTCCATGATTGCTCTGGCAGTTGCCTAAAATACCACAATTAATAGATCTAATATCAGTTTTCACAAAGAGAGGTGATGCTTTAGCAGCTGTTGCTTCCCTGGTTGAGTCTGTGCCTCATTGTCAGTTCCTGTTTTGCCTGATTCATACTGTTATTGGAAAATGCATATGTTCACAGTGTGTAACCACATCCCCCCCCCAAAAAAAATTAAACCTGTACTAGCCTTATTTGGAAATAAAAAGGGCAGTGGTCCATAGTAGTGTGATTTGTGGGGTCTCCAGGAGAGTTACTTCTTCCTCAAGCCCATCCTACAAACAGCAGCCCAAGTAGCATGGTATCTGGAGTTCTGCCACTAGACCTTTGGGAATAACTGTTCTCTCCATTTTCCTATGGACAAATTCAAATATCATGGGAGACTAGAACAATAAGTTCTTATAGGTTAATGTAATTGTTTTACCTTAAATAAATTATGTCAGCTTGGCCAAAATGAAATGGATGGCCTCTAGCTATAGTGAATTTTTCTATACTAGAGTGTCAGAGCAAGAGTCTAGAGAGTATTAGCAGGCATTCAAGACTTGAATTCATATTAGAACATGAAATGGTATACATTTTTCTTTCAACTCTGAGTTTTTATCACTGCACCAGGCAAGGAACCTCTCTGGACCTTTTGCCTTGCCTATAAAATAGACTACTAGGACTTCTTCATTTATTTCAAGCTCCATAATTCAACCCTTCTCAGATGAGAGAATAGTGTAGGCTAATATATAAGAAAAGACATCAGAAGAGGAGAAAAGAGAAAGAGAGTCTCTGAAGACTGTTTTACCACCATCATAAAGGAGGTGTTGATATGATTTTTCTTTGGTGGGTAGTCATTTACCTGGGGTCATTAAAGCATGGTTGGCTATAGAATCCTCTGGGCTCAAAAGACATTTTCTCTGTCACTTGTTTGGTAAGTCTGGAGAATGTTGTGCTAAATATTTCTGCCAACACCTAAAACTTTCAGATGAGAAAGAAGCAGCATAGACACAAGATAGTCACCTCCTGACAAGTCCCACCGAAGTTTGATAAACTTTTGAAAATCTTATCCACCCTTCTAGCTACCTCTCTTCCCTCTCTTATCCCTCTTTCATCATAATCTGAACAGTGATTGGCAACCTAGTTTCTGATGTTTTCTGCTGTTTTATCCACCTAATTTCCAGTTTCTCTTTCCTCGTCTATGTTTTTCTTCATATCTCTTAGTATGTGACTCTCTGGTTAAGAAGTAGATCATGCCACCAAAATGAAAGTGCACAGCATTAGTTTTTCTTTTTTCTTGGTAACTATTAAACATGGGGTTCAACTGAAGAGATAATCAAAAAAATACAATTTTGAATGGGATGTCATTTTATCTTTCTTACCCCAGAATGATTTGCTTTCTTTTTATGTTTCTCTATGCATACAGTCTTCTTCACTCAGATTTGTAAAATGTTTATGAGGGTATTGACCCAACTAAAAGCAGAGAAAATTAAAAAAATTCATTAGAGCTTTCACCTAATTCTCATTTGTGAACACCCTGATTATCAAGAAGAGAAGCAGTTTCAGGCCATCTTGATTTTGTATCACTAGTTTTTCTCTCCAAAACTAAAAATGTTTCATAAGTTAGATCACTTTAACAATGACATCATTTGAGCACTGTCACCTAGGTAATGGAATAATTACCATAGCAACAGAGCCTTTATCTTTCAATGGCTATAAAGTTTTGACAGATGGGAAAGACCAATTGAAGCTTCAAAGCAGGACATAAATGTAACAGGTTTTAGTGGCCAAAGTCACAGTAATATGTTAAATTGCCATCTTTTCCTGAAGATTAAATTGAATATGATGTATATATATTACCATTTATGTATAAAGTTAATTTCGCTTTTGACCAAAAACATATTCTCCTTTTTAGAAAAAGTTTATATTAGATTATTAAATGCAGACACATTAATAGAATGTTTTAAAAATTATAAAATGTTAAGAAAAGAGTAATAAGAAGACTATGTAGAATGCTTGTTATTAAATTGACCACTTAAACATCTAAAGTACTTGCAGTTATAAACTGTATCTAATGAAAAATTCTGTTAAAATATATTCTCCTTCATTTTTGACTTTACAATTACAACTTTCATTGACATAAGTATTCTGTGTGTATGTGTGTGTGTGTTGCGTGTGTGCGCACATGCGTGTGTTTGTGTGGTGTCTTTTTGTTTTCCTTTTCTTTATAGTTAAACAAGGTGAACTCATGTTCATATTTGTTTAGGTGACACATTGTTATCAAGTAGACAGTTTGAAATTGTCACTTAATTAAAGGGGAAGCAGATCAGAAGGTTATTTAAGTATTTTCTCTACAAAAATGTAAAACAAATTGTGGATAATCAACTAAGTTTTCATTCTTAATTCACTCATTTCTGAGAAAAATATTATTGAGTAGGAAAAGCAGTTCCAGTAAATTATCTTTTTGTCAAAGCTTCTCAAAAAAGAAAAACAAAAAACAAAACAAAACAAAAAAACCACACACAGTTTTTCAGGGCATTAGGGCAGAGATTTGAACAAAAAGAAAATGCTTATTTAATAATAATGTGTTCCTTGGCCTTTCGAGGGACTGAGGAATAAGTTTACTAATAAAATCATTTAAGCAATAGAGAGAGGGAAGATAGCAGACTAGGTAAAAGCAGGGTTCGTCTCCTCCCAGGACCACATTGAAATTACAAGCAAATTATAAAATAAACAATGTGGAGAATCAATTGAAGTACAGCTGCTCATAACACCTACATCTGATAATATAAAGGAGCTACACTGAAGCTGGTAGGAGGGGCAAAGTCATGAATAGGGCTGGACTGGTACCTGTGGGTGGTGGAGAATCACCAGGAGGGAGTATGAGGCTGAAGAGACTCTCCTGAAGAAGAGGAGGATCCTGGTCTCATTTGGGGACTCTCCAACACAAGGTCCCAGCCCAAGGAAGAGGAGATTCCAATAACTCTGACTGTAGAAACTAGAGGGGATTCTGGCCATCTGGGTGAGACAGAAGGTGACTGAGACCCTAGATATCCTTTGAAGGACCTGCACAAAGGCTTTGTGACCTGTGAACACTCACCTGGGACACCAGCAATGAGTCAGAAGCCCTCATGAAATTCATTCTGAAAAAAATCTCCATTACCTGGAGTCAGAAGAGGGCTTGAAAGGCAGCCACCATTGTGCCTCAGCCCGGCTCCCCGACAGGGTAACCTACAGACCAGCCAGCTTGATTGTGCAGATCCCTCCCACACAGCTATTAGGAAGCACTGGTCTGAGGGGATCAGCTCACCCTGCCTAACCCTCAGACTTCTGGAGGCAATTGTTCCTGAATGGCTGCCAAGCCCTGTTACCAGTGATTCAGAGCCAAGTATTCACCATGGGGTGGCCATTGTTGTGAGCTGCATTACTAATCCCAGCAACAACAGCCAGTGCTATAAACCCTATTTCAGAGATAGGGTCAGGCAGATCACTGCTGCCTATAGGAACTTGGGCAGATATCAGGGACCTGTGGGCCAGTCCCAGATAGCAGCTGGTCTTGCTGTAATCTGGGTCATCTGTAGGAACTCACAACAGTTACCAAATTTGCAGCAAGACAGAGACTGTATTGATCTGATTGCCTTTGTCTGAGACCCTACCCAACCCTACAAATTGCCCCGGGTGGCCAATTGACAGTGAACTGACACAGCCCTGCCCTTCCCATCCCCTGTTCGCCTAATCCACACAGGCAACAAACTTTGGCAGGCACAGGGTGGGCGCTGAACTGAAATCAATGGCGGGCAGAACTTTGCTGCCAGCAAGAGTTACACTATCATGTCAGGGGAGCACAGATGTCTGTGAGAACATCCCTAATGGCAGCTGGGCTCACTGTGATCTGGGTCTACAGCTGTAATGACCAGGCACAGAAGTTGCAGCAAAACTGAGGCTGTATTGGCCAAGTGGACCTTGTAGCTTTGAGATCCCACTTCTCCCAAGCCACAAAGTGCCTGCAGCCCATTGAGAAGTAGCCTGTTGTGCCCTACTTAGCTCTGGGGTTGAGCAGTTAGCACAGGCAACAGACCTTGGCTAGTGCAGTGAGCGCATTTCAAAGAAAACAGTTATGGACAGACCACTGCTTCCTGTATGAGCTGCAATATATCTTAAGGGAATTGCAGGGGTCTATACTGGCCTGACAGCCCTTAACTCCCTAAGCTCCTGTCCCATCCATTTCACAAAGTGCCCACAGCACATTGATAGGCAGCTGTCTCTGCTCTGGGGTAGCACATTTCAGCCCAGGGTGGGCAGCAGTTTGACCTTGCTATGAGTGGAAACTTGTACAGCAATCCACAGAGACAGCGTGGGCACATAAACTTACATTGAAGTGGCAGGGAGAAATTTACTCCGTGCCACTCAACACACATATCACCCAGAGGCTCATCCAGTTTCAAAGACTTACAGGTAACTGATAGGCAGTATCAGGCCTTGAGAAGCACTGGTCCCTCTGCTGAACTGCTATATGTCAGGGATGGGGGATAACTGGGGAGCTGCCTACAGCATTGTCTCTTCCACTTACCTATAGATCCAGCACAGGCAACAATCACAGCGGATCTCACCAAGTAGTCCTGAGCAATCAAAAGCAGCAGCTGACCTTGGCCTACAGGGGAGCCCCCTCCAAAGAGGACACAAAACCAGTGCATCTGGAGGCTGGCACCAGAACACAACAGAGGAACTCGTGACTAGTTCCAGTAGTGATACACACAAAGGGTGGTTGCAATAAGTACACAGTCCTGCTAGGGAAAATTCCATTCAGTGGGGTCAGCCCCCAAACAACAATTCTTATCCTGAGGGTGCAGCCAATTCCCACAATTAGCCTAAGCATTAATCCCATCCACTGATCTACTAAAAACAATAAAGAATTGGTGACAACAGAAAATCACACACAACCCACACATAGTTCTCCTCAAGAGCTCCCAGCACAAGGGATCAGGGAGAGTGTGCTACTGGGCCACACAGGACACCTTCCAGATTAGCCATCTGACCAAGGCTGAGAGACAAAACAAACATTCCTGAAACATAGAAAAGAACACAGAGAGGCTAATGAAATGATAAAATGAAGAAACATGCCACAAATGAAACAACAAGAAAAAACTCCAGAAAATAAGCTTAATGAAATAGAGGTAAGCAACCTACTAGAGTCAAGAGTTCAAAAAAATGGTTATAAGGATACTCAATGAACTTATGGGGAGAATGGATGAGCATAATGAGAGCATAAAAAGAGACATAGAAATAATAAAAAAGAACCAGACAGAAATGAGGAATATGATAATGGAAGTGAAGAATACACTAGAAGGATTCAACAGTAGATTAGATGAAGCAGAAGATTGAATCAGCGAATTGGTAGACAAGGTAGCTGAATACATCCAATCAGAACAACAAAAAGAAAAAAGAGTTTAAAAAAATGAGGATAGTTTAAGAGACCTCTGGGACAACATAAAGCATAAAAATATCTGAATCATAGAAATTCTTGAAGAGGAAGAGAAAGAACAAAAGTTTGAGATTCTGTTTGAAGAACTAATGACAGAAAACTTCCCTGGGAAGGGAATTACACATACAAGTTCATGAAGCACAAAGAGTTCCAAACAAGAGGAATTCAAACAGACCTACTCCAAGACACATCATAATTAAAATGCCAAAGGTTAAAGACAAAGATAGAATCTTAAAAGCAACAAGAGAAAGGAAGCTGGTTACTTACAAGGGTACCCCCACGAGAATGTGTGCTGACTTTTCAATGGAAATTTTGCAGGCCAGAAGAGAATGGCAAGAAATGTTCAAAGTTATGAAAAACAAGAATCTACAACCATGGATACTTTACCCAGCAAGGCTTTCTATTAAAATGGAAGGTGAGATAAAGAGCTTCCAAGACAGAAAAAAAGCTTAAGGAATTCATCACCACCAAGCCAGCACTATAAGAAATGTTAAAGGGTCTTCTGTAAAAAGAGAAGGGGTAAAAAATAACAAGAACAACAAAAAATAACAAATATGAATAATAAAATGACAGTATCAATATACCTATCAGTAATCACTTTAAATGCAAACAGATTAAATGCTCCAATCAAAAGACATAGGGTAACCAAATGGATAAGAAAACAAGACCCATGCATATACTGTTTACAAGAGACCCACTTCAGATCAAACACTCACAGACTGAAAGTAAAGAGATGGAAAAAGATACTTCATGCAAATGGAAATGAAAAAAAGTAGCAATACTTAAAAGGAAAGATCAATAATAATACACTCATAGTAGGTGACTTTAACACCACATTAACACCAATGGACAGATCTTACAGGCAAATAATCAACAAGGAAACAATGGACTTAAAAGATACACTAGACCAGAGGAACTTAATAGATATTTTCAGAGCATTTTACTCCAAAGCAGCAAAATATATATTCTTCTCAAGTGCACATGGAACATTTCCAGGGATAGACCACATTTCAGACACAAATCAAGTCCCAATAAATTTAAGAAGATTGAAATCATATCAAGCATCTTCTCTGATCACTATGGTATAAAACTAGAAATCAACTACAAGAAAAAAAACTAGAAAATACACAAAAACATGGAGGCTAAGTAACATACTTTTAAACAATGAATGAGTTATTAATGAGATCAAGGAAGAAATCAAAAGATACCTAGAGACAAATGCAAATGAAAACACAACAACTCAAAATTTATGGAACATAATGAAAGCAGTCCTAAGAGAGAAATTCATAGCAATACAGGCCTACCTCAAGAAACAAGAAAAAGCTCAAATAAATAATCTAACCTTACAAGAACTAGAAAAGAAACAGAAAACAAAGCCCAAAGTGAATAGAAGGAAGAAAATAATAAAGATCAGAGCAGAAATTAAAAAAAAAATAGAGTATAGAAAAACAATACGAAAGATTAATGAAACCAAAAGCTGGTTCTTTGAAAGGATAAACAAAATTGACAAACGTTTAGCCAGACTTATCAAGGAAAATAGAGAGAAGACTCAAATAAATAAAATCAGAAATGAAAGAGGAGAAATAACTACAAACTCCACAGAAATACAATGGATCATAAGAAAATACTACAAGCAATTATACACCGATAAATTGGACAATTTGGAAGAAATAGATACATTCCTAGAAACATACAATCTCCCAAGACTGAGTCAAGTAGAAAATCTGAACCAACCAATTACCACCAATGAAATCGAATCAGTAATCAAAAACATCCCCAAAATCAGAAGTCCTGGACCAGATGGCTCCATAGGTGAATTTTACCAGACATTCAAAGAACTATCACCTATTCTTAAACTATCCCAAAAAATTCAAGAAGAGGAAAGGCTCCCTAACTACTTTTATGAGGCCACCATTACCTTGATTCCAAAAACAAGCAAAGACATTACAAAAAAAAAAAAAAAACACAAAAAACAAAAAACTATAGGCTGATATCTCTTATAAACATTTATGCAAAAATCCTCAACAAAATATTAGCAAACTGAATTCACCAATACATTAAAACTATCATACACTATGATCAAGCTGGATTTCTTCCTGGAATGTAAAGATATCCGCAAATCAATTAATGTGATACACCACATTAACAAATCAAAATATAAAAACCATATGAATATATCAATAGATACAGAAAAAAGTGTTTGACAAATCCAGCATCCATTGATGATAAAAACTCTCAGCAATGTGGGAATAGAGGGAACATACCTCAACATAATAAAGGCCATATATGACAAACCTACAGCTAACATCATACTCAAAGGAGAAAGGCCAAAAGTATTTTCCTTAAGATCAGGAATAAGACAAGGCTGCCCACTTTCACCGCTCCTCTTCAACAGTGGAAGTATTGGAAGTCTTAACCACAGAAATAAGACCAGAAAAAGAAATAAAAGGCATCTGAATTGAAAAAGAAGTAAAACTCTTGTTATATTCCAAAGCCATGAATCTATATAGAGAGAACCCTAAAGATTCCACCAAAAATCCGTAAGGACTGATCAATGAATTCAGTAAAGTAGCAGGTTAAAAAATAAATATTCAGAAATCAGTGGCATTTTTATACACCAATGATGAACTTTCACAAAGAGAAATTAAGAAAACAATTCCGTTTACAATTGTGTCGAAAACTATAAAATACCTGGGAATCAAATTAACCAAGAAGATAGAAGAGTTATTTTCAGAAAATTAAAAGTCATTAAAGAAATAAATTGAAGAAGACACAAATAAATGGAAACATATACCCTGCTCATAGGTAGGAAAATCAACATTGTTAAAATGGCCATACTACCCAAAGCCACCTATAGATTCAATCAATCCCTATCAAAATACCAATGGAATTTTCGGAGATCTAGAACAAACAACCCTAAAAGTTATATGGAGCCATAAAAAAAACGGAATATCCATGGCAATCTTGAGATAGTTGGAGGTATCACATTACCTGATATCAAACTATATTACAATTCTATAGTAATCAACACCATATGGTACTGGCATAAAAACAGATACATTGATCAATGGAACAGAATAGAGCGCCCAGAAATAAATCCACACTTATACGTTTACTTAATATATGACAAAGGAGGTAAGAATATACAATGGAATAAAGACAGTCTCTTCAATAAATGGTGTTGGGAAAATTAGACAGATACATGCAAAAAAAAAAAAAAGAAGAAGCACGGTTCATCTTCTTACACCATATACAAGAACAGACTCAAAATGGATTAAAGATTTAAATGTAAGACCCAAAACCATAAAACTTTTAGAAGAAAACCTAGGCAGTAAATTATGATATTACTAACAGGAATTTCTTTTCAGATATATCTCCTTGGGCAAAAGAAAAAAAAGGAAAAATACAAATGAGACTATATCACACTAAAAAGTTTTTGTACAGCAAAGGAAACCATCAACAAAACAAAAAACAAGCGACTATTAGGGAGAAGATGTTCACTAATGATATCCAAAATTTATAAAGAATTTATATAATTCAACAACAAAAAACAAATAATTCAATTTAAAAATGAGCAGAAGACCTGATACTTCTCCAAAGAGGAAATACAGATGGCTAACAGACATATGAAAAGATGCTCAAGGTTGCTAAGTATCAGAGAAATGCAAATTAAAACCACAATGTGATATCATCTTACACCTGTCAGAATGGCTATCATCAATAAATCAAAAACAGCAAGTATTGGCGAGGATGCAGAGAAAAGGGAACCCTCATACATTGTTAGTGGGGTTGCAAATTGGTACAGCTGCTATGGAAAACAATATGGAGGTTCCTCAACAAATTGAAAATGAACATACCCTTTGACCTGGAAATGTACTTCTGGGAATTTATCTAAAGAAACCCAAAACAATAATTCTTAAAGATCTATGCACTCCAATATTCGTAGCAGCACAATTTACAATAGCCAAGATATAGAAGCAACCTAAATGCCCATCAACAGACAATTGGATAAAAAAATCATGGTTCATATATACAACAAAATATTACTCAGCCATTTAAAAAAATTAAATCCTACCATTTGTAATTGACATGGATGGACGTAGAGGTAAAATAAGTCAGACAGAGAAAGAAAAATATATAATTTCACTTATATGCGGTATCTAAGAAACCAAAAAAATAAACTAATCAAACACAGACTCACAAATATAGTAGACAATTTGGTGACAGAGAGGATTTGGGGAGGCTGGGGGAATGGGGTAAAGGGTTAAAGAAGTACAAATTAGTAGTTGATAGTTGAGCACAGGGAGCATGGTAGAGGGAATGCAGTTAGCACTAATATGATGGTTAATTGGAGGGCCAGGGGAGGAAGGAAGCAATTGGGGGCATCATTTTATGAATATTATAGATGTTTAACCAATGTATTGTATACTTGAAACTAACTTAAATAAATAAAAAAAGAAAAGAAAGCAGCATAATTCAGAGGAAAAATCCTGAGACAAATAATCAGGAAAGACAGGAAGACAGGTTTCTATCTCGGTTCTCCCACTAACTGGCTGAGTGACTTGGGTGTGACTGTCAGCATCTCTGCCCACATTAGAAATACAGATTCACATTTGGAGATTTTCACAAAGGAGACTTTTTTAAGTGGTGTCTGAGGTTCCTTAATTCTCTGTGTGTACGTGTTTGTCTTTTAAAAAAATAGACTGTAACTTGGCCAACTACTGTGATATTTCACTGATGATTCCATTACTACATAGAATCTCATCAGATTTCCCAACTGCATTCCAGTCACCTGGGGCCTGGGTAAGTGGAAATATAAAGTAGAAGAGAGAACTCCATGAGGGTAGATCAGAGTAAGTAAAGGCCTGGTGACAGAGATATGTGAAGAACAGGGCTGGGGTTTTATGATTGGCCTCACATAGACTTAATTTGGTAGAAAATGGGGTCAGTTAAGAATGTTGAGCAGGAGAGTGGAATTGCTACGGTGTGCTTCAGGGAGGGCGATCAAGTGCTGCTACAGGAAGTAGAACAGAGGAATCTGGAAGGCAGAGATGTGGGTATGAAAGGAATGCACTGCCCAAGGATGAAACAAAGAATCAACAGGGCTCTGAGTGATCGGGTTTGGGGTAATTTTACTTTCTTTTTCTGTTGTGTTTTTTCTCTCTCTCTTTTTTTAACATTATATGTATGTATGTGTGTGTGTGTGTGTGTGTGTGTGTGTGTGTGTGTATCTATATATGTATATATGTACGTATATATACCTATTATATTACATATAATTAGAAAAGATCACAAAGCTATTGTCATAAAAATAAATTATGGAATTGTTAAAAACCAGAAACATTGATATTCTCCATGTAATAAATACTGGCAAGTCATTTCAAAGATAAGATACTGTTTAAATCTTGAAATTCCAAAGAGAGAAAATATTTCAAATTAATGCTTCTAATTTCTTATAAAGTAACCACTAAAATAAAAAAAAACATAGAATGCAAAAAAATCATTTAGACAATTAAAATAATCATCTCTATTAAAAAATAATATGTATATGTGCATTTTTATGTATTTATTTACCAAAGAATAAATTTTCACAATATCCAATCAATGTCTTGAAAAAAATCAGCATTAGTATAAATTAATTTTAAATATTTATAAAGAGCACTCATTCTCTTTAGAATATTTTTTTTTCTTTTGGTCTTCTTCAGCTCACTGAAATTCATATAATAACTTGAAGGCTGATTACCAAGATTTTTTATGATTGAAATCCAAGCAGAAAACACAGTCTAATTTACACATCTATTATTCAACAGAAAATAATAATGAGATTTCTTTCCTTGGACACAGCCAAAACCTACCATGTGGCTTAATTTTGGGCCCTTAGAACTGAGAGCAGATGCCATTCAAATCCATCATAATGCATTTGCTTTGCGGGATAATGTGGTGTGTGTGTGTGTGCGTGCATGTGACAGAGATCTTTCTTTAGTTCTCTGGCAATCTTTACAAATGGAATTTTAAGTTCTCTATCTGCTCAGGCAAGGAAATTAAAGTTCATTTCACTAATAGAGTACAGAGCTCTCCCCAAAAAAGTCACACTGAAAAAATTAGTCAGACCTCAAAAAGTTACTTGTGAAATTGAAGTCTTCCACTCCATGTTGACCTAAATACAGAGCTGTGAAAAGGGTGGGGACATGGGCTTTAAAGTAATAAAAAACATTTTTTTAATATTTGGACCTACAACTAACTGGCCATGATATCCTGCTCTTTAAAACTACAGTTTCTCTTTAGGAAAACTAGAAAATTAGAAGAATAATGCCTACTTCTTAGGACTGTTTAAAAGTCACTGTATTTACAACAGATGTAAAGTACCTAGTAGAGTGGCTGGCATATAGTAGATATCCAATAAATATTTACTCCTTTTATCTTTATTTTTATGACTTCACAATTCCCATGGTTCTAATTATGATTAGTGTTAAAACTGAGATGAGTTAAGGAGGAAATGATCAATTCACACCTAGTCTGAAATTCATATCCATGGGGTAGAGGGAGGGAAATGATGGAGGGCTAATGAGACTTGATGACAGTCCCTACAGAGATGTGCAAATGAAATCCCCCCTAAGCTTATTTCGTAAGTCAATAGTGAATATAGAATTATTTCCTTCTCTGTTTCAACAAACCATTCCTAAAGAAATTAAGAAAAATAAAATTTTCCCACTTGAAGTTGCTGTGGATAAAGTTTGGCAGAGCCATTGCAAATCCTGTTATTTGGGTCACAGAAAACTATTGTGCCAGTAGATACTTAAAAAACATTAGTTTCAAAATGCAGTCAAATAATTCCAGACAACTGCAAATGTGTCAGTAAAATGAACTGTGCATGAAGTTATAACTGATCGGTCTCTTGAGGAAATGAGATCATTATCAGAAGGAATATATTTTACTCAAAAGTAAAAAACCACTACACTAATTTTACTAAAAAGTGTGGGTGGCTACTTAACTCTACCTAGGATAAATTATTTTGATGAATTGTTAAAAGGAATAAAACCTCTAACATGAGATTATACAACCAGTTTGCTTATAGATTAATTAGTGCCTGGGATGGTTAGTTTAGAGCAGAGGCTGTAAAGGGGTAATCCACTGGCCATGTCTGATGTGGAGATACCAGTTTCATAGCACCAGATATATCTATAGGTGGAAAGAGGAGTAAAAATTAATTAAGGGTCAGTTTAAGGAGCAATCAATATTGTACATTTCTTCCCTAACAATCACAGCAAGAAGAAAAGCCTTCCACGACTGTGGCAGCAGAATTTGCTCTCTGCAAACCCTTATTTGGAGAGGCTCAGATCATGGAACATCACAGAAACACGAGCCAAACAAAGCTGCCATACTAAATTCATAAGGATGATGTGAACCTTTCCATATAACACAATATTAAAATGAAATTCCCTCTACCCTAAACCTGACAAAGAAGAAACAACAAGGGTGAAATCTACAACTACCAAGAGTCAAAATCAAGTTGAAATATAACAAAAACAGAAACAAAATAATAAGTCTCTGGATAATATGGAAAGACACAGGACTCTGGCTAGAATCTAACCTATAGGCAATGTTTTCTTCTTTCCTTCCTTTTCTTATTTATCTTATGAATAATTTATTTAAGAGGTAAAGGAGAAGGTTACAGGATCTTAAAATAAGATTCTATTTCAATTTTGTCTGAGGCTTGAGATGCCTAGAGCTAACCTTATATCTAATAGTCAGGTGTTGGATCACCGAAGCAAGATTGGAAAGGAAGTGGATAGAAAACTAGTAGTTTGTCCTCTTTAGCTCAGCTTTACCCTTAAGGATAAGTAAAGGATTTGAAATGCCAAAAAAGAGTTGTATTTTCAGAGAAAATGTCTTCCTAGTGTTTCTCCTATGAGAGAAGGAAGGTGCCTGCTTAACGAATCACCTTAAGATGAGTGAAAGGAGCTCCAGGAACACTCCCTAGTGAATTTGGACTGCATTTACTGAAATTTTTAGGAAGCAGAAACTGATGCCAGTATCATGTTTTTGTTTTTGTTGTTTTTCTAAATAGCAAAATAGAGAATTGCATTGGAAAGGAGATGCATGTCCCTAGATGATGACTCTGAGGAGGGTATTATCAGGGCCAGAGGTGGCTCTCACAGTGGGAAGAAGCCTGGGGCCCTTTTAAAATCTCTACTTCAGGACTGCTTAATGATGAGACCCAAAAAGAGAATTTGGATTGCCAGAAACACAGGGTTTGAGAAAGGAAGTAAAAGTAGCTACTGAAAAATGAGGTGTTGTGGCATTGTGGTAAACATAAATGCAGTTTCCAAGTGAGAGAATTCACTGATAAACCTAAAATGTGCCAATAAAATTGCTTTATGATTGTACTCCATTGACTTCTGCTCTTCGAAAATAATTATGTCATTTATAATGAGTGATGAGACAACCTCTAGCCCTCTTTCATCTATAAGCAATCAGTCCCCTACCCAGGCAGAAGATTGAAGGATGATCATCTTTAAAAAAATACAATTACTTCAGAGACATTGCTTATACATTCTAACATTTTGGATCCTTCAGTGAAATGCTAGAACCCCTAACTGGTCACTCTCCACTAATTTCTCTGGTCAAAAATCCTTGTCATGCACATATTTTCTAATCAAAGTTTTAGTGCTTTGGTTTCATTCTTAGATACAAAAGGCAGGCAAGAATCATAGGACATAGAAAGAAATCATTAACATAAAAGGGGGAAAACAAGTAAAGTAAAAAAAAGAAAAGAAATACAAGCCATGTGAAAGAAAACTTTTAAAAAGAACTACAATTAATATCAGAGATAAGGAAAGATATTTTGCACATAAAAGTAGAACAATTATAGAAAAACAGATCTTAGAAATAAAAATATATGATAGAAACAATTTAATGATTATTCAAATAATAAAATTGAGTAAATGCTCAAGAAGTTAGAACAAATATATAAAGAAGTGAACAATAAGGATAAAAAAGGAGAGATCAAAATTAGAGTATTTACAGAGATTCAACATCCAACTGAAAAATATTTTCTGAAAGAGAGAAAACAGCTGAAATGATAAAATGAATTAATAAAAATATTTCTTTGAATTGAAAAGCTTGAGCTTTTGGATTGAAAGGGGCCTAAGTTTCTAGCATCATGAATATAAATGTATAAATAACACAGATATAATCCCCATTGAGAAACGTTTTGCTATTTCAGAATTCTAATAAATAAAAGACTCCAAAATATTCTAGATGTAGAAGATAAAAACAAGTAATTAAGAGAAATAATTGAGATTATGGCTTCAGAATTCTTAGTGGCCCCACATGAAACTAGAAGGTAATAGAGCAAAGCCTTCAAATATTTGACTGAAAAGTATTTCCAATTCAGAATTCTATGCTTAACTAATCTATCAACCAAGTGTAAGATACAATGTATTTTTTCAATATTTTTCCCTCTATATCCTAGAAGTGGTATTCAAGAAACTAAAGTGAAAAGAATAAACCAGAAAGAGAAAAATATAGGACCCAGGAATCAGGATCCCTGATGCAGAAGAGAGGGGAAAGGAATTCCCAGATAGAGGTAAAGTGAAGACTTGGGATACCTGATGTGTACCAGACCTAGAAAGCGACCAGATAAGATGAAAACAGGAAGAGGGAAAACTCTAGAAGGTATGATCCAAAATTTAAAAAAAATTAGAAGAATTTAGAGATTACTTGATGTTTGACCATATTAACAATAGCTTGATATAAATTTTAAGGAAGATGGGAAGGGTGCTATGACTATATGGTATTAAGGAGTCTATATAGGTTAACTATACATTTTGAAAATTGATGACTAAAGATATATTAATGTAAGCTTATTATTTATTTTATTTAAAATAAATGACTCTCAGGATCTTGAAAAGGATATTCAGGCTTATAAAGAACTTAGGTCTCAAAGGGCAGAACAAGAATTTACAATTGCAATTTTCTAAAGTAACTGCTCTAAGAAAAGAGAGGTCGGGGGCCAATAGTCAAGAATAAACCTGTCTAAACTGTAGTCAAAGTAAAGCTGTCTTGGTCACTGAAAATAGAAAAAAAAAAAGAAGACCTCCTTAATTATATCCGATGCTAATGTGACATTGAAACCAAAACAGAAAAGAATAATAGTTACCAAAAAGTGATATAAGCCAATATTACTCATGAATATTGATGCAAAAATCCTAAACAAAATATTATTACTATATCTAGGAATAAATTTTAAAACTGTGTTCGTTTTATCCTGGAATTGAAGGGTTGAATTTAGATTTAAATACCCATTAAAAATCTATAAATGTCACCACATAAATTGATTAAAGGAGAAAATTCACATTATCATGTCAATAATTCCAAAAAAAATCAATAGAATTAAACACCAAATCATAAAAAAATAAAATTATAAAACTATTGAGAATTTTTTTTCTCATGAAGGCTATTCACAAATCCTACAGCAAAATCATAATAACATAAACAGATGCATCTGCATTCCTTTTAATAGCAAGTACAAGAGAGACATTTGCTACTCCTCTTTCTATTTAATAATGTACTAGGTGTCCTTACCAACACAATAAATAAACAAATGAACAAATAAATAAAAAAACATAAGAGGTATATGGCCTAAAAAAAGGAAGAGAAACAAAAGTGCCATTACTCACAGATGATATGATTGCCTACATAGATAACCCAAGAGAATCTACAAATTATTAGAATTAATGAGAAGTCAACCAGGTATGTAAGGTCTATATAAAAAATAAATTGCACTAGCAACACTAGCAACAATAGTAAATATAATTTAAAATATATATCTATCATTGGTAGCAGTACCAAATTTAAAAGATTACAAGTATAAAATAAAGTTTATGATTTTTATGTAGGAAATTGTGAGACTTTATTGAAAGGTATTAAAGATGACCTACATAAAAAATGTCATGTTCATTAATACTTTCAGTATCATAGACATAGCAATTCTCATTAAAATTATCTATATGTTCTACAAAACCCAAAGAAATTCTGACAGTAATTTTAATGAAATTGGACAAGCTGATTTTAAAGTTAATATAAAAAAACAACAAGTCCAGAATAACAAAACATTCCTGAAGAAGAGAATAAGAGGACAAAACTTCATTAAAAGAAGTTCATTAAAACTTCTTTTAATGAACATAGGAATGTCAATAAAAGAGTAGGTTAATAAATAGAATAGAAAGCTCAAAGATACACATATGTAAAACTGTGTATATTAAATAAGTGGTATTACAGGTAAATGGGAAAAGAATTCTAGAAATTATTCTAGAACAATATACTACATAGGGGTAAAATAACATCTGATCCCCATTTCATGTAACACTCAGAATCAGTTCAAAGTGATTATATAATCTAAATGTAAAATTTAGAATATAAGGAAATATCTTTGTGATTTGAGGATTGAAAAGGATTTCTTAACCAAGACACATAACATACAAATGTATATAAAAAGTGGTAAATATATTATTTTTGTCCATTAAAATTTAAAAAGTAAAAAGAAGTCACCAATAATATATTTGTAAAACCTAATTACCAAATGACTAGAATTAAAAAAGATATAAAGTGTTCCCCCAAATCAATGAGAAAAAGAATAAAAAAATTTAAAAATGGGGAAAAAAGATGTGTACCAATACCTAACATAAGAAACACTAGCCACCAGTAATTATACAAAAATGACAAAACTCATATTCATATTCATGGAAATGAAAATCATATTCATGGAAATGAAAATCAAAATGAGACATTATTTCACAAATTTCAATTAAAAAATGTTTGCTTACAATAGAAATTATTAGTGAGAATATATTGCTTAAGGAACTCTTGCATACTTCTGGTTGGAGTGTAAATTGGTAGAACAATTTTAAACATTTCCATGAATCTGCATAAAGTTAAAGGTGTATGTACTTTACAACCTAGCAAACCTTCCCTGAGAACCTAAGGAATCTCTTGCACATGAGCACAAGAAGACAGCACAAGATTTTTTATTGCAGCACTGCTTGTAATTGCAAAACAAATTAAAACAAATAAATATCCACTCACAGAAGTTGTGATTGAATTAGTATGTTTGGAATATTATACAATAGTAAAAATAATGACTATCTCACAAACATTTATTCATAAAAATCAAATTAAATATTATTTAATGCTTTGGGAAGAAAAAAGCTCAAAACATATTTATAAGCAAAAAAGTATAAATGAAAACACATAAAAGATAAACATCCAGGGCAATAGTTACCCATAGGAATAAGGGACAGTATGCAATGTGGAAAGCACACATACAGACGTCAATCATAATGGAAATACTGTATTTTCTAATAACTTTTTGTTTAAATTTTTTGTAAACCTGACTTGTTTCTATAAATTTGTAACACTTGGTTCAAGTTCCAAAAGCAGAATACTGAATAAGAAATGAATAGGCAGATAACCAACAAAGACAGGGAAAATTATTAAATGTAATACAAACAGAAACAAATGAACCTGATTGAATTAATAACACCTCATTAAAATGATAAAAAAAAATAACCTAAGTAATTTTAACATTGTATTGCATTTATATACCCTGAGAACAAAGAAGAAAAACTATAGACTACCAAGCAAAAGAACAAAATAACCATGTCTAGATATTAAACTTTCATTGGTAGGTATTTCTTATGTAGTATGGGTAAAAATTTTTGAAACTAATTTCTGTGTATTTTATTGCTGAGTAAATAAGTATATTGAAAATAATGGGAGCCATTAAAAATTACGAGAGCATGGCTTTGGTGTGAACATGGCAGTGGATCTGAAGGTGCAAAAACTGAAGGCTGTCAGAAACATACGTTCTCAAATTCTCACAAAAGGAGATCTCGGTGGTGGATTTCAACAATCATACAAAATATAATCCACTGAATTAAAATGAGTTCATGAAGCTATACTGATATAATTGTAAATAAACATAGACAAACAGAGAGAGGTTTTTTTTCCTATAAAATGTCAATTGATAAATGTAGAAGGAATTCACCACTTGGCCACTATCATAGTAAAACTAGATGACTCAGGCAAGAATCATCAATGAATGCTAACACTACTAAGAAAAAAGTTTGATGAGGAAAGAGCATATTTACATAGATTCAAAATATCTTCCCATAGAATGTTTATTAATTAAAAAGAAAATAAATAGGCCTATTCCAATAGAGACACTTGGTAGACACTACCTCATCCAAGGATCTAGATTACCACCACCAGTCATGGCATTAACCAACATTGTGTAATTTCTGAAATAATGCACTGAGAAGGACACGACATCACTCTGTGTTATTTCTGTTCCCAAAATTTATAACCTGAAATTAATTATATGGAAACATCAGACAAATACAAACACTATAAAATAATTAGCCTATGCTCTTCAAAAATAAAGATCATTAAAAAAAAAAAAGATTGAGGAAATGTGCCAGATTATAGAAATAAAAGAGACATGACAAATAAATGTAGTAAGCGATCCTGAATTGGATTTTAGACTAAAATTTTGGGGAGCGAGGCTAGGGGAGACTAATGATAAAAGTCATTATGAGAAAAAGTGGTAAAATTTAAGGCTTGCAGATTATAGTATTGTATTAATGGTAATTTTCTTATTTTGATAGTTGTTCTGTAGTTATATAAGAAACTGTCCTTGTTCTTAATAACTACATAGTGGAGTATTTAAGGGCTGCAATATAATCTCAAATAGTTTAGAAAAAAATATGTTACATATATAAGTACAGTATAGGTTGCGTCTTAGTGTTGTCATAATTGTTTACCAGTCATAATTAGATAAAACAATTTAGTTCCATAAGACAATATTAACAATAATAAGAAGGGATGAAATACAATAAGGGGGGTGGATCAAAATAGTAGCTTTCAAAAGAAACTCAAATTGAATTTTCACGAAGAACTACCTTGCGTACTTAGAACTAAAAGTTTAGAAATAATTTGCAAGGCATCTTGGGCAGGCTAAGTATTACTGTCATATGTAAAAGAAAACAGTCACATGAAGTTGAGTCCTAGGTCAGAAAACTGGCACAGTGCACTTGGGACTGAAAAAAGTACTTTATTGGTCATTATTCCTGACAGAAGAGAAACACACTTCTAAGGTAAACTGAAGACATAAGTCTGATTGCTTCTGCCTGTTCAGTTGCACATAAATACAAATCAAGCTAAGAATAATCCATGTGCTCTGAGGTAACTTTATATAACATTTTTACCTCTACCAGTTACTCCTAGTAATAAACCAGCCAAGAAGAGGCAAGTGTGTAGTGGTGAAGGTTGAGGAGGATGACCTTTATTTACCAAACACCACTTTAAATCAATGTGAAGGGTAATGTTAGCCTTCCAGCATTTGGTGGTCCCCAGGGACAATATTATATGGGGAGCTGACTGACAGCATCCTCCATATTTATGGGATGTTGTAGCTACATGTAGACCCAACCTCTTAACTGCTTTGTAGTTTTCTGTTCTCTCAGTGCATGTTAAAACATTCACCAATCACCACAGTGGCTTCTGGTCTTGAGAGTTACCTTCCAATGATTTGAAAAACCACAGCTTAGCAACTGACAGATTTAACAAATTCTAAGTGGCCAATATAAAAATGTACAGATGGCTTCTTAGTGATGCAGTTCATAAAATGTGCCAAGCTGTTATTTAAAATATAAATTTTAGAAACAAAGCCTTGGGATTGAAAATTACCATAATTCTGAAGCCTGTGTAAGCAGCTCTAAACCAAATAGCACATACAGCTTAAGTTTAAGATCTTTGTTACTTCTCAGTTTTAATCAAAGTATCTGAAACATTTTTTCTCTTTGTAACCATGGAAAATTTTTA
This sequence comes from Macroglossus sobrinus, assembly GCA_004027375.1. Taxonomy (NCBI): domain Eukaryota; kingdom Metazoa; phylum Chordata; class Mammalia; order Chiroptera; family Pteropodidae; genus Macroglossus; species Macroglossus sobrinus. Next base: position 107,477 of record PVKZ01001146.1, on the reverse strand, counting down.
TATGTGAAAGTATTTTATTTTATATTGGCATTTGAAAAATTTTCACTAAACTTTTCAGCTCCCTCTGTGTCTTTTTTTTTTCTTTTTTTAGATTTCAACATATACCAAGAAATTGATTAATTTGTACCTGTTGGAATAAATTGTTTTTCATATATATATTATATTAATTTTATGTGAATTAAAAATATCCCAAATGTTACTCCCACCATCACAACATTTGCAGAATGATTTAGGACATTGAAATATGAATAAAATAGGTATAACATATTATATTTAGATAATAATCAATTAAAATTTAATTTAGACCCCAGAAATAAACCCATGCATATATGGTCAATTAATTTAAAACAAAGGAGCCAAAAAATATAAAATGGGGAAGGGTAGTTTTTTCAGTAACTGATGTTTCAAAAACTGAATAGCTATATGAAAAAGAATGAAACTGGACCCTTATTACACTTTATACAAAAATAACACAAAATAGATTAAAGATTTGTACATGACAAGAAACTATAAAAATCCTAGAAGAAAACATAGAATAAGCTCCATGACATCAGTCTTGGCATTGATTTTTTGATTTGACACCAAAAGCAAAGGCAACAAAAGCAAAAATGAACAAGTGGGGCTACATCAAACTAAAAAGTTTCTGCACAGCAAACTATCAACAAAATAAAAAGGCAACATATGGAATAAGAGAAAATATTTTCAATTCATATATCTGATAATTAATATCCGAATATATAATAAACTCATATAACTCAATAAACAAAAGCACAATTTAATTTAAAAATGGTTAAGATCTGAATATATTTCTAAATAAGACATACAAATGACCAACAGGTACCTAAAAAGATTTTCATCATCGCTAATTGTCATAGAAATCAAAACCTCAATGAGATATCATCTCATATCTATTAGAGTGCCTATTATCACAAAAAGCAAGAGATAACAAAAGTTGGAGAGGATATGGAGGAAAGAGAACCTGTGTGTACTATTGGCAGAAATGTAGGTTGGTATGGCCACTATGGAAAACAGTATGAAGGTTTTTCAAAAATTTAAAAATTGAGTTACCATATGATCCAGCAATCCCATTGATAGGTTTATAACCAAAGGAAATGAAAACAGGATCTCAAAGAAATATCTGCACCTTTGTCTTCATTGCAACATTATTCACAATAGCCAAGATATAGAAACAACCTAAATGTCTGTCAATTAATGAATGGATAAAGAAGAAACAATATATTACATTATATTATATTACATTATGTTATATAGTGGAATATTGTTCAGCCATGAGAAAGAAGAACATCATTCCTTTTATAACAACAATGGATGGAACTTGATGGCATTATGCTAAGGGAAATAAGTCAAAGAAAAATACCATATGATATCACTTATATGTGGAATCTAAAAATGCCCAACTCAGAGAAACAGGATCTAGAATGGTGATTATAAGGGACTAGGGGTTAGAAGGAAAGGGCATATTTAGCCAAAGAGTACCAATTTCCAGCTATAGGATGAATAAGTTCTGAGTATTTAATATTCAACGTGGTGACTGTAGTTACCAATATTAAGTTATACACTGGAAAGTTGCTAAGAGGTAGGCCTTAAATGTTCTCACCAAAAAAGATAAATGGTAATTATGTGTTGTGATCCAGGTAGTAAGTAGCTAATGCTATGGTGATAATTGTTTTGCAATATGTAAGAGTTTTGTATACCTTTAACTTATACAATGTTGCCATATGTCAATTATATCTCAGTAAAGCTGGAAAAAGGTGAACAAATAAATTAAAATTAAATTAAAATATTTTTATAATGTATGGAATAAGTTTTTCTTTTAAATGGTCATGATAGGTGAACATATATGCATATTAAAAAATTAGTGTTTTATTGCAGATTGAAACAGTTCTCTCTTCCAAGATTACAGCCTATTTAAATTAAAATTTGAACTGCTTATTATCAGTATCCCAATACATGGTAGACAAATTAAAATAACTAATAAGAAAAAGGGCAATTTGACTACCTAGAATTAGAGCTATTATAAGGTTAATTACTTCTCATGATTAGAAAATTTAAAATGGAAAAATGCAGGCTACTTTATAATACAGACATACAATGTAATGCAATAGAGAAGTAGAAGAAAAAAGAAGTCTCTGCAGGCACATGATAAATTTTACATCTTCATAGAATCTTTGCATTTCTGGGTTGGAAATTTCCCCCATTCCTAAGTATTTCTATTTTAAAATAACATATCTAGTAAGCTGATGTTTTCTTTTCCAGTTACTTTCATAATTATAATCACATTTCACGCTCACTAAAGTGCTGTTAGTCTTAAGGCAAATTTAAGATTTATGATAAAATGAGAGAACTAAAATGTAGTGGAAAAGAACTTTTGGCATAATTATTTATTTAACTATTTTTTAGGGTATTTTTTTACAGTTATCCAAATGAATGAAATGGTTGTAGGCAATATGAGAAGTAAAACTCTGAAATTAACTTTATCAAACAGGTCATTTTATACCATGGATTTATTTGTATTTGCTTGGGCTCCTTGGGATCAAGTATAATTGGACTTAAATAGTACAATTACTAGAAAGGAGAAATGAGGTTTAGAGGATATTAACCAATTCTTTATAGCTCAAAGTACCTGGATATATAGGTTTATTGTAATGTGTTTCCTGCCCAGCCATTAGGACAGAGGTAAAATACTGCATTTTATTTTTCAGAAAGCATGATTGGCCCTTGGCCAGTGAAAAATAATGCTCTTCTTTGAACTCCCATCTCCCTTTATCTACTTTTCTAACAATACCCATCACTCTCTGATACAATCAGGATCCGATCTTATATTAGACTGTAAGTTTTGATGGCTAAGACAGTATCTTTGTCATCCTGTACCCTTTGAATACCTAGCATAGGGACTTGTGAAAAAAGACAGTAATGATGGTTGAGTGAAACTCTTTCTAGACCATGATAAACTGGACCCAAATTATCTCTCTGGCTCCATTCAGCAACACGAGTTGGATGAATGGAGGAGGCCACATCCAGCTTTGGTTCTCTAGTGTCTGCACTGTCTCTGTTCTCTGAAGAAATGACTTTAATAGTCAACTGCCAGGTCTATGGAAATATTTCATAGATTTTCACATACCCGAGTGCTTAAGTTACATGGACTGGAAATAAACCTAGATAACAACAACAACAACAAAATCCTTCTAGTTTATGATAATATGGGCTGTGGGCTTGCCTATGAGTCTTCCAAAAAAAGAACTGGAAGTTCAATGGTCTGTTAGATAGATTTCACTTTTTCATGGTCTCTTTTGGGGGAAAAAAAAAGCTGTGAGCATAATTCTGTGGAATATATAATTTGTTGAGAGGTAAAACAGTGAGATATCAGGAAAGAAATGAGGGAAACAGCAGGCATATCTCCTTCAGAACAGTGCAGGATGGTATAATGTGTTATTTATAAAATGTCATATTGTCACATGAACAGACATCATCACATATGAAGAAAAATGGCATTTAGTTGTGATAACTCATCCCCTAAAAATGTAAATTGTAGAACTGCCATTTGGAAGTTCTGGGTCCAAAATAAGAACTTGTGTTATTTACCATTGCTCTTTGATCTTCCACTAAAGGTCAGACATTCTTTGTGTACACTGAAGACATAATAGAAATGATGGGCACTATTTCCTTGCATAAAAATGTTTTTCCTAGTGGACTGGTGTACTCATGCACCTCTGCATGTTTTACTTTTTCCTACGCTGTGCCTTTGGCCACACTATTGCCCATGACTAGCATGTGTTCTTTTCTCCCTTGCCTTTAATTAAACCATTTTTCATAATGGCAAATCTTATCTTCTCCTTGCAGATTAAAAAAAATTTTTAAACAATTTTTACCTAAATACATTCTTTGAATCATTGTTTTGGTACTTATCAATGAAGTTTATTGTGAGTAATCATTTCATTGTCTCCTTACAATGGATCTCAAGCTCTTTGAAGGAAATGAACTGCACCTTTTACTACATATGCACATGAAGATTACAATCCCTTAACTGTCCTGCTGAAGAATTGAAAATGATTATTTCCAACAAATCATTGTTAGGAGTATTCATTCCCAAGAGACGTGATTGTCAGGAAGTCACCTACTAGACATAACCTTTCACATACATGTAGTACTTAACTAAGATTTGTTGGTTGCTTAACAGAGATATTATGAACCTTTGGATTTGGTGAGGGAGGAGCCAGAGTTGCTGTAACCAACAGTCACTGACATATTTATTTACCAGGCATAAAGGCAAGTGGGTAGCATAGACTCCTGGGTCTCCTTCTTCTTAGCATTGATTGAGTATTCACAATGTTCACACAGTTAAATTAAACCTTAGAGAAAAAAGCAAAAATGATTTGATGCTCTTAAGATATTCTTATCTAATAGGAAAAATCCAGTTTTATATTCATGCAAAAATGCAGATGAACACAAATAATATGCATGTAGGAAAATGAAGCTGAGGAAGACAAATTCCAAGATGTTTGATGAATAGGTTCTCAGTGTCAGTGTAGGTTTTACTGTCTTGGTTATTAACTAATTTATTCTTTTTAATCTATAAGTATTTATTAAGTTGAACTCCTACTGTATGCCAGACATTGAGATAATATAATTTCACTTATATTTTGGAATTAAACTACAAAAATTAAAGTTTGTTTGTATAATAAGCAACAAAGAAAGTTGTATCACCTCTCTAAGCCTCAATTTCCCATCTGTAAAATGAAGATAATTCCAGTAATCAGCTCATATAATTTGAGTAAGCAACAAAGTAATGTTTTTAATAATGTGTATAGTATTTATAAGTACTTAATAAAATAGCTATAGTTTTCTTACTATTACTGCTGTTATTATTGATGTGAATTTTCTGTTACTATTACGATTATCATTAACTTGAACTTTCTGTAGATATATACATATTCTTCTCTAAAAACCAAATATTATTAGGGCCATTATACCAAAATTATGTACCAAAAAGAACAGATTATTGCCTTTTCAGTAATGTTAACTATAGTCTTAGTATCTATGTTAGATATGTACAAATTCGATTATACTAGATATGACTGCTAATGTTCAAGTTACGTGGAAATAAAGACTGACCACATAAGAAAAGCAAAAGGTATTTATTCAGAGTTTGGTGTAGTAAGGAAGTCAGCCACCATCACCTGTGCCTTGGCATAGATTCAAAGGCAGGCAGAGGAAAGTTTTATAATAATAAAATGTGAAGACTTTATAGTAATAAAATGTGAAGACTTCAGATATGCCCTGATTAGAAGATATTGGCATGTGGAAGCTATAGGTAAACTAACTAGTAATAAGGCATCCTATGTAACTGGTTAGGGTACATGTTTGGCTTTCTCTAGTTGGTCCTAAATTTGAAATGAGGACAAAAATTGGGAAACTTGTCAAGTTATAGGCATTTTGAGTAACATAACACCTGTGATACAGAGATTATTGTTGGTCTTCCTAAAGTGTTACTAGAGATAGCAATCTGACTTCCTAAAAGTCTGGTTTATAGCAGGCTGGCTTCCTAGGTTGGTTATTGGAGATAATAGGTTGGTTTCCTGGGAGGGGTACTAAGAGTTGTAGGTTAGAAATCTATTTACATATATATTTTTTTAATTATAAAATACTGTACTTTATATATGGTCAGCCATTGTCCATTTTCATATTAAGGCTCTCAATTGGAAGCATAGGATCTGGATTTAGAGTACACCTTACTAGAGTACACCTTGGGCAAACTGTAAATCGCTCTATGCCTTAGGTCTTTAACCTGTCAAATAGAACCAGAATAGTCATTAATTTATAGAGTTATTGTGATAATTACATGAGTTGGCATGAAAAACAATTATATCAGTGCCTATCATACAGTAAGCATTAGATATTATATGACTGATGGAATGAAGAATATCAGATGTGATTCATAGGATACTACATTCCTTGAACTGACTCTCAAATTACAAAGTTTCAAGTATTTTGCACCAAGACAAATTCTATTTTCACTTAAACTACAGTATTACCTCTAGTAAATTCCCACTAAAGGCCAAATATATATCCTTGGAAGCGAAGCAGACTCTCAATGTTACACTTTTTTTTTTTTTTTTTTTTTTTTGCCATATGACTGTGGAGTATACTCTAGAGGGTGAAGTATATTTCACTACCTCATTTATACTGAACCTAGTCATGCAACTTGCTTTTGCTAGAGAAATACTTCTAGACACTATGTGAGCAGATGCCTTGAATGTATTTCCACAATTTGGCTTGGCCTCTTGTTTTTCTCTGATTATCATGAGATTATTATGTCTCAGAAAGCCACTGACTCTTTAACCTGAGCCCCAGAATGCATTAAGTTAAGCAGATCTAAACTCTACCAGGACTCAGAGTCAAGCCCCGGCTACTCTGAAACAAAACATCTTAGATCTTTTAGTAAGAAAAATAAATGCTTGTTGTCATAAGCCATTAGGTTCAGGGAATAGTTTGTTATGCGGAATTATCACAATAATAACAGACTAATAGAGAATAAATAGTAGGCTAAATCATTAACTCACAATTTTATCATGACTGGATAAAACTGTTTGTCCCTTTAATGGGAAGAAAATTCTGAGGAGCTGAGAATATCAATGTTTTGATAAAGCAGAAGTGAATGAGAAAGCTGGAGTCCATGAGGCACTGATAGAGTAATATTTTGCTAGTTGGTGTTAGTAGAGGATTGAGCAGTTTGAGAACATTAGGGGAATAGAGGGAGGGGTTATATTGAGAGAGAGACTGAGCAGAAGCATACAAGGAAGGGAGTGAATGTGTATTTCATTGTTTTGATTAGAATAAATTAAAGAGTTAATTTTTCTCCCCAAAGTAAATATTTCCTAACAGTAGGGAAATAAAATGTATTCATGACTAATAATAATCAGTCAGAAAAACATACATTTAAAAAAAAATCTTGAGTAATTTCATGGAAGAAATTCAACCAATTGAATCATGCTAGTTGTTAGCATTTCATATGTATGAGTACACAAAAGCGTGGTCTTTAGAAATACTATTGCATTTGAACTGCTTTTGCAGTCCCGGCATCAGATTAAAATTCAATTCCATGCAACTCCTGATGATTTTATTTAGCATATCAGCCTTTGCAGTGAATTCTGTCAGCATGGTGCAGAAAAGACCTTGTATGTTTCTGAGTCACATGTAGATAAAGCTTCTGAGTGAAACATTAGAATATATGCAGACAGAAATTTAATTTTCTTGGCAATGCAGAACCATTGCCATATGCTCCAAACCAGGCAAGGTGTGGAGTATTATTCATAATTATCTTTATTCATCAGAAATCTCTGGATTTCAGGTGGTGGCCACATTTTACCCAGTGGGTGGACCTGGCTGTATTTCCACCAATTCTAATTCAGTATGTTTCTCTCAACCATGTTTTTTATTTGGCAAAACAAGAAGCTCAGTAGATTCACTGTCAGTACAATGTAGGGATTAAAATAAAATTTGCATTGTTCTAATTCCTCATCTACTTACATCAGACAAAGGAACATTAATAAAAGTGAGAAAATGATAAAGGTAAATTCAATAAGGATTAATCATAATTACAATAAAGTAAACTCATTTATCAGAAAATCAAATGCTTTCAGTAATAATTGCAAGAAGTAGAAACACTATGCTCAAAAGTATACCAAAAATCTTTCCCTATCTATTTTAATCAATACCACTTGCCTTTAGTGTTACCATTTCTTTCCATCTAATATTCACTGCTTTTTTGAAAAAGCATTATAAATAAATCTGCTTTGTGGTCCCAAAGATTGATAAAATGTCCCCACTATGAGCTATTTGAGTTTTAACAAAAATCATTGTTTTTAATCACAGGGAACAAAGCTAACTTGGTGGTACTTGAGATAACTGTGAAGAATTTCTAGGTTGGATGTTCTTAGGTAAAACATTGAGGCAGAATAGACCTCCCTAGCATATTTTCAATTAGTTCAAGAGATAGTTACCTACACTACCATTATACCTGAGTACTATCCATAAGTATAATGATCCTTTTCATGACTTTCTCATAAAACGTTGGTAAATGCAAATAAAATCTGTACCTAAGATTTAGTTATTCTAAGCAAAGCCATCTATCTCTCTGTGCCATATTTCGTCTTTTTTTTTAACAGATAAACCAGAATTACAAGGTTTATATATTCTGTATTCAGGGATGTAGTGCCACCAGTTCCTGGTCACTATTTACCTTATGCTCATTGAAACTGATGCTCATTGTTCTTCCATATGTTATATATTTTTATAAGACTATAGTCCTAGTAGTGAAAGTCTATGCTAATTTTATTTTCCATTGTATTGTTTTTGTTCCCTGTTACCTGATTTTTATACACAAGAATATAGTTTTCAAACAGACAAAACAATAAACCTATTTCCATATTTATAATACTACTAACTTTTTGAAGACAGATAACTGTAAAAAAAAAAAAAAAGAAAGGAAAAAAAGATGTAATAATGGCCCATAAATACCATCTGCAAATAATCCTTGCTGATATTTTTAAAATCAAACTATGCTTTAAAAATTCAAACAAGAATATACAAATAAAAACAAAAAATCTTCTATCATCACCTACCTCCAAAGACAACCACAATTGTTACTACTTTTTAAATTTTTCAGTTGATAGTCAATATTATTTTATTAGTTTCAGGTGTACAACACAGTGGTTAGACATTTATATAATTTATGAAGTGATCCCCCTAATAAGTCTAGTACCCACCTAGCACCATATAAAGTTATTACAATATTATTGACTATATTTCCTATGTTGTACTTTACATTCCCTTGACTATTTTTTAACTGCCAATTTGTATTTCTTAATCCCTTCACCTTTTTTACCCAGCCCCCTGTCTCCCTATCATGACAACCATCAGTTCATTATATCTATGAGTCTGTTTTTGTTTGTCTGTTTATTGTTTTTTTTTAGAATCCACATATAAGTGAGATCATATGGTATTTGTCTTTATCTGACTTATTTCACTTAGTGTAATAACCTCTTGGTACATCCATGTTGTCATAAATGGTAAGATTTCATTTTTGATAGCTGAGTAATATTCCACTACATATACATACATTCATACCACCACTTATCTAATTATCTATTGATGGTTGTTTTCATATATTGGCTATTGTAAATAATACTGCCATGAACATAGGGCTGTTTATGTCTTTTTGAATTAGTGTTTTGAATTTCTTCAGATCAGATAAATACCCAAAAGTGGAATTGTTGGGTCATAATGTAGTCTATTTTTAAATTTTTTTGAGGAACCTTCGTACTGTTTTCCATAGTGGCTGCGCCAATTTGCAAACCCATCAACAGTGCATGAGGGTTCCCTTCTCTCTAGCTCTCTCACTCTGTGTGTGTGTGTGTGTGTGTGTGTGTGTGTGTGTGTGTACACTCAGAAAGTAATTTTACGTATATGTCATCATTTATGTGTATGTTTGAGTATGCATTGTTTTTCACTTTAATAGATCTTACAAATCTTCACATACGTGCAGAGTTGTAATACGTGCATTTTTTAAAATGCTTAATCTGTTATTTTACAGTATATTCCTGATGATGGTCATTTAGATTGTTTCTAATTTTTACTCTTTAGGGATAGTTAGGGAGTTCTGGTTTTTTATTACCACAACTGTTAAAGTAAATGTTAATGTTTATTTATTTGGGGATGATTTGTCAACCACCCCAATTTGTTTTGAATTTCTTCAATCATAATTGTAGTTGAGTGCATTTTTATGTTTATTGGACTTTGTATTTATTTTAAGTGAACTCAATGGTCATATTTGTTTTCATTTATAATTGTATCTTTTTATTACTAATTTCTAGAAGTTATTTTCATTTGGGAGGAAATTAGTAAAGAAGGAAGGAAGGTAAGAAGGGAGGGAGGGAGGGAGGGAGAGATGGAAGGAGGGAGGGAGAAAGATAGTAGAAAGAAAAAAACTCACCAAGAAAACTGTTCAAATACATCTTAGCATGAGGTGATATGTAAAGTCACTCCAGTTTAGACATGTATATTTAGAATGTGTACCATGTAAAAATATGGTGCTCAGTGTACAGGATGGAGTTAAAGAAAAGTCAGAGAACTAAAGAAATCTCCAAGAGTGAGAATTTGTTCCTTGTCTTAAAAGGGCTGGGCCTCAGGAGACTATGCCTGAGAATTTTATTTTATTTTTTTAGTAATTTGATATATTCCTTTTAAAAAGAAAGAATGACTCATTTGTTATGCTATACTGTATTATTGTTCAAATTATTTACTGATTCTCTCCAAGGTGGTTAATACTACCCTTTCCCACTGATGGCAGGCTCAACCTTATAGCCTGCACAGCCCCATCCTGAAATGTTTAAGACAGTTCTAGAATCCTGGGTCCTAGAGTGACAGCACGATGAAATAAAACCACAGCTGACCCATGAAGTAAACCTTTTAGGTGCTAAGGCCCCAGAATCTCTAGAGGCAGTTATTACAGCAGCGTACTTAAACCTAAGCTAAGAGTTTATTTCTCATTTAAATTATATGCCACTTCTTTATGGAAATTCTGAAAGATAACTTTCAATAGGTATGGTAATATCAGATTATTGAGAGCTTTTAAGGCTAGTTTAAATAATTTCATATTTCTCCTGAAAGCAATGCAGAGTCTGAGGTTTTATAAACAAAATAGTGTACCTTCCACTTGGAGCCAGGTTATAGAGTTATTTAGGAATGATACTGTGAGAAGTTGAGAGAATATTTGTTACAATATTATATATGAAACATAAGAAAGCTGATTTAGGTAATAGAGAAGAAAAGAAGCAAAATCAAGTGGACAAACAAAAACAAAGAAAGAATATTTTTCATTATCATTTGGCTTTATGCATTGGTTAGAAGTTTTAGATTAATAATTTTGAAAATTTCCCAAACTAGATCTTTCAGACACAAGGTTAGCCATCTGGGGAATTTCTTTGAAAACATCTGGGTAGTGATTAAATATCAGTTTTCTAACAAATGTCTAGCATAGTATATATATACCCTTAGAGTGTATATATACACTTATGAAATTAAATAACTATAAATATCATATTAGTTACTTTAACCCAGATGTGAATTTTATATATGTATATATAATGATATCCAATCATCACATGCTTTGAGAAGTTTTTTTCCCTTAATTATTATTTTTTATCTTAATTTAGAACTACAGTAATGTTTTTTGTTTGTTTGTCTGCTTGTTTGGGGGGGATGTGTGTGTTATTTTATTAGTAATTTGACTCACTGCTTTGAGTTGAGAAAAAAGAGTCAGGCTTTAGAATTTGTATCCTGCTCATAATCCCTAATTTCCTTCTTTCTTCCCTTTCCACCTCTTTTTTGCCTTCTTTCCAAAAATGTTAGTTGACAATACACCACATACTATACCATATACTATACTAGGCATGTTAGTTGACAATACCATATACTATACTAGGCATTAGGGATACAGCACTGAACAGAACAAAATATCTGTCCTGTTGAAGTTTCCACTGCTTTGAGAAAGAAAAAACTACATGTACAAATATGTAACACAATGGCAGACAATAAGTCTAAAAAAGAAAAATAAACTAAATAGTACTATGAAGTGCCATTTTAGAGGAGATATTGAGGGAATTCCTCTCTGTGTTATTTAAGCAGGGACTTGAATACAGTAAGGAAGTAAGCCAAACAAATACATGAGGACAAATTGGTTCAGGCAGAAGTAACAGCAGTGGAAAAGGCCTCAAGTCAGAGTAGACTTCTCCTATTGGCTGTATCAAGAAAGCCACTGTAGCTAAAGGAGAGTGGGTGAGTGGGAGATTGGAGGAGGTGCAGTCAGAGAGAACCAGGAGTTGACATCACAAAGCAGTTTGTGGCATGTGGCGAGGGAGGGACTGGATTTTCTTGCAGTTGTGCTGTGAAACTGATAAAGGTTTTGAGCAGGAGAATTACACCTGACTAATGTTTTAAAATACTAGATGTGTGAAACTGGAGCCAGATGCCAGTGTATGAATTCCTAGACCTAGGACCCATGTCAAGTTTCTTAATTACTCTGGGTTTCAGTTTCTTCATGTGTAGAGAGGAGTTAATGACAGTAATCCTATAGGGATATTATGCAGATTTTACAAAAGGTAATGAAAAAAAGCTCGGTACAATGCCTGAAACATACTGGATCTCAATAAATATTCTTTATAGTTTTTTGTGATTAGTATTGTTGCATAATCATCATTATTATTAAGTGAGCCTATGACAGCCTCAAGAGGGAAGGAGAGAACTGTGTCAGAGGTTGTAATAATTTAAAGCATGGGGAAGATCAAGAAAGTATTGGATTGTATAATAGGAAGTAATCTCTAACTGTTGAAATAATCTAAAAAATGAGTAAGGGCAATGGTTAAATTAAGAATTTGCTTTTTAAAATACATCCACAGAAAGTTCACATCTAATTTTACTTTTATTATTTTTGCTTATTTTTAAAATAAACTATAATAGTGCAAAAAACGAATAAAGCTAATAATGTGATCTTTGATATAACTTCCATAACACATTTAGTAGTCTTATCTAATTTACTGCAAAAGTATTAAAAACAGGAATTTGTGTGAAGCAATTAACCACAAATACGTGATTACTTGCCCTCACATGATCCTCAACTTATAGTGCTGAATGCTCTTTTAGTTAGATCTATTACTCTCACTTTATTTGTTAATTTTACCAAAATAAATTTAATAATATATAGTCACTGCCAGTGAATTATGAGAATGAAGTTTCTTTATAGTTACTATTGATAAAGAAAGTTCTATTTATTATGTTATTAGTTCAGATTTTAGCATTTATGTTTAAAACTATACATCAGCCACGAGTAATAAATTTAGAGAGTGCATACTACCACTGAATAATTTAGTAGACTAAAAACCTTTCCTCATTTTCCTATGAAGACCAGTTAGAAAAAATGGAATTCTTCATTAGCTATTTTATACATTATTATGATACTGTCTGGAGTCAAGTTTGGCTGTTAAGTTGTCCATATGAATTTTATACAAAATTAAAATGTAAATAGTTTCAAGTAGGATCACAATGCTTTTAAATATTTGGGGTTTGATGACTTGGATCCAGGGTTGGAGGTGGGCAAGGGGGTAGAGGAGGGTTCAGATTAGAGGAACAGAGTGATATGAAAGCCCATTAGCTAAAATAAGCTTGTAATAGGCTGAAAAAGGTTTCCGTACCCTAAGTCATGCAGCCAATCTGGATGACCACTTTAAATGTAAGAGGAGCAGGATCTCAACCAGGGAAGGTTGTTACTGACTTACATAGGCACGGGCTCCAAACTGAAACCACATGGGGAGATGGACAGTGTCTAATATTTTAGCCAGAGTAGGCCAGCATGTTCATCAGTAAAGATGTCTTTCATCACAGTGTTGTTATAATTATTTTTTAGTACTTATATTATTAAGCACTCTAAGGGAAAGCCATGTTTACTATTTTTTTGAGATTTATACATTAGGGAAATAGAAAACAAGTTTAACTCTCTCTATACACACACGCACACATGCACGCACACACACACATTTAGATTCACTGTATGTATGAATATGCATGCTTTCACTAGGTCTTCTCTTGTAAGCCAAAAGTCAATAGAAGAATTCATAACAATGGTAGTACGGTTCAAATCTTATTCCTTACAACACCTGAAAGATGTCTTCTGCTGAAATCAGCCCAATTTTATTGAATGAAAAGTATCAATGGCAATGAATTGAAGGCTATTATTTGCTAGATAAATAGGAGATACATAGAAGTATGTATCTATAGTTGATGTATATTTATCAATATACATGGAGAAAAGATGGAATACTTTACTTTTTATATATATTTTTAAAAATCAAATTTTTATTTACTTTCAGCTTTATTGAGGTATAACTGACAAATAAAACAGTAGGATATTGAAAGTGTACATCCTGATATTTGATAGATGTACAGATTGTTAATTGGAAATCTTTAAATAAGAGATTTCTATTTATGTACAACAGGATTATGTACAACAGGAATGACTTCTTTCAGAGATCTCATTGCAGAGTAATAATGACACCTTTGAGATGCTTGAGAAGTATACGAAAGGAATAGGCATTAAAACCTGGGATGCAGAGGTGGGAAGGGGGACCTTCTAATTTCCAAAGAGCATGCCTCCTGCCCTCATTCTTCCTTTTTGAATAAGCTTACAGGTTGATTTCCCCAGAAGTCAAAGATTTCTACATATATCTTTTTAGGGTACCATGGTTAACCTTGTACTCTTTATTCATTATTAAAAGATTCATTACTAAGAGAAGTCTATTGATGCAAACTAGAAACATGATGTGCTTCATTGTTTTCATATGGGTATAAAAATTACTCATCTATCTATCAGGATGCAGTGATGTTGCAGAAACTTACATTAAGGAGAACTCTGAATTTTTAGAATGAGGAAATCAAATTATAATAAGCTGGACCAGGACCTAGCAGGTTTTAAGATATTAGTTTATTAACAAGTCTTTATTGAGTCCATTAGGTACTACGTGAGGCAGAGGAGGCTTAGTGTAATGAATACCAATCACCATATCTGGAAATCCTTGAATATTCTTTGATAATCCTTCTTAGCAATAATACAATAAATTTTTGTGTTACTTTTGTTGGGTGAACTTTGCTAGTTTTCCATTTGAGACTTTGCTATTGAATTGAAGGTACATTTGTGAAATAATTTACGATGATTGATTTAACAAGATTGATGTCTGACACCAAATATATTAAACCTGTAATTGCCTCTGCAATTACATATATCTCATACTCAAGATGAGGTTTATTTGGAAATTAACCCACTATTTCATCATTAATATATGGCTTATCTCAGGCCACTTTCTTTCCATATTAAAGAATACCTTTACTGAAATTTCTGTATAAAACTGTAAAAGCAAACCTACACACCCATAAAAAAAATTATTTTATCTTCAGTACCTTAACTTTATTACATGTTTATTTGCTTCTCCATCTTCTTCAACTGAATTCCTGTAAGCCATCAACCTCATCTTTTACTTTTTATTGATGTTCTCAGTTGTTGATGCCAGCTCAATGAGTTTTTGAAAATTTATAGTTATGCTTTTTTCTCTAGCAATGCTGCTAAATGGACCTGCTAAATTCTTTAATCCAAAGGAATGTATGCTCAACTAGTATGCTCTTCGTGGATTGAATGCTGAGAATATTTGAATGAAGTAGAAAACATTCCTTTTATCAGTCTGATTTTATAGTTAGCTTACTGAGATTTAGGCCAGAAAAGCCGCTGCATAAATGCTTTCTCTAAATAGATATAGAATTTGACAAATTTATACTCATTATGAATTTGTCATCTTTCAATGTTCAGTCAATGATACAAAAAAGAAAAATATAATAAAAATAAACAACATCATTTGCTTAAAGTTTTCCAAAATGTAAAAAAAGAAAAATCAAATCTCTTACCTCATAATTTTCTACCACTTTTCTAACTATGTTTCCTTGTTAAAGTTTCCACAATGCTACCTTGAAGAAAATGAGAATGTTACCATATCTGTCTTTTTGGATATTAGTTGAATAAGTTAGAAAATGAACTGTTGGAATATTGCCTTCTGAGATTTAACAATTATTTTTAGTGCTGTGACAACTCTTCTATTATGTCTTAAACCTTTAATGTGAGTAATGTGCAGTCTTGTCCTGCGCTGCTCACAGTTGCAAAACTGAGGAAATATCCAATTATTAGTGGAGATGGTATCAATTTAAGAAAACCTATTATAGGCAAAGATAAACTTACATAAAATGTGTGAGAAGGAGTGGCTCTAAAGTGTAGTGGTTAGCATGTCTGCTTTACATGCAAAAAATCCTGGGTTCGTGCCCCAGGTAGAGTCACGAGCCAGGCCCCAGATGCATGCTGTGAGCATGTAGGAGGAGACACCACACCTTCAGAGATCCAGTTTTTAAGGGGAAATGGCAACATCCATAGGTCAGGGGTGGAAATGTGGGGGAGTGGAATTAAAAAGAGGAAAAAATGTGTGAGAAAAGTTAGGCATTTATAGAATGAGATTTTTCATTTTGTAAAATGATTCACTTTACAGTTGCATTAAAATATGATGGTTTAAAAATATCTTTTAAGGGTGATTAAACACGCCAATTAAAAATAATAATAAAAAAGTAAATATCTATCCATTCATTTTTATGAACACATCTATAAAAATATGGATACTTTTCTAGTCCTGAGGCTTAATAACTAATTAGATGAGTATTCAGAAGATTATGTCAAAACAACTTTTTCACCATCATGTGATAGTTTGGGCAGTAGCATCCTTTTCTGAGTATCTATATCTTCATATTTTGTTTATATATTTTGAATATACAAACTAATACACATATGTAATGTTTGAAATTTAATAGGAAAAATAGTAAAAAGCCATTTGACATTAACGTGATTTTATTTTTCTTCAATAGTGTCTTACCACGTACGTAAGTTGTATGTGTGTTTTCCCCTTTTTCTCTTTTTTGGCCAATAAACTTAGATTGTTTGGTATCAATATCTATTATAATGTAATTTGATATTCTTTCATTCACAATTTCAGAATTCTTCCCTACTAATTTGGCGTTTTCATTTCTTTCAAAGTAAGATCCATTCAACACTCAATGCATTACCTTATAGCTCTGGCAACACTGATCTACTTATTACTTCATCAACTCCCATGTGGATTCTCTACTTCATAATTTTCTATATTTAAAACATTTTTTGAGAGATTTGTCAAGATGAGAAAGTAGGTAAAATGCTTTGCACATTTCCTTCCACAACCACATCAAAATTACAACTAAATGACAAAACAATCATCATGAGAACCACTAAAGACTAGTTGAACAGAAGTCCTATAACCAAGGATATATATTAAAAAAAAAAAAAGCTAAGTAAAAATTGGTATGAGGGATGGAGACTCGGAATGGACTGATCACACACCCACAATGTAGCAGTTAAGAAACAGAAGAGATAGCACAGCTACAGAGTTGCCCCCTAAGGAACAAGAGGTCCCAGCACCACATGGATCTCCACCAGTTCCAGAAAGAGAAGTTCCCATAACTTCTGGCTGTGAAAACCAGTGGGGATTGCAGCTGAGTGGGACAGAGGGCTCCTGGGCACAATAGGCCTTAAAGAGACAATGCATTGGGGCCCCTCCAAGATGCCCCAGAATCAATACACATGGTGGCCGGTTTCAGACCACATCAGAGCACCACCCAACCAGCTTAGCAAACAATGTACCCAAAAGGTGGACTCAGCCAGCATCAGAAGCCTCCTAAGGCAAATCTTGCTTCATGGACTCAGCCCTTGCACAGCTCATATGCTATAGTCATGGCAATTCCTCATAGCCAGTCAGCCTGAAGGTGAGTCTCTTCCACTGACATCACAATAGCAATCAAGGCTCAGCTAAAACAGCAGGGCACATACAACCCACACAAGGGACACCTCTTGATCATTTGGATCAGGTGACTAAGGGAGACCACACCATTGGGCCCCACAGAACCTCTACTACATTGGACCACTCTGCCAAGACCAGAAGACATAGCAGATCTACCTAACCCATAGAAATAAACACAGGGAGGCAACCAAATGAGAAAAAGAAACATGTCTCAAATGAAGAAAAAGGGACAAAACTCCAGAAAAAGAACTAAATAAAATGGATTTAAGGACTCTACCACATGCAGAATTCAAAACATTGATTAAAATGACGCTCAATAAGTTTAAGGGAAGAACAGATGAACTCAGTAAGAATTTCAACAAAGAGAAAGGAAACAGAGATAAAATAAAGAACCAGTCAGAAATGGAGAATACAATAACTGAAATGACGGATACTTTAGAGGGGGAGAGGAGTTCGAGATGGCAAGTTAGGTAAACATAGGATTTCCCTCCTCTCATGACTGCATTAAAATTACAACTAAATTATAAAACAAGCAACTTGGAGAATCACCTGAAGACTAGAAGAACATATCCCTCATACAACTGACGATATAAAGAAAAAGCCACATCGGGATCTGTAGGAGAGGCGGAGGTATAAAATGGGCTGGCCCTGCACCTGCGCCTGGTGGCTGAGCACCAGGAGGAATAGCGGCTGCAGAGGTCCCTCTGCACAGAGGCTCCACACAGAGGCATCCCAGCCCAGTGGCCCTGTGTCAGGAAGACAAGTCCCCCCAAAATCTGACTGTAAAAATTAGTGGGGATTCTGACCATCTGAGTTAGATGAAAGAAACCTGAAAACCCAAACATCCCCCTTAAAGAGCCTGCATACAGACTCGCTCGCAGACACTCACAGTGGGCTCCGGCGGAGAGTCAGCCTCTCAGGAAAAGCATAAATCATATGGAGAAAGACTGTCGCACTGGGCGAGGGCTGGAGAGAGAGCCGCCATTGTTCTTTTGTTGGGCTCACCTCTGGTGAAGTCTGCAGGGGCACCATCTTGCCTTTGTTGAACCCTCCTCCAATGCAGCCAATTCTGAATCTGCATTGGCTGGGTAAGACTGGCTCGCAGAGACCCTGCCCTATCCAACACATAATTTGCCTGTTACAAACATGTTTCCCAGAAACCACCTCTACACTGTGCTCTCCACCGGCATTGCAATTAACAACATTCAGCTCTCATGGCCTGCGCATCCTAGGAAAGAATTTCAGTAGCAGAAACCAGGGCCTGTTCAAGCTGCAGTGTCTCTTGAATGAATCTCAGGGGTCTGTAGATGTGCAGTGGATGGCCTCAGTGTGGTCTGAGATTTTTGTAAGATGTCACAGGCTGGGTACTGGGATCAAATCTAAATCAGTATTGGCCTAATGGGTGATGGGCTCACTCCACCCAGGTTCCCTGAGACCCCGCCCCATTTATCTCGGAAACTACCTGTGGCAGACTCATTATCCCGTAAGAAACTCCAGCCAGCGCGCTCAGCTGGAGATACATTTGACAGCAGTTAACACTTCAGGTCATGCATCTTGGGAAAAACTTTTGTGGTAGACAGCCAGCAGTAGCACAAACTGCAATATCTCTTCAATAAATCTTGGAGTTTGTAGGCCCTAGATGGGCAGTGGCTGGCCTTGGTGAGATCTAAGACTCTTATTGATGGCCATAGGCTTTGCACTGTCACCAAACCTGACTCTGCACTTGCCAGGTGAAATCTACTTGCCTTACCCAAGTGATTCCCAAAGTCCCTGACCCACCCAAACTCACACACCACTTAAAAGCTCTTCCAGCTGCAGAGCATTACTGGCAACTAGCAGGAAGCCTCAGGACTTAAGAGTTCTCTGGATTTTTTGCTAAACAACCTCAGGCCTGCTACTGGGACAGCCAGCCATGATTCACAAAGTGGCCTCTCCCACTTGCCACCAGATCCAGCACATGCAGTGACTATCCATGGATCACTTTGCACCTTCTACCAGGTTTCCCCAAGTGATCAAAGGCAGTGGCTGACCTTGGCCTGCACAGAAGCCCCTTCCAAGGGGCCACAGAACTAACACACCCGGAGGCTGGTATTGGACCTCAACAGAGTACCAGCTAACTAGCCACACAACTGACACACCCAAAGGGTGGGCTCAATAGGTACATGAGCCCACTAGGGCAAATGCCCCTCCAGGGGGTCATTTCCCACAAAAAGGCTCAAATGCTATGGGTGTGGCCAGTTTTCACAGCTAGTCAGCCTAAGAGTCAATTCCTTCCACTTAACTGCTAAGAGCAATCAGGCTTAGCTACAAGAGAACACACATAAGGAACACTACCAAAGCTCCCAGCATAGGCAATCAGGGATACTGTGCCACTGGGCCACATTGGGCACCTACTACATAAGAAGACCATTTGGCCAAGATTGGGAGACATAATAAATGTACCTAATACATTGGAACAAACACAGAGAGGCAACTAAAATGAGAAAACAAACATGCTGCAAATGAAACAACAGGAGAAACTCTAGGAAAAATATTTTTAAAAAATAGAAGCAAGAAACTACCACATACAGAGTTCAAAACACTGATTATAAGGATGCTCAATGACCTTAGAGGGAGAATCAATGATCTCAATGATGACTTCAACAGAGAAATAGTAATCATTAAAAAAAGACATAAAAACCATAAAAAAAGAACCAGTCAGAAATAAATGATACAATAATTGAAATAAAAAGTACATAGCAGGAATCAACAGTCGATTAGATGAAGCAGAGGATCAAATCAGTAATTTGGAAGACAAGGTAGCAGAAAAACTAAATCAAAATAGCAAAAAGAATAAAGAATCAGAAAAAATAACGAAAGTTTGAGAGACCTCTGAGATAACATCAAGCTGAGGATAGGAGAAGAGAGAGAGCAAGGAATTGAGAATCTATTTGAAGAAAAGTTTTCTAACCTGGAAAAGAAAATAGATATATGAGTCCAGGATATGCAAAAAGTCCCAAACAAGAGGAAGCCAAACTAAGAGACATCATAATTAAAATGCCATATGCTGGAGACAAGGAATCCTAAAAGCATCAAAAGAAAGGCAATTAGTTATCTATAGGATGTCCCCATAAGACTGTCAGCTGATTTCTCAACAGAAACTTTGTAGGCCAAAGGGATTGCCAGGAAATATTCAAAGTGATGAAAAGTAAGAACCTACAATCAAGACTATTTTACTCAGCAAGTCTATTAATTAAAATTGAAGGTAAAATAAAGAGCTTCCCAGATAGGAAAACGCTAAAGGAATTCATCACCAATAAGCCAGTGTTACAAGAAATGTTAAAAGGATTTATTTAAAAAGAAGGGGAAAAAATACAGAGAAAACATTAATATGAACAATAAAATGGCAATAAATATGTACCTACAATAATCACATTAAATGTAAATGAATTAAATGCTCCAATCAAAGACACAGGGTAGCTGGCTGAATGGATAAGAAAACAGGATCCATACATATGCTGTCTCCAAGAGACTCACTTCAGATCAAATGACAAACACAAACCAAAAGTAAAGGGATAGAAAAAGATATTTCATACAAATGGAACTGAAAAAAAAGCTGTAGTAGCAATACCTATTTCAGACAAAATGGACTTTAAAATGAAGGCCATAAGAAGGGTGTTACATAATGATAAAGAGAGCAATACAACAAGAGGATATAACCCTAGTAAACATATATGCATTTGACATAGAAGCACCTACATATATAAAGCAAATATTGACCTACATAAAAGGAGAGATCGACAGCATTACACTCATAAAAGACTTTAACACTCCACTGACACTAATGGACTAATCTTCCAGACAGAAACAGGAGCCTTAAATGACACACTAGACCAGATAGATTTAACTGGTATTTTTAATTTTACCCTAATGCAGCAAATATACATTCTTCTCAAGTGCATACAGAATATTTTCCAGGATAGACCATGTTAGGCCACAAAAAACGTCTCAACAAATTTAAGAAGACCTAAATCAAATCAAGCATCTTCTCTAACAACAATGAAACTAGAAATCAATTACAAGGGGGGAAAACATACACAAACACATGGAGGCTAAATAACACACTCCTAAAAAATGAATAGGTTAACAATGAGATCAGGAAAAGACCAGAGCAGAAATAAATTAAATAGCCTAGAAAAACAACACAAAAGATGAACACAAAAGATGCTGTTTACATTGGTCTGTTAACTTCCTTTTGGTGTGGTTTAATTTGTAACTCTATTCTTTATACTTCCTGTAAATAAAAGTTAATGATAGGCTCTTGATTAAGATTCTAGTTTTTTTTTGTTTTTGATTTGGTCAAGAATGCTTCAAAATGGTGCTATGTATTTCATGTTGTCTCATATAAAGAGAAAAGCAATATCTGTTTGTCTCACTTTCAGTAAAGCTAAAATAGATTAGAGGAATCAAGGGGTAACAAACTAATCCCACTCACCATTATGAAGTTTACTATCAATATTTCATCAAATGTTTTCACCCACTGATGATTACTGTAATCAATTGTTTCATGAGAAAGTAAAAAATGATGTTTTCTAGTTTTTTATTATTTCCACTCTATATATTTCCCTCATTAACTTAGGCTATTTGGTTACTAAAAATATAATTTATAAAGAAAAGACAAGATAAACATTTAAACCTTTCCTTTTGTCAATTTTCTGATTAAGAGGTTAATACCCTACTTGCTTCCATTTGTGTCCTTGGTAGATTTGTTTTCTATTTTGTCTTCTCTACCCCCTTATGTAACATTATGAACACATAAATTTTTCTATACTCAATCTGTTAAAATCAATTACATTCATTATTTTTTGCGTGCAAATTATCTCAAGTTTAGTCAAGAGATTCACTCACTCTATGTTCCTATGTCCCTCTGATGGAATCCATTTATATTTAATAGCTTTCTTGCTTTCTATTACAACTGGATTTTACAAGGTCATATTATGTTTTCTACCCCAGATGTGGAAATGTTCATTACTCCAAGGAGCACTGGTTTTTTATGATATTTAAAGACCACAATCTGGGCATTAGATCTGCTCATAGCTATTGAGCTGTAATTACCTTAAGGAATTACTAAGAAATAAATATTGTTGAAGTTCATACTTATATTTCCAATTCGAATTTAATATTGCAGGATTTTATTCAACATTTGTATTTTACAATTGTATCTTTTTTCTTAACAACAAAATTACTTGTTTGCATTAATCTATAACATAATTTTAAAATTATGTCAATATTACCACTCTCAATGAGACTATTAAGTAAAGTATAAGATTTCTTTGCAGTTCTACTTGTCCTTAAAATACGTTCCACTAAGTCCATTCTGTCAAATAATTTATTCTAAAGTTGCTTAAAAAATTGGTTTAGTACAAATTTCTTTTTTATGTGTTTTTAATTTTTAGATAGTTTCCTATTTTTTCACTGGTTTTTATTTCAAATGTTTTAAAACACTTTAAATGCAAAACCACATAAATGTTTTATTTTTAAATATCTTGCTTCTTGTCCTATCAACCCTGTTTCCTCCTACTCTCCATAGGTAACAATTTTTATTAATTTTTGGTTTATGCTTTTAGTTTTTCTTTTTGTAAAACTAAGCACATTTTTATTTATACATAGCTTCTTTCTTTCACCAAAGGTAGACTATTTCATTTACTATTCTACACCTTGCTTTTTTCTATCAGAATATGGAATGGAGATCACTACAAATTTGTGCATAGAGACAGTCATTCCTATATACTGTTGCATAGCGTTTCAATGAGTTGATGTACAATAATTTGTTCAGCCATCTATTTCATGCATATTTGGGTTGTTTTCAATCTTCCATTATTATAAACAATGCCAGGATAAAACACTTGAACACGAGTCTTTTCATATATTTTCCAGTGTAACTTGCTATGGATACTTATATATGGGATTCTGAGGTCAAAGGTGAAGGCATCAGTTATTCTTCTAAATAACACCAGAATTCTCTCAACAGAGTTGAGGTATTGTATTGGTGTACTGAATTCACCAGAACAATATTTTGACAGTGAAATGTACACTGCATGATAAACAATAAATTAAGGCCCTGAAGGGACTTACTCAAACATATTTTTGTGGAATTTTTGTTACTTTCATAGTAGTAGTGTCAAAATTATACTAGTTTCACATGTTCTGGGTTTTCTAGTAACTGTTGTGCTGTATGGTTGAATAGGCAGATTTTAATCCTAAAACAATTTTCCAGAGACTTAATTTGAATGGCATTTGGTTGTTTAAAAAATTATGTCCAAGAGTTAGCCTTATTTATTTAGCTGTCAATTCGAGTCTCTATTTTCCAGCTATATTCAGGCTGAGCAGAAGCTCTTCCTATTACATCAAAAGGTTCTATTATGAGTTATATGTGATGGATGTTTTTGCCTCCCTGTTGTTTCTACGGCATTAAACAAAGGTTGATATTGAATTCCTATTCCTTAAAATAAAACTCTATTTTTTCATCACTCTGCTAAGAAGCAAAGATTTTATGAATGACCCTAAAGGGAAAATATTAATTTCCCTCTTAGCTTCCTTTTAATTCTAACTTTCAATTTACCAGCATCTCTCATTGTAAAAATATATTTTAAGCCTGACATTTTATAAGTAGGAGATAGATCATTTTGGGGATCATTTCTTGATAAGCTTTGAGAGAAAAAATATCTTTATAGAAAACAAGAAGAAGACATCCTAGTCAATTAAAACTGATCTCATTCTGCATCAGAGTGCTTTATTTTTGTTTTGTTTTTTATTATCTCTTTCTGTTGTAGCTCTTAGAAAGAAAGGGAGATGGAAAGCAATTAATGATTGTCCTTTTCTTCCTCTAAAACCCTTATCTTATGGCAAGCATGTTTCATGGGGAGAAAGAAGAAAATCACCATTTATTTTCAGAAAGAGCGAGACAAAGCTTTAAGTCTGTTTCATTCTCACAGCTTCATTGACAGACAGTAAACCTGAAGAGAAACATACAGGAAGATGTTGAAAAACAAAACTGCCCTGAGTACAGGATGTATATTCGCTGCATCTCTATTAAAAGGTAAAATAAATGAGTTTTCTATGTGTTTCAAAGTTCACTTTGTCATAAGTTTGATATTAGATATTAATCCTAGGAAGAAGAAAATGATAATTAAAGCATGAATAGTAATATATGTATACATCTTTCTTCACTAATTAAATAAACATGGTATTTAAGAAGACTAAAGCTCATTTATTTCTTATCTACATGTGGTTTTGTTTCATATAGTATTTCTTTAAAACAAATTGATCATTTGAGGAACAACCTAAAAATCATTAATGTATGCCTCTGTTAAGCAATAGGGCAGAGTATATGTTTCATTAATTGAAGTATAAATATTGAGAATATCTATCAAGGGAAAGAGCTAACCATCAATGATTAAACAGAAAAGTATTAACAGCACACATATTATGTATGAAAATGTAATTTCATAGCATGAAAACTATTTAAATATTAGAATTAAATTTTATATTTATTTGTAATTTATAGAAATGTACCTTTTTAAAGCCTAATTTGGATATTTTATACAATGCATATAAAATCTGTTTGTGTATTCATTGACTATATTAATGTTTTATAATTTTTATTAATAATGAATATAATTTATTACTAATTTAAATTGATGAAACCATTAAACGTGTCTTACTAAATAAACACTAAAATCTACAGGCAATTATGCAACATCTGCCATTTTTCTTTTTGATCATTGAACAATTGCACATGTATCAAAACTACCCCAAAAGTAACTTTCTAAGACTTTGGATATTCTCTGCAATCCCTCTCCCAACTATATTTCAGTTGTTAGCATATTAAGTTAAAGTCTCTTATAACACAGAGACCTAAATCCAAACAACCTAATAAACTAAGCAACCTAATAATTTTTAGTATTTCTTTGAAAAATTAGTACCCCAATTGGCAAAAACTTGATCTTTTGGGATGAGGTTTGATATATATCTAAGTCATAAATATGTCCTGAGCTTTATTCAATCACAAAAGAAAGTCCTTTTCAAACTCAGTTTCTGTAAATTTTTGTCAGTCTATTTCGAAGACAGCCATCTCTAAACAGTTTTACAAACAAGAATACCAAGATATGTCTCCAGTATGTGAGGACTGTAGGATGCCTGGATCACCTTGATTGATCTGATTTAACTCATATATTTGAATTTGCAATACAAGATAGCCACATCTAGGTAAGATGTTTGTCAGAATCATTTTGTGAACTGGACAGCAGAATATAAAAATCAATTAATATACAACTAAGAGTACTTTTTTTAATCTTAACTTCTAAACATTTGTTTTGGTACATAAGTTACTTAGAAAAATTTGATGCTTTAATAGGCTTGATTCTAATCTCTGATTAATAGAATCAAAGGAGATTTTAGTATAGGGCTAATTTGTCCCCACTACTAAGTACTCTGTCTGATGCTCTGAATATTGGAAGGTTTTTTCACCCTGGTTGTAAATATAAAAAATTCCCAGCTCTGTGAAAACTTTAGAAATTGTTCCATCACTCCTTTATAATATAGTTTTCTCTTCAGCTTTGGGTAATTCCTCATGTGTGTGTTCTGATAAGAATATCCCTACATACAAAAGAGGAACCCTCTGCCTTATCAATAGAGCTCCTTTGCTATGTGGCTCTCTCTTCTCCAGTCTCCTGCCCTGGTGAATTCTAGCTCCTTTGCTCTTCCTGAATACTCAACTGGTTTTCTTGACCCAAGAAGATCAGCAGGTTCTGTTTGGTTTCCGTCTTCCTGTTTAAAGCCTGGAAACTCAGCAAGCAATAGAAACTGGAAGTTGTAGGGCTCAACTCAATTTTTTCCCCTATTTTCAAGAGTCACTCTCTTATGTAGCCTGTTGTCCACTGTCTGAAAAGTATTGTTTTATATACATCATCTGTTTTTAAAAATATGTTTAAGATGGTAGGGTAATTCCAGTCCTTGCTACTCCATTATTACCAAAAGCAAAAGTTGTTAGTTTTCTATTAATGTTGTATTATATCTACAAATATTTTCCTAGTCAATTTTATTAGTAATTTTTTATGATGTTTACTTTTGGTGTCATAGAAATCTTCCTCTCTGTAAAGTTACATAAATATTATCCTTCATTTCTCCTAGGGTTTCCATAATTCCATTTTTAAATATAGTCTTTAAACTACTAGGAATTTTGTTGTAAAGGACGAAGTAGGATGAGATTTTTATATATATTTTTGGTGGTTATCTAGTTATTCTCAAACTTTTATTGAATAATTATTTTCAAATTGCTAAAAAAAAAGGCAAATTATTCATTTAATTTATTTCCTACAGTAATATTTAAATCTCTTTCAAGACTTACAATTTTGATTCATTAATGCATTTGTATATTCTGACATTTATATGCAGCATTTACTATTATAGAATAGTTATTTTGGGGGGTATAAAATTTCTCAAATAATTTTTATACTTACTCTATTTCATGAATTTTAGATAGCTTACCATTTTTCTTTATTGATCAATTATTATTGGGTATTTGGCATCAGACAGAAACTAGCTTTGCAAAAATACACTCTGGGGTTTTCATTGTTTCTCTTTTCACTTTAATTATTAAATTGACTAAAATTTGGAGTCATGTATAGATTTAAATAAACTTGTCTACAAAATTATCTAAAATCATCATGTTAAGAAATTGGAAAGAATAAGAACATAGGTTTTTCTGGCTTTTTTTAGAATGCTTGCAATATTTTCCAAGGTTATTGTTGCTTTTATCTTTCTATTCCTTCTTGATTCAATGTTGGCAGTTTGTAGTTTTGCAGAAATTAATTAATTTTATCCATATTTTAAATATATAACTATAGAATTGTTAAAATATTTCTCACATAATTAAAAAATTATTCACATATAGGTTGTTATATCTCCTCTATTTTAAAATTTTTTCTTTCCTGTTTCTTTAAGTTAGTAGGTAGTAGATTATCTATTTCAATTGATTTTTGCGATGTATTTTGGATTGAATTTTTAAATCAACCTTATTCTTTTTTGTTTTGAGAGCATTTATTATTCCATTACTTGCACTGGAATATGAGATTTGATCCTTTTACTTATGACTGGATATGAGGGTTTTTTCTTCTCTTTTTCTCCTCCTTTTTGCAAACTATCTTTTTCTTCTTCTCCTGACTTCTCTCTTTACATTTTTCTTGCTTTTAAATATAGTTTCTTATATAATTGGTAAGCAAATAGTATCAGACCTGTACTCCCATCATAAATAACTATAACAGAGGACAATGTCAATGAAATATCTGTTTTCAGACATTGGACAGAAGCACTAAGTGCTGGGAGACAAAGAAAGCAAATGAGGCAAGCCCTCTGATAGCTCCAGCTTCCAGCATAGAGGAACTTTCCAGATCACAGCACAGAGATGGAGAACCCTGTCAGAGCATGATAGACTAGCTGAATTGAGAAGAGAGAGATCGAAGCTTGGGCAAACTGAGGCAGCTGAAACCTGAGGGTTAGAGATAAGGGAAATAAACAGAAAAAGAGCTCCACAGTAATCTCCTCAAGTTCATTCATTAATTTGATTATTTTCCTCAGAGACTAGTTCTTGGATGTATCAATACCACTAAATTCTGGTTTTTTATATTTTTCATTTCATCTTCATCAATTACTTTGTCTACTTTCCTGAAATTTATTATATTAGTCTATTTCTAATATCTTGGAGACAATATTACTTCATTTATTTCTCTTCATTTATTTTCTCAGCCAATACAAATAATCGAACTGCCAAACAGACACCCACAGATCAAAGTTCTTGCTTAGGATGAAGCTTTATGAATAATTTCCAGTATATGGGGACTCCATAGGACTCAGACAAAGTAGATAGATGTCTGGAACATTAAGGGTGATTTCTCAGACTTTTTTCCCACACCTAATATTAAATTTCTGGTCCATTCTGGATAATAGATGAGATCCCTAAATGGAGTTAAAAGTTACTTTGCATATCAGGAGGAACATTTAAATTGAGTAAAATCTCTATTTTATATCCAGAGAGTTGTACAGATTCTATGTAATTTTCCAGTGAGCCATGCCTCATGTTTCCACAGAATTTGTCTTTATTTACTCTAAGTAACCCTTTTGTTAGTGATATTCTCCAAAGGTAATTCTAGAGATAAGATTCTTCCTCTTTGCAATATTATTAGTCTGATTATCTAGAGGTATAGTTGACAAAGAGATTAACCATTAACCAGATCACTGGCCTTTTTCTCCTACCTGGGTGTGTCCTCCCACTATAGGGAGTATATGAATCACAAGCCAGCTGCTTTAATTCTTTCCTCTCTGCTCTCTAACTCATTTAGGAATGAAATAGTCAGCAGTTATTACTTTTTCTCTGAGGAATATATTAGCTATATATTTTATATATGCCCATAATAATTAATAATATAGAATTATATTAAAATAACTAATAATTTTAATTTATCACTTGTATTTTTAAAATATTATAGTTTGGATTATTGCTTTGAGTCAAGAGTTTTTTACATTTTACTTTAAATTGTATTTAAATTGTATTAAAGTATTTTGAATTTTATTTCCAATATTATTCTATCACATTGTTATTAGAGAATATAGGTTATACCTTTTTACATTATGGATTTTACTGAGGATTCTTTGTGATTTTGTATGTGAGCCATTTTTTATAAATAATCTATGGGTAGTCATTTAAAGAGGTATTCTCTGCAGGATATAAAATTTAACATATAGTTGCAATATTAACTTCATTAAAATTCTCTGCCTCTGTACTATCAGTTCTCCACTCTGGCCTCAGACTGCAATCTCTCCAGAGGTTTTTACAAACCAGCAATATCTAGGACCTTCCTTAAACCAACTAGAATCAAATCTGGTGGAAAGGGGTCAGGAATCTGCACATTTAGAGCTCCTCAAATTATGATAACACACCTTGAGGTTTTACACTCTTTGTTTCACATCCTTTATTGTGTTCATCTAATATTTATTTTATTTTACTTGCTAAAAACAGAGAAAAACATATTAAAATCTCTCACTCATTTTATGTTAGAGTTCATTTTTTTCTTGTCAGTCATGTATTTTTCTTATAAAGTATTTAAGCACAGTTGTGATTGAACGGTTATATCTTTATTATGAGAAATTATACATGCAGATTTTTAAATGATTTAATAATTTATTTTTAATCATATATTTTACTTTGAGAAAAAAATATTTCAAATCCTCTGTCTTTTAATTGCATATACATACTTTATAGTTTATCATTTTCTCTTAAATCTTCCCAAATTATGCTTCTTTATGTATACCTCTTGTAAATAATATTTAAATAGATTAATTTTTAAATCCTGACTGCTCATTTATTTATTCTTATAACTGAGTTTACAGTGATCATTCTATCAGATATGCTTTTTTTTACTACCTCAATTTGTTTTATGTTTTATTCTTATTTGCCTTGTTTTAGTAGTTTTGCATCTCTTGATCTTTGTAAGCTATGTTTATTTATTTCACACTGTTGATTTGGAAAAGATAGATTTTAGTACTAAGAAAGATAATTATTAAGTTTTAAAACATGCATATCATTTCTGGTAATGGCAGACTATGTAGTTTAAACCAAACTGCCTATAGAAGACACTTAGAAATGCTAAAATAAATTTTAAAAAATAAAATGAAAAATCGGAAAAACGACCCAGGCAGTAAAGATTTGCAGCATTTGAGATACTTTTCTCCTTGAGAAAAGTATAGATCCTAGAAGATGTGGCTGAGAGGCTGAGAAGAACAGAGTTTCAACAGAACTGAGGCTGGTGTGGGTGGGTGGCAAAAATTAAGAGCACAGTTCTCACTAAGAAAGGATGGTGCTGACTATGCATCAGGCATAAATGTAGAAAAGAGGCTGGCTGGCTCTCAGGAACTAAGGACAAGCTTTATTTCAATAATAGTAATAGCTTGTGGAATTTTAATTCTCTCTACATTTTAAATCTTACAAAACATGCTTATTAGTGTTATTTTATATATGTAGTATTCCAAATTTGGCCTTATTTCTTTGCATTCATTCTTGCAGCTCCAAGTTTCCACCAGGGATCACTTTTTTTTCTGCCTGAAGTATATTTTCATTGTTGCAGATTTGTTGGTGGTTAATTCTCAAACTTTTAGAGTATCTGAAATTATGTCTTATACCATCATTTTGATAGGATGTATTTGCTGGGCACAGACTTCTAGGTTGACAGCTATTTTCTATCAGCTACTTTGAAGATACAATCTTATCATCTGCCTTCCACTGTTCCTTTTGAGACATCAGCTAATGGCCTTATTATTTCTTCTTTTTTACATATGATGTCTTTTGTCTGACCTCCCTAAAATTTTCCCTTGTACTTTGGCTTTTATCAGTTTTACTATGCCCAGCCTAATTGTTCTTTTCATTGTATTTATCTTGCTTGGGGTTTGTAATGTTTCTTGACTCATTGAATTGATGTCTTTTGAAAGTTACAAATAAACAGCTGTTATTTATTCCAATATTGGTCTCCTCGTTTTTTTTTCTGCCCTCTTTCTGGGATTCTAGTTACATATATGTTAGACCTTTTCACTAAGACCTATATGTTGTATTTTTAATTTGTGCATACACACATGTGTGTGTTTTCATGCTTCATTATGGCTATTTCTAATCAAGTGTGATAATTCACATGAAAGTTTTAAAGATAAGCTGTGGCTTTGTATAACATTATTGTTTTGCAGAAAGGAGTTCTATTTGTTTCTGGCAGACAGCTAGAAATTATAAAAATGCAAGATCAGCCTCATGCAACCAAGAACTGGAATTAATCAGCATTTGAATCGGGAGACATAGTTTCAGCCTTTTACTTTTAATATCAATACCATATTACCTTCCCTTTAAGAGTTTGTTTCAGAATGTGGTTTTCATTGGTGGGTACTTTCTAAATCCTTGACTGATTTTTTTTTTCTTTTCATATTAGAACAACTTTTTTTTTCTTTTTTATTAGAACAACTTGTTATCACTTCAAATTCTTGGATCACTATGTTTGTTTATACAACTCTATATAGGTGCTCATACATTAATCAAATGTTGGGAAAGGCAAGTCCTAAAACAGCCTATATATAGTCTTAGTCTCTATAAGTCAACTTAAAAAGGAAGGCTGATTAGATGTTTGTTGTAATCGATCATTTATTTTTAATTTCATAAGTTTTTTTCTGATCTGTAGATATGTCTAAGTATAGCTTTTGATAAAATTTGCTTCCCATAAAGACTAAGCCTTTTCTTTCTTTTGACTGAGAGTTCTATCAGGTATGGACAATTTTCTACTTTCTTTGAATATAACTCCTATTTAATTTATATCATTTTTCTATTCATTTAAGCACACCAATTAGCACAGATGGTATCTGTATTTTCTGGCCTCCATACTGACCTGAATCATTCTTTTCACTGCTTTCAATAATTTAAATCTTACTTGGCATCCTGGGAGGTTATCTCCAGCTTCATATTGTGATCTACATCTCCTAAAGTGGTAATTCTCCCATCTAATACTACTACTGTAAATATTAATATTATACAGTTTGATTAATGTATTCCATTACATTATTTAGTAAATCTATTACTCTACAAAATAGTTTACAAAAAAAAAATAGATAAGATAACTTCCCAGGCCTACATCTCTCAGACTTAATTCTGCTCTCCAAAGAGCACAAATTTTAACAGTTCCTGCCTCTTATAAGTTTCCTTTGTATATTTAAATAATATACTAAAATCTTTATTTCATACATAGTGTCTCTTGATTTTATTCTTTGCAGAATGAAGATATTAATGCCCCTGCTTTTCCTTTGCCAATCTCCCCTCATCTTTATTGTCTAAATTCCATCTGTATTTTTACATAGTAAATGCTGATGTTTATATTCTTCTCCATAATCATAATTAAACTATGCTTTATCTACACAACGATGTTAAAAATCATTAAGCAATATCAAATTAGTATCAATTTTGGAGGTTCACTGCAGAACCACTGAAAGTTCTGTAATCACATTTCCTTTCTCAAGAACTTTTAGTTGTTTTAAGTGCCCTTCTCAATTCCTTCTATATAATGCCTTTATCTTTAATTTGTTCTAATATCTCAAGCATTCTACGAAAACTGTCCAAGGAACATATATTTTTGTTTCTGCTATCTTCCTAAGGCCTTTGTGATCCTTTCCTAGTTTGTACCAGTTTTTTTTTCTAGGACTCCAGCTATCTGCCATTTGGGGAAGTGTCTATGCTCTAAAGTTAATATTCTATTACCTGGTTTCTAAATCTTTCTTGGTTTATTTTATTTATTTTTTTATTTTTACTGGGGCAAGTCTTCAAAAATTCCCTTATATTGAGTATATGAAAGGTAAATTTCCTGGTCATTTTATGTCAAAATTGCCTTTATTCCTCCTTCATGCTGGATTGAGAGTTTGGCTGTATATCAAGTTGCAATATAAACATACAGAGATAAGAATTATTTAAAGTGACTTTAGAACACAGTATTTGCACTATATAGTCTCATGGGGGTAAATTCTATTCATTTTTACATTATTAGTAGTATTTATATTGTAAGTTTCATTATGCAGTCCAACTGTTAGTGTTTATATTTTCAAAATTTATTTTATGTATATTATAGAAAATGCAAGTTAGAAATCATATAACTGTTTCTAGAAGCCAAAAATTTTAGTATAAAAATATATATAAGAAATAAAAATTTTAAAAATTAAGTAAAAAAATTGTAATATTAATTATAAATTGGAAATACCACTTTTGATTCTTGATTATTTTGACTTGATTTTAAACATATATAATTTCTAGCTTTGTGCACTGAAAAATCCTAGAATTGGTGACAACCTATTAGCAATGAGTAACCTGGCACCCAGGGTTCCTTGGAGGAATAGTTGATTCCAGGTCTAAAGCTGAAAATATATGGGATTAGGCTGAAATTTCTTGTGCCAGAAAAAAAGTAAGTTTTTAAGACTCATAGGCTAATGCAAAAAACAAACAATAACAACAAACAAAAACAGTATATCAAAAGCCCCCTTGGTTCCAAGGAAGAGCAACCAATAATCTAATAAATACAACTGATTAAAACACATTAGCTATAAAAAAACCTATGCATTCAAAATGATATTTAAAAAAGTAAAAGGGAAAAAATGCCTCATTGGACATTGTTGGAAGTAACTAAGGCAACAACTCAAAACTGGTCATTAAAAAGAACTTTTTCCTACATTTCTTGTGTTGAATATATATATATATTTCAATATAACCAAATATTTCTAGTTGTTGAGGGTAAGTTCTCTTTTGCTGAAGAATTCAAGCTAGAAATGAGGAAGAAATAACAGAAGAGGAAGTCTATGTTTTGTAACTCCTACTGAAATAAATAATAGATTCACGTCATAATCATAAGTTAATGAAAGTAGGTAAAAGGTTATGAGATGTTTCATAATGATAGGATTAGATTTCCAGGACCTGTATCCACTCACTGACTAGTCTTAACATCACTAAAGATGGAATAATCATTGTGGTCCTAGAATATGATGATATGATGCAACATGACAGACAGTATTGCCTGTAAAGTGTTTTTGCAAAAGAAAGAAAATACAGATTTAATTACAAGTCACAATAAATTATCAAAAAGTAAACAAATAACATGTGTTGGCAAAAACGTGGAGAAAGGGAACACTTGTGCACTGCTTATGGGACAGCAAACTTGTGCAGCCACTATGAAAAACAGTATAGAGATCCCTCAAGAAACTAAAAATAGATATACCATATGACTTGGCGTTTCAACTTCTGGATATTTATTTAAAGAAAATGAGAACAGTAATTTAAAAAGATATATGCAACCCTATGTTCACTGAAGTATTAGTAGTAATAGATATGGAGCAATCTAGGTATCCACTGAAAATCCACATACATGTATATATGTATGTATGTATGTGTATATATAACACATATATGTATGTATACATTTACATATGTATAAGATATATATATCAATATACATATACATATATATATATATATATATATATATATATATATATGTAACACACACACACTGGAATATAAAAAAGAATAAAATCTTGCCATTTGCAACAAGGTGAATGGATCTAGAGGGTATTATGCTAAGTAAAATAAGTCAGGCTGATAAAGACAAATAATACCTGGTTTCACTTATATGTCGATTCTAAAGTCAAGATTTTAGAATGAACAAATAAAGAAAAAACATACTCATAAAAACAGAGATCAAAGGGATGGTTACAAGAAGGGAGAGGGTAGGATGATGGGTAAAAAACATGAAGGGGAATATAGTCAATAATATTGTGATAAATTCGCACAGTGACAGATTATTACTGGAATTAGTGGGATGATCATACTGTAAGGTACAAAATTGTCAAATCACTATATTGTACACTTGAAACTAATATAACCAATATAATATTGTATACCAACTATACTTAAATAAAAATTTTTTAAAAGAGTCACAACTAAATTTACTTACAAGCAAGATATACAAGTTAGTTAAATAACACTGAAAAAAGTAAATAAGTCTAGAATGTGGAATATATTTTGGAACCATTAATCTAGTTTTTGCAAAAATTCAGTTACATAGGGGAAAAAAGGAAGAACTGGGTAGGCTGCAGAGAGAATAACAGACTGAAGAAACATAAAGAACAAATGTAACCAACTATAAGGTATTTTTGAGATAATAATGGAAATTTAATTATAGATTGAATAGTGTGACACTAAAAATCGATTATTTTGTTGGGTATGACAATGATAGTATAGTTTTATAAGAAAGTGCCTATATTTTTAAAAATACATACTGATATATGTAAAAGTAAAATGACCTGTCTCACTGACTAATTTTAAGATTCTTAGTAAGTGAAAAAAATTGTAAAAAAGAGATAGAAGAAGCAAATATTGTAAGATCTTGACTGTTATAGCTGAGTGATAGGTATGTGAAGGTACATTGTGCTTCCTTTAAAAAGCTTTACTAAAAATTTTAAATAATATTTAAAAAATAGACATTCATTTTTTGTGATTTCTTCTGAGTTTTATAAATATTAAAGTTTAATACTCAATTTTATCTTGTAATACGTCTCAGCCTTAATGTTTAACATTTAACTCCAGTGTGTGTGTGTGTGTGTGTGTGTGTGTGTGTGTGTGTATGTGTGTGTGTGTGTGTGAAAGAGTGAGTAATGTTAGGGGAAGATCAAAATTCATCAATTTGATTCAATTCAACCAATATTTGTTAAGCACCTAATCTTTGCCCGGTATTTGCGATATAAAGATGGATATGATACAGTAGAAATAATATCAGTTTGTACCTAGTAAATAGAAGTAAATGATTAACTTTTGTCAGAATAGAATGAGAAATTGCTTCACATAGAATTTATAATTTGAACTGGGGCTTTACAAATGAATAAGAGCTTGTCAAGAGGTGAGTAGAAAATTTCTTACAGAGGAAACACAGAGATACAGGCACAGATTTGTGGATCTAACCTCAAGGTTTGGGCAATTGTTATTAACTATGCTGGAAGATAAATGCAAGAGGGGAGGAGGTAAAATAAAATAGTCATATAGGCAATGGACCTGCTTCTCATATTCAGAAGTTGGCTACACTTTATAAGAAAGGAAGTAGTAATTGGAAGAACTGAAAGAGGGAAGTGATTATTCTGATAACAGCAGGGAAGGCAGGGAGAATAAGTGCTAAGTGATTGAAATAACCTAGGCAAGAACTAACCTGGGCCTGAACTGTTAGTAGAAATGATAATAAAAAAATTTAAGAGATATTTAACAACTGATTGGAGAAAGGTGAGAGAATGACTTTCTAACCACACCTTAGAGGTTATCTTTAGATCATATTCCCTGGAAGTGCTATGGTTTTGATCTTTGCCTCCAAGTTGATTTTTTAATATTATTTGCCATGTAAAGAGGCTAGTAGTTTTCTATACTAGCAAACTGACAACCAGAATAAAATAGAGAGACTAAAAGGAGACCAACAAAAACTCAGTCACTTGGTTTGTGAAAAAATTTCACTTTACTACATTAGTGAAATTATGATTTTATCAATAATTGGAGCTTGGAAAGTTGAATATCAATATGTTTTAAGCAAAACACAAATATACACACAGTGAGAATAAAGGAAAAGATTGATAAACTGAACCTCAATAAAACTGAAACCTTTGTTAATTAAGAAACACAATTAAGAGAGTAAAAAGATAAATAGAAAGAATATGTTCAATACAAATAACATTCATTTCATTCAGAAAACAGAAAGAACTATATAAAGCAATAACCAGACAACCAAATTATAAAATGGCCAATATCACAAAAAAAGCAAAGGACATAAAAGTATCTAAGAAACATATGGAAAGGCACTTTAACTAGTTAATCACCTCAGTAAGTCCCGGATAATACCACAGCGAGAAGCTACCATGAAAGCCCTAGGATGGTAAATATTAAAACAAAAAGACACAAAACAAATAAACTGCTAATGTTAAGAACAAGCAAGGGTCTAGATAACCAGAACCCTCACTCACAGCTGGAGGAAGTATAAATTTTGAGCAACCATTTATTTAAAAGATAAACATGGTTAGGTTCACACACAAGAAAGAATGTTTATAGCAACAACACTTTATCAATTCGAAAACAATGAAAATGAGCTAAATAGAATGAATAAATTGTGATGTATTCATATGGTTGGTAATGTCTGCATAGAAATGTTTTGAGAATAGTCAAAGAAGTCCCTTCAGCAATACAAACACAGATAAGATGCT
Organism: Macroglossus sobrinus; assembly: GCA_004027375.1. NCBI lineage: Eukaryota > Metazoa > Chordata > Mammalia > Chiroptera > Pteropodidae > Macroglossus > Macroglossus sobrinus. The sequence continues at coordinate 70,152 of PVKZ01001146.1, read as the reverse complement.
AACCCTGAATTACAAGGCTTCTGCCTAAGTATACTAGTTTTGCATTTTTGAATGAAGTATCTTCATTGTTTTCTTCTTCATGGGATGTTAAACATTCAGAAAAATTTATGAAGCCATAAACCTGAATGATTTCTTTTCTAGCTTAAGCTAAGTCGAGGCAATCTTTATTTTTATTTGTCTAGTCCACACCACTAAAATCAGTTTATCATTGACTGAAGTGACCATAGTTCTTCCCTCTGGGGTACTGTAATAATGACTCTTTTTTTATTTTTATTTCCTACTTTACTGTTTTGCAAAAATCAATATTTGAGGCTTCATTAAATTGACAACTAAATCTAAAATGTGTTTGCTGTCGTTCAAAATGCAAATAACTATTTGGTACTGTTAGATCTTATACACACACACACACACCCCACAGAGGTTATGAATGTATATGTTTATTTTGAATTTTTTTACTCAGCAGGTTTCTTTATACTTCTGTAGATAAGTCTTTTATATGAATACAAATTTAAAAATATTTATATTTTTTGATTTAGTTTGTTAGCATTATTTTTGCAAAAAATAAAAACATATTAGAAAAGAGTCAATACTGATGATATATGAATAGTATTTTTTACAGTTATGTACATCTCCTGGATTTTTTTCTCAGTTTCCCTGCCATCCATATGAATTTGAACAAGGAATCTTAAGACTACAAGGTGAGAATTTGCCTTATTTGTCACCACAAAGCTTGGTTCTGTCATTTTCTACGTTAATAGGATTTTGTGACTGAGTGACCTTGTTAATATAGCAATATGTTTTCTGCCATATCATCAGTAACAATCTTCTAAATAGGAAAAACTAACATTAAAAAAAAAGTCATGCTTGATTTCACTCCATTTTTTCTCTTAGTTTAGCAAAAGCAAACAACTTCCATTATATCTTAATGCATCAACCACTATTTTTTCTTCCTTTCTTTTTATAAAAGAAAAGCTACTTTGAGTGTTGAAATGCAACATTTTGAAATAAAGGGCTAAAAACCTCCTGTCTGACAGCACAGTCAGAAGGAGACATTTGGATATTTGGCAAAATGTTAATAAAAAAAAAAAAGTTGTAATAATGTGGGAAAAAATAATTTCTACCAGACACAGGAAAATGGAATTAGGAGACCTCTAAAAGACCTCTAAAAATTACTACACAAAAAAAAATGAGTTGCATTAAGGTGACTAAAAGTCATTTTATTTCTTCTTCAGATCTTTAAATACATAGCATGTAGTTTCTGTTAATCCTATACCATCACATTAGTCAATTCTGGCTCCATAATTTAGTATTAGAGAGGTTATCTCTTAACTAAAAGCTCTGCTACAAGCAGAAAAGCACACATTTTGATAAAAGGAGAACAAGAATCCCAGAAAATTATTTCAATGGGCTGCTAGGAACTCTTGCTTTTCATGGTTAATCTTTAGTGGGAATATTTAACCTGTATTTCCCTTGCTGACCCTCGTTGCCTCATTCCTTACCAGTCTTCATCATCAAATTCTTGTGCTCTCAGGATACTTTATAGAAATTTATTTTCCTTCCATCACCACTTCTTTAGGTAATTCATTACTTTTTAGGACTTTTATTAATATCTCCATCCCAAGGTTCTTTTTCTTCACTAGAATCATTAAATCAACCTTTTCTCCAGTTCCCACTCCTTTCTCACAGCCTTATCCTTCATGCCATCCATTCTTCTTCACTCTATGCTGACCTCTCCAGCTTTCAGATTAAGCTTCCAAAATTTCTTTTCTGTCCTCATATTAATTGTTCCAAAACCCCAGAAGGGTAGATAACAAATCACAGGAACAGCAAAGCTTAAATGTTATTTTGCTTAAAACAAAATGACAGACCAGGTACCAGTCTGATAAAAGCTTTCAAAATTTGTCTCAGAAAACTTATGCTCAATTTTCTTTTTTCTTTTCTTCTCTTTCTTTTGCTCCTTTGTGTTGGTCTCAAATTCTCAGTATAATGACCATGAGGCTAACATAGATCATTTCTACTTTATGAGACTGGGAAAATCAGGTGTATTAGTCTATTAAGGTTGCCATAACAAAGTGCCACAAACCGTGTGGCTTAAAACACAGAAAAGCATTGCTTTGCAGTCTGGAGGCTAGAATTCTAAAATTGAGATATTAGGAAAATTGATTCCTTCTGAGGACTATTGAGAGAAAAACATGTTTCTGGTCTTTCTTCTTGGCTTGTAGATGTCTATGTTCTCTCTCTTTTTCTTCATATCATCTTATTTCTACGTGTCTGTCATAGATCCCCAAATCATAAGTGGAAGTTCTAACCCACAGTGCAACTGTATTTGGAGATAGGTCTCTTGACAGAGGTTAAATTTGGTAGGACTGATGTCCTTATAACAAGGGAAAGAGAGAGAGAGATCTCTCTGTCTTTCTTTGTATGTGCATGAAAGAAAAGCCATGTGAAGACCCAGTGAGGGGATGGCAACCTATAAGCCAGTAAGTGAGGTCTCACCAGACACCAATTCTGAAAGAAACTTGATCTTGGACTTATAGCCTCCAGAACTGTGAGAAATGAATTTCTGTTGTTTAAGCCCACTCAGTCAGGTATTTTGACAGCTCAAGCAGACTAACATAGTGTCCAAATTTTCCCCCTTTATAAGGAAACCAGTCATATTGGATTAAGGCCCACCCTAATGATCCCATTTTAATGTAAAGACCCTATCACCAAATTATGTCACTTTCTGGGGGTTAGGATTCTAACATATCTTTTTTTAGAGGGCACAATTCAACTTATAACACACACTAAACCTGAAGCGTACCTCTCACTGTTTAAGGAAACCTCTATTTGAAAAAAGTATTACTTGTTAAGTTGATGTATAAGACTACTAAAAAGATCCCTGAAATAATAGTCTGGATTGTATAAAAAGACATCAGCAAAAGTCTAATGAGTAAGATTATCTGAAAACTGTATTAGCAATACCAGTATATGACATAATTCTGATTTTACAGAGAATGTCAACACTCTACGGTAAGGTGATAAGTACACCACCTTAACTTCAAACATAGAAGAACTGATGACTATATTAGTGGAATGAATGAATCTCATGGCTAATGCAATAGTTCTTTCTCTGTGGACAGGAGATGAACTCACCCCCAACTTCACACTGCCAATATATCACCTGGTAGTTCCTACTCAAAGAACACTAAGAGCTTCCTACTCCACATACCATGAAACAAAGGACTTTGGTTCTGATGGCTTTGCATTCCAATAGTGCAACAATTATGACTCCTGCCAATCTGCTTTATGTACATAATTCCTCTTATGCCACATTATTTGGACAATTTATCTCTTAAGTTTGGTATGCTCACATAGCACATGGATTCTCAGTGGGAGCGCTATCATCCCCAAGGGAGCAAACATGAAAGAGAGATAAAAAAAAATCTTATTCTTTTTATGTATAAAGCACAGTTGTACATATAGTACAAACACAGATATAGTATATCTATAATATAAAAATTTCATGGGGAAGGAGACAATGATTAGAAATTCCTACAAAGGCAAAAAAATTGCTTCAGGAAGTGATATTGAAAAACAAAAGCTGAAAAACACTGAAATACAGTATTGACATATCCTCTAGCCATGGCTCTTTTCAAACATGGAACATCAAAGTCCAACCCCAAAAACTGCCCCCTTTCCCACTCCTTTGCATAGTCTGTGCTCTGTTCTGGTCCCTTTTCCCTTACTTCTTTTACTTCATTAAAGATGAACATTATAAAGAAACTCTACTTTGAATGACTTTAAATGGAAGTTATCTTAGTGCATTTGAATGTTTATTTCAAATAATTAAAGATAGATGGCAGAATACACTGAAGGACAGGAAAAGAAACATATCAAGTTTTAGGACATACCTTCGGTGGTAGATGAGTTTAAGAAGAAAATATCTATTTCGATATTAGAGAAATGAAAAAAGAATTTGTTTTTATAAAAAAGTATTTTACATGACTTCTATATGTTAATTTTCTTAGCTCATATGGTCTTAATATATCTTAATTTGTATTATTATACATATTAAAACAATATGCAGTTGTGACATATCTATGAAAAAGCAAATTGCTATAGGGAATGTAAGGCCATTCCAAGCCTTCATTAAGAATATTATAAAACCTACAAACAAGCAAATACCCTTCACAACTGTTATCCATTCCTAGGAAGGAAAAAAAAATACATGTCAAATTCTAAGCAGGTAGTAACAATGTTAGTAGATTTTAGGAAGAGTGCCAAAATTTAAGGTTGTGTCCCTCCTTTAACTATTTTTGTTTGTTTGTTTTATTTTGTTTTTCCAAAAAGAAACAAAAACACATAATGGCTTTTTAAAATTTTCATATGCTTAGGTTTTTTGCTATTTATTTTTCCATGTAGGAACCAAGATTATGTGTCATTACAAAGAAAACTTAAAGAATCAACTCATCTCCATATTAATTAAGCCTAAGAAGCAGAGATTGTGGCTTTTTGAAAATCTAAAGTGTTCATCATGAGCCACTCTGTTTGTCAGCTGTCACTTGGCCCAGGAATGAATAGCCAGTGATACTGTTTAAAGCTCAGATGCTGTGGGAGTACACATGTTTTTCCAGGCAGCTCAAATCCTAGCTGGTTCACTGATTCTACCTTTATGCATTCTTTTGATTGGTAATTGAGAGAATAAATCTGTGAAGAACTTATACGAATGCAAATATAGATAGATAGATAGATAGATAGATAGATAGATAGATAGATAGATAGATAGATGATAGATAGATAGATAGATAGATAGATTGATTGATTTAGATTTCAGTAATAAAATACCTACCAAAGTATTTTATTCTGTCTTTTTTCAGGAGGTGTCCATTTACTTCATTTTGCAAGACAAAAATCTGGAATTGGGATTCAATTACAGAATTTTTGTTGTTTTTGTTCTTGTTTCTGTATTTCTAAAGCATGGCTAGGCAATTTCAAACTTTTATTTTCTGTTCCAAACTCAGAGTTATGTAATTTTGGGTAGGAACTGGTGAGAAAGAGGTCATATCATAGACTTAAATAAAAGTTACACCTACGTAAGTGGAAAGACACAGAGAGAATTCAAAGGATTATTCTAGAAAGCACAAAGTTGACTAGGGAAAGCTTAATAATACTGGGGTTGTTTAACTGAAAGAAAAACAAGACTAATCATTGATTGTCTCAAAATATTGTTTTCCTTAAAACACTCCCTTGCTGTAGAATCATAAAAAGCTCTTGGAAAAGGAGCTAAGAGGAGCCCCCAGAGGCTAAGAACAGGATTTGAGCAGATTCTCAAATTCTACTAAATTAGGTTACAAGCTTCTCATGTTTTCCTTACAGGATCCCCCCGCTTTTCAAGAAACAGTTTTATTCAATATTCTCCATTATCCCCAAGGAGAACTCAATACTAGTAACAACATTGACATAATTTATTTATTGAGCATCCACTATGTGCCAGTATTCAAAACACTTCACACTTCACAACTATCAATCCTCATTTTGAAAAGAGAACTCTAAAAGAATCATAGTGATGCTCATTTTATATTTTAGAAAACCAATGCTCAAGAGAGGTTAAATACATTGCCTAAAACTATAAGCTATTAGTGGCAGAACTAAAAATCAAAACCAAGTCTATCTAACTCTAAAGTCTATGTTTTTTCTAATCCCCCAGGAGCCCTCTCTAAATGAGCATGATAGAAAATCAGTGTTATGTACAAAGATATTAACAGCAAAATGATTTATAATAATGAATGTGACATTATTCAAAGGTATAAGTATATAAGAATTATTAAATAAAACTATGGTAGATGCACTTAATACGATAAAATAAATGTATAATTAAGGTGGAAATACTTATTATTGTAATGGTAAATTTAAAATTCTACTTGATATATACTTGATTAAAACCACAATTTAAAAATGTCCAGAAAAAGTCTGGAATCAACTACACTAAAACTTCAAGAATGTCTGGGAGGGGACAGTGTGATCACAGGTATTTTTTGTTGGTCTTTCTTAAATATTTTTATATTTTCTTCAATAAAAATGCATTACTATAATATTTAATTAAATATCTTTAGGTAGCATATGATCTCTGATTCAGAAATAAATACAATAAAACCCTGCCCTAAAAATCACCATTTTATGAAACTCTGTCCATGCTGCTTTTCTCCCCTCTATGACCTCTCCTTTCTCTGCAGCTTTCTACTCTGTTTCAATGACTACCATGAGTCTCATTCTCTCCAAGGTCTCTGTCCTGGCTCCATCTTCTCACTGTGCTTCCTTGCCTTGACCATACACTTGACCTTTAAATAGCCTGGAAATATTACTTTTCCGTTTATTGCAAGCAGTATCATATACTGTGGAGAAGTTACTGTGAAATAGGCTAGAAGTAACCATTTAATAGTTGGAGTGTTAAGAATAACTTTAGTATTGATCATTTCAGTAGGATGACAAGAATAAAGGCCTAGAGTGTAAGTTTCTCTATCTCTGCTCGTTGTACTTACTCCTCAGAACAAACTCTCAGCTGTTTTAGAACAACACTGGAGATAAGTGTTTTCCTTTTTATTTTTCAGTAATTTCCATGATAGTGAATTTCTATCGCTCTATCACCTCTCAGAGTCATCGAATGCAATATCTCAGTAAAACAGGTATTTGTTATTCTTTCTGTTTAACTGAATTCCTTCCTATGTTTGGGGAATCTGATCTTGTAAAGCTGGGTAGGGAGCAGGTCCCGCCTTCCATTACAGCAGCTGACAATGTCAGATACTCTCTTTTCCATTCTCCCTCACAGCACAAGCATGATCAATAATCAACATTTCATCAATCAGATACATCAACACTAGACTTTGACTCAGGATCTAATGATGCCAAGAATCAGGAACCTTGTGAGAGTTTCTCTCTGCAGTCAAAGCTCTATCACTGAATTACACTCCTAATCTGGATGTCTCTCTCTGGAAGCAGAAGTCATTACAAGCCGGATCAGGTTCCTGACGAAACAGCTAGCACCACTGAAAAACTGACTGCTAGGTGGTTTCCTCACCAGAGAAAGTTCTGTGTTGTGTCAGCTCTGTAATATTAAAAGCGAAGCTGACTTTTACTGAGAACTATGTGCCAGGTGAGAGGTCTTAGGTACTAGGGTGCTGAGTTTTTCGTTTCAGCACTGTTGAGGTTTGGGGTTGGATAAATCTTTCTTGTGTGTGTGTGGATTGGGGGAGTTAGTGACGGGTTAGTGGGAGGAGTGGGAGTCTGTCCTGTGTATTGTAAGATCTTCAGCACTATCCCTGGTTTCTACCTACTAGATGCCAGAAGCATCCTATTGTAATAAAAAAATGTGACAAAAAGAAATGTCTCTAGACATTGCCAAACATCCCCTGGAGAGCAAAATTGTCCTCCATTTAGAATCACTGCATTAAGTTATTCAATACTCAAAATCACCCCAAGAGGTGAGAACCACACTAGATTCTAGAAACCTCTAGGAGATTTAACCCAATCTCTTTTTTATAAATCTTGTTGTGGGGTCTAAATAAGGTTTTGTCATAATCTACTTGTTCTGGTGTCCACTGTTAGAGTTTTTTGTCCAACTGCTAGAGTTTTTTGTTCCCTTTCATTCTATTCTCACAGGAACCTCAAAATAGTTGCTGGGTTCCTGAGGACAGCAAATGCCTGGGTCCTACATAATGAGAATGCTGATGTTAATGAGACATTCCTACATGGTTAGTAGTTTGGAAAAGAGAACTGGTTTTCTCTGTTTCTCTAATCCAGTACAGTGATTTCCAAGTTTAATTAGCTATCTTGGCTGACACTGGGGCCAGTGCCTCTGCAGCCCTCATTAAAGCATTATCAGTAAAATAGAAAGTTCCACTGTCCTGTTTTAATGAGGCAACGTCACACCTTATTTTCCAAACAGTAGGTCAGAGGAAATTTCTCTTTTTCCCCTTAAAACAATGGATGGCAGGTAATTGGATTGTTAGTTCATCCCTTGACTGAGATCTCCTCTGGAGAGCCTACTTTGTTCTCTGAAGCACTCACTTTCTCCCAGGGCATCAGATTGACAAGTACCTACCCAGCTCTCAGAAATCTCTTGGTTAAGTTATGAAATCAGGCCTATTATCTGTTCAGAAGCAGTAAGCTGAACATGAAGACCATCATTTACAACATATTATGCCCAAACGGCTTTTAAAAGCTTTTATTTTTATTAGGAAGGTGGTTAGTTAAGCACATGGGCCAAAGTCAGACTGATGGGTTCCAATCCTGCCTTAGCCTCTTCTGCCTGCTTGGCCTGGAGAGTTTGCCTAACCTCTCAGAGTCTCAGTCATCCCATTCACAAAACAGAGGTAATTATATAAAGGTCATTGTGAGAAAAAATGAGGTGATAACCGTATTCATTTGGCAAATGGCAATTATAATTATTGTAATTTAATTGTGTCTCTTTTCCATACCTTACAGGTATTCTAGTCATTTTTCCCCCTCATATGGTACACAATCTTCCACAAATTCTCAAAATTCTGGTTCCTGGGACTACTCAGTCTCTGATTTAAAATGTGAATGCATCATCGTATGAGCCTTGGGCTTTAATCTACTTTTTGGTCATCTTCACAGTTTGCAAAGAACTTTCACAAGCACCATCTCATTTGATCTTCAAGCTATGCAATTATACAAGGATGAATCCACAATGTAGAAAAAACTTGAGCCAGAATCTCAAAGCCTGTTTATATCTGGGTACATTTTCCCTATACCTCATGGACCATCACAGTGTTACACTTGTCTCTTAGTTTTTCATTATGTGTTAAATGAGGGGGCATAACTAAAGGCTCATTCAGTATATATGCCATCTTTAACTATCTACGAACTCACCTAATTGGTTCAAGTGAGCCAAGGCCATGTAAGAAAGTACACAATTTGCATAAGAAGTCATCTTTAAGCCAGACCAGGTAAAAAAAAAAAAAAAAGTCAGAATGAGATGTAACTAAATGTCAAGCCTTCAAGGACACTTTGCCATGTTTCTGGCATGACTCTCTACCCATTATAGTCACTGACACCAAATGACTCTGTCTTCAATCTTGTTCAATTTAGTACCATTCTGATTCAGCTTTCCAACATCACTGCCTCATTACTGACTTCTCTTACCTGACTTGTCCACACTTCATTTCCATTTCCAGCCATCTGGGTTTAACTGTATCATCTACTGTGTGGGATATTTTGTTTCTGGTTATCTTAACCCTGGACTAACTCCTAATCCTCATCTATTCTCCACCAATAAACTGCCAGAAAAAGAAAAACCCTAAAAATTATCCACCAATTTGTGGGAACTGTAAAAGTTGGTCTCTGTTTTCCTAGCCTCTAGAAACTCACTTAATGGGACTTTGAATCTAATTTTATTCATTTCACAGGATTTCCTGGTATGGATTTGCCTGTGTAAGTAACCCAAGAGTCTTCGTGTAAAAATATCCAAAGCAATCATTCTTGGACTGGACAATGGCTATTACCATGTTTGAACAGCTACAGAGATATAAATTTTCCATTTGAGGGTATACAGTGCTTCCCTTTATTGAATATTCAAGACTTACTGTACCCTATAATTAGAGTGTCACATGTGATAGAAAATTCCTTTGCTGAAGTACATGAGGAGCCCTAATGCCAAACAATAAAAACAGTAAACAAAGTATAATTGTTATTCCTTTAGGAGAAGCCATGGACCAGAGAATATCACTGTAAGAATTTTATAAAATTTCTAAAACTTTTGTAAGTGTCCTGGTAATGCTATTTTTGCTTACCATCTGTTTCCCCCTAGTGATCAACACTAAAATTCTTAAAATAAAAAAAGGGTCTGTGTGCTTATCTTCAGGACATTAAGAAAGAAGAAAACAGAAATATAGCATTACACTCTGCAGGCAGGTTTGCTAGGAGAAAGGCCCAAAGAGGTAGACGGGTTATTGGTTTTCAAAGGAGAGAAAAATGGATTGAGTTCTTGAAGTTTCTAAAAAAAAGAAAAAAAAATAAAAGTGTAATCAATTAGGGCCTAAGAAGGGACTTGGTAAGAATTCCCCACAAATTTGCCTCAGATATTTATCCTAAAGTAAACAATTAACTAGCAGAAATATTCCTGAAGGTGAGAGTTAGAGGTTGTCCTTTGGAATCCCTTTGGACAAGAGTAGAATATTGACCTTTTCACTGAGACGGGTTGAGTGAGAATCATTCCTGAGAGGTAGTAATAATTTGTGAGAAATACAGCAGATTGAGTATCTGCAGAAATTGACAAACTTATTCTAAGTTTATATGGAAATGAAAAGAACCTATTATAATCAAGATATCTTTGAAAAAAATAAAGGTGGATCTTATACTACCTGATTTCAACACTTATTATAAAGCTACAGTATTCAAGAAAGTAAGGTATTGGTGGCAAGATAGACAAATAGATTAATGAAACAAAATAGAATCAGCAAAAATGTTCATACATATATGTTGAATTGATTTTTGACAATTGAATTCAATAGAGCCTTTAAAAAAATTGCAGTTGAAATAATTTTATATTCATATGCAAAAGAATAAATTTTGATTCACATTTCTCATTATATATAAAAATAAGTCAAAATGGACCATAGTCTTTAATGTACAACCTACAACTTCTAGAAAAAAGTGAGAAAATCTTAGGAACTTGGATTAGAAAAAAAAATCTTATACACAATACCAAAGCATGATCGATAAATTAAGTTTATAAATTTTACTATGTTATTAAGGCAATATTAAGAGAAATAAAAACACAAACCACAGACCAAAAGAAAACATTTACAAACCATATAGCTGATAAAAATTTTCTATCTGGAACATATAAGGAACAATTCTCAAATCTCGATAAGAAAAAATCATAAATGAGCAAAAAAAAAATTAATCAAGTCTTCACAGAAGAAAGATGTATAGATAAATAAGCCCATAAAAAATGCTCAACATCCTAAGCCATTAGGGAAAGGAAAATTAAAACCTTAAGTAACTACTAGTGTACACCCAGGTTTAAAATTAAAAGACTGACTATACCAAATGTTGATGAGGGTGCGGAGGAACTAGAATGCTTACACACTACTGAAGAGAATGTAAAATGGTATGACCACTCTGGAAAACAATTTGGCGGTTTCTTACAAAGTTAAATGTGTATCTACCTTATGATTCATTGATTCTTCTCCCTGGGGTTTATCCAAATGAAATAAAAGCATGTTCATAAAAACACTTATATGCAAATGTTTATAGCAGCTTTATTCATAATAGCTAAGAATTGGAAACAAATCAAATATACAGCAACAGAATGGGTAAGCAAATGTGATATAGCCATATACCAGAACACTGCTCAGCAATAAAAAAAAAAAAAGAAATAAACCATCAATACAGGAAAAAATATGATTATCTCTCACAAAAATTATTCTGAGAAAAAGAAGACAGACAAAAAATAAAAAAGTATATACTTTAGAATTCCATGAATTCATTTTTATAAAATTTTCAAAAATGCAAATCTGCACTGACAGAAAGGGAGGTATAATTTACAAATGAGTTATACCTCAATAAAGCTGTTAAATAATATATCAGATGGTTTGCCTAGACTAGAAGAGGATATCAAAAGCCATGGATACTTATCACACAGCCAGAAACTATTCTTTTTTGTAAGTTACAATGTTCTAAAACTATTGTCCCTCTAACCGGATATATGGATTTTAAGAAAAATAACTATGCCTAAAACTTAACCACAGGAGGACCTCAAAAAACCTGGTGAGCTTTTCTTGAAATTTACCCTAAAACAACAAGTTGAAACAGAAATTTTACCTTCAATAAAACTCAGACATGAAGATTTGGTGAAGTGGCAAGTGCATGTGAAGCAACATTAGAGTAATGGTCCTGTAGAGGCACAGAGCAAAGACTTTTGGGCCAAGTGCCTAAATTCAAAATCTAGCACTGTCAGTTAGTAGCTATGTGACTTTTCCTCATTTGTCAAATGGGGATAATAATAACCTTATTTGTCAAATGGGGATAATAATTACCTCGTGGGATTGTTATGTTATTCAAATAAATTATATTTGCAGAGTACTTATACCCACACTAGGATATAGTAAACACTATGTTTTTGTTAAATAAATAAAATATTGTAGAAAGATCTATTCTAAGCAAAATGTGTGCTGACAGGGAAAATGAAAAACAAAGTTATTTAAGAAGAATAACTGAATTTTTGTTTGTTTAAATCTAAAAGGGAGCGCTTATTTGAGAGTCCTTATAATAAGAATCAGACATTTGGTTATCCCTTCTCCACATTGACTCTTGCCAAGGGATGGTGAATTTATTTACATCTGTAAAAAAAAAAATGGAACCAGAGAGGCACAGGAGATAAATATATTGGGCTTAAAATGGGCAAGAATGAACAACTGGATTGAAATAAGGGGCTAAAGTAAAAGATACCACCTGAGTAATAACTCTGTAGACCATTTGCTGCTCCAGAATATTTGTCAAGCAAACCAAGCATACACAACTTAGGTAAGAGAAAAAGGAACCCTTCCAGAGAAATTGAACCACTCAAAAAATAAAATGTTTGCATATATCTAATGATAAGCCAGTGCCCATTAAACTTACCAGTGATGTCCACCGTTTACATAGAGCTTCCAAATCATTTTTTGGTGTCCCCACCTTAAATAGTAATAGAAAGACAAAAATCGCCAGATATTTGAGGAAAGCCTTCATTGTGAAGCAGAAACCAAAGCAAATAGATAAAATGAAATAGAGATGATACGAGAAACAGAATAGAATATCACATTCATGTAACAAGAACAGGCTACTATAAACAGAAATAATCAAAGTGGGGAAAGGAGCTCTTTGAATTTAAAAGTGTAATGACTATCTTAGGCAAGGTACCCTGGAAGTGGAGCCTGAGCTGATGGTTCTTGTCCAAGTGATAGATTGAGGAAGAGCCTTTAGGAGAGAGAAGGCAAGAAGGATATAGCAGAGCAAGAAACCCACACAAGGATCTGGTCTTAGATGGTGACTTCCTTTAGTCTGGTCTCATAGTAGAAAACCCAGAGGAAACATTGACCCACTGAATCAATTCCATTTTGAAGCAAGTGTCCAGCCTTTTTAACCCCATGTCAGTCACTTATTATCTGAGTTCTCAGATGAAAGATAGGTGCATAGCCACCATAAGAGGCAGCTCCTGGTTGGCCAGGACAATTCTCTAGACAAGGGGATGCTATGAGTTATTAGCTCACATTCCCAGCAACTAGGGGATAAAAACTTTGGCTGGTCAAGGGCAACCTCATTCATTTTCCCCATACAGATTGTCTAATTTTATCCTTTCCTAGTAACTTTTAGTAGTCTAATTTTCTTCTTTTTCAAACATACTATACAAATAATGAGCTTTTAAAATAATCTAAGTTATTTTGGCTATTTTGACTTTTAGTTCTTGAAAACTTAAATAACAGCAAGACTTGCTTGCAGTAAGCCTCCAACAAATATATGCCAACTCTTAGCCTAACACCTGGCATCAGTCTCCTTTCACTTCTATTTTTATAATTTGGATTATATAACCAAGGAAGTTTAGTTTAAATCTTTTTTCACTTTCACTGTATTAATAGAAGTTCTGAAAAAGATGATGAGAATTATCGAAGAAATTATACACAAAAAATTTCCAAAACTGAAAGTCATATAACTCTAGAGTGTCCAATTGAATGAATGAAAAAGAACCTGCAAAGTCACATCATGAAATCTTAAAACATCAGGGATAAAGAAAAGGTTCTAAAAGTTTTGAGACAAAAATCCAGGGTATTTTTGGAACTTTGACTTTTTTAAACTATAAATCATAACAGCTATAATACAATTTATGTATTTTTGAGAAATCTTACATTCCACAGAATTGATCACTAGAACTTTTCAAACAAACTGAATGATAGCATGGTAGAGCGGTTTGGAGGAGATCTCTACCTTGGCAGAAATATAAAGTGAAATACTTAGGATTCTTTCTAACATGGAATTCTTATGAAAGAGAGGAGACAGGGAGCCCTGAAAGGTGAATTTAATCGAGTAATATGCAATAAGGTTCCGATACAACTTAAAGATCTATTAGCAGGTAAATACTAGAAAATATCCTCAGGTAAACTTTAGATATCTACAGAATTCTGAAAAAGTTTTGATATTTCCTTTGAACAGCATGACTCTACCCTAGCTCACATCAATTGTGCACAGTCCTCACTCTCCCATACAAGATATTTTTCCAATCTGAGTCTTTAATTAAAGTAGTATAGAAAGTATAGAAATTGGAGAAAAAGAATAAAACAAAAAGGAGAACATATTATAATTTTGAAAGTTTCTTTGATTAAAACTATAAATGGTAGCTACAGTCCTTTCCTGTGATATATTGAAAAAGAAAGCTACAGAGAGATATTTCATGATACAAACGAGGCACTCAACCTTACCACCAGCTTTGAGTTGATAGAACTTTTTCTCATATGTAAAAGACCTCATGGGAAGGGAAAAAGACTGAAAATGGAGAGGAGATAGTATCTGGCAGCATTTGAAATTTTAAGATAGGTAAACCTGTCAGGAGCATCTTTAACTTTTTTTTTTTTGAGTGCCAATTTTATTGTCTCATGTTAACTCATGCTTATTTCATTATTTTTTCATATTTTGATAATTTCCAATGTTCTGACTTGGATATATACTACGCTTTTAGTATAAAATATTGCAGTGTGTGTGTGTGTGTGTGTGTGTGTGTGTGTGTGTGTGTGTGTTTGTTGCCTGACAGTGGTTATCACAAAATGATACCATTGCAACCATTTCCCTAAGTGAATTTAGCTTTGCTAATAGATACCACCTGCTAGATTCAGTGACAGATTTTCCTGATATTTAATGACAATTTCTTTTAATCTAACATTTTTAATGAAAAATAATATGAGAGTTAAAATTAGGATAAGAATACATTGGTACCATAATTGGCTTCAAACCTACCAATTAAACATTATAGGAATTAAAATTTTATGTGTTTTTCATTGTACCTTCAATAAGTGAAGAGTACAGCTTGTCTGTTAACTATACAATAAATTATTTAACTGTTGAACTTAGTCCTGAATTTCATAATTTTAATTACCTGGAGGAAAATGCAGAAAGATAACAAAGGAGGAGTGTACAGAAGGTATGATCAAGAAGAGCCTATGTTTGTGCTTCTCCTCAATCTGAGAAAATATCTAGCCACAGGATGGTACTTGTGTAATTATAAAGTAATTAAAGTGTCATTAGTACTGATCATAGCATAGACATTAAACAAGCCTCACTAAAAATCACTTGAGACTCCAGTTCATAGGCTATAGGCTGGCAAACAGAAATAGGATCCAGTTGTCTACCAATTCAAAATATTTCTTTAGCAATGGTTCAAATTTGACTGAAAACAAGAAAGTAGGTTGCCTAGTTTTCATACTGCTAAATAGAAATCTCTGTTTGGAATGTGTCCCGATCTCAATGGTAATTTGCAAAGTAAAAATGAAATAACAAGAGGATATTAACCAGCTCCCTCCCAGGACCTGAGAAGCACAAGGGAGATTTGTATTATTCATCTGCCAAACCTGCCTCCCACTTAGTAAGCCTCACTTATGTTGAGGCACTGAGCCAGGTACTGGCTGCACGTGGATGTGAATAAGATGTCAGCTGGGCTTGTTGAAGATAGAGGCCACAGGTACAATTGGTTCTACTCTAAGCAAATCCTTACCTCATAGTCTACTTCACTCAAAGGGCATCTTCTCAGTGCTCCAGGAATCACTGTGAAAGCAAAACAAAAAGAGAATTTGGTTCTTGTAAGTTGTCTCCAAACACCCTTTATTTTTAAATCCTAGATGTTATTTGTGATGTGATATTCATTCCACTGTGCTTGGAAAAGAGACCTTGTAATTCTTTAGACAAGCCTGGCAGCTGCAGTTTTATTGTGAATCCCATATCCACTGTCAGTAAAGCATGCTGTGAAATGATTCAGTGGCAGGTCTTGAAAAAGAGGAGGAAAACATTGGCAGAAATGGAGTGATGATGATATGCGATTTGGTGATCCCCAAATTGTTAAACTAGATAATAAGACAACTACAATCCCCTTGATAAACTCAATTCTCTGGATCTCCTGCTGGCTACATTCATTATATCAGCTGGGAACATTGCCTTAATGACATCTGCAAGGCTTAATACTCTGTAGGCATCACACTGTGCCTATGGGATTGTTCATACCTCATAGGAATAGACAGAGCTTTCAGAATAAGGAGAGATGTCAACTGGGCCTCGTGCTGAAGAGAGGCACAGAAACACAAATAGAGGCCTATCTCCCCTCAGCCCTTCTCATTTTTCCATCTGCCTCTCAGGGTTAGAATAATTGATTAGAAATAGAGTAAGAAACTTAGAGCAGCTGCTAAAAGAAAAAGCAGGCCTTGCTTAATGAGGTGGATGGACTCCTGGTTTAAAGAAGTAGCCCCAGAATAATGAAGAACCCTAATTCCCTTTAACAGCCTTTTTATTGCAATGCTTTTGTATCATCACCTATTGTTATACCACTGGATCCTTTCTACCCTGATGTGATATTTCTCTGAAGGATTTGACCTCCATGCTTGCTTTTCTTCTTTCATTTAGTCTTCACAAATAGGCTTTGTCTCTCATTTCATTTGAATTGTATTTTCCCCATATAATGCTACACATTTCTTTCTGCATTTAAAAAAAAATCACCAATCCATCATCTTCCTGCCACACTCTTTCCTTCCTTCCTTTTATTTCTGTAGAGTTTCAGTAAAATATATTAATCATTTTGAGGGTGTCCAGTGTTGTGTTTGGAACTCTTTAGGGTCACTCTCTGAAAACTTCTTTCTTCCTCTCTTACCCAAGCCAGAATAGTTCCTTTTCTCTCCAGACCAGGAGTTAGCAAACTATGGCCTATGGACCAAAACTGGCCCAGCACCTCTTTTTATAAATGAAGTTTTATTGAGACACAGCCATGCTCATTTGTTTATGAGTCATCTATGGCTGCTTTCATGCAATGACCTAGCTGAGCACTTGCATGGAGCTTATATGGCCCTTAGAAAAAAATTGTGGACCTCTGTTCTGGAAAAACATTTTTTTTGGTGTTCCTTCTTTGTTTCCTGCTCTTCTTAGTTAGGGAAAGATCACAAGGTTAGAAAACTCAACTGGAAATAATAACAAACTAGAGATGCCAATTGGTTTCATGTACTTTTACAGAAGGATGGCCTCCATTCTCAGATAATTAAGAATCTTTACTATTTTCCAGTTGTAACAACATATTGTTTATACCTTTACCACATCCTAAAGTTAAAAGTCGCTCTTTTATTCTTTTATTAAACACAGCTCAACTACCCTGCACTGCCATGAAGGCTTTCTAATTGCTTCTAATTGCTTAGACCATTCCTCCTTCTGAGATACAGCTTTGCCCCATCTCACTGGGTCACCTGCATCTGCTTTCCTCTCTCTGCCCTTGTCTTCCCCTAGTCCTCCTTCCTCTTGTGATTAATGGTTTAGCAATATCGTTTTTATTGCTTGATAATGCCTTTACAGGTTTCTTTTTACTCTAAGCAGCATTTTTTCAATGAAACACACATAACGCTTCACCTACGATAGATTCTGGCAAATAAAAATGTCTCTATCTCCTTCCATGAATGAACACCCTATTCTAGTCTTTCCTAGTCTCTGTGAGAAGTTTTATAATGACAATTGGCTCTGAAATAGCTACAATATTGAAGAGGCAATATAGACTGGAGAACTAGACAATAATTTATTTTATTTGAAATAGTACACAAAATTTTAAAATTGTAAGCTTTCAATTAAAATCTGTATTCCCCGCTTCTCTTGAAAAATCAGAAAATCTAGTAGAATCAAAATTTCCACATGGCCTCAATCAGCTAGAGCTCTGAAGCACTTTCCCCTTTAGAGCACTTCCCCTTCTGATTTCCAGGTCACTGTATTTCCCAGCACTCCTATTAGCCTATACTAGGGCAGCTTCATCATTAGTGTTGCTTACTCATTCCTCACAGGCATTTATAGTAGTCTCCCCTTATCTATGGTTTTGCTTTCTTCTATTTCAGTTCCTTTAGTCAATGACAATCTAAAATATTAAATGTAAAATTTCAGAAATAAACATAATTTTTATATTATGTGCCACTCTGAGTAGCATAAAATCTTATGCTATCCCACTCTGTTTTGCCCTCAGAAGAAGCAAAACATGCTAACATTTTGATCTGTGAGAAAATTAATTTCTGTTATTCGAGCCAACTGGTCTGTGCCATTTTGCTAGAGTAGTCATAGCAAATTGATACAGTGGAGCCCCTACAACAGTCTTCTAACTCAGTCATATTACAAGGTTTTTTTTCTCACACTATTCTATATTTATGAAAAGTACCATGTTCACTTGTCATCTCCCACTCTCACACAAGCCATTCTCACAGCCTATGATACATTCTTCTCTCTTCACTCTTTACCAAACCAGACCTATCTGCATATTTTTACAAGGTAAAAATTGCTGAGATGCCACAGTTTACCTAATTCATCTCTAGGAAGCAAAGAATGGACACTAAAAGAATATAGCAAGCATATTCATTCTTGTTATAATTATTCTAACTCAATTCAATCTAGAAATACACAGTAAAACAAGATCTATCTCAATATTTCATTGTTACTTTTTACTTTTTCTGTTGATGCTCCTAAAACATCACATATTCCTACCTTCGGAATACTTTGATGTCGAGAAGACCCCAATTGTAGATGATATCTTTCTTGGCCATTATAAATGTCCATCTTTATTTATTTCTGACTCAAGAAAATTGGCCTGGAACTTTCCTTTCCAGATTTACCCTCTCTTCTGCCAACATGTGAAGGTGACTATGGCTTGTTGAAAAGGGTCCTTTATAGCAAGTATTAGGGGGTTTGCTGGATGAGTTTTCATGGTATGAACACTGCACAGTCAACTTAACCTTTCAGCTTATGAAATCATAACATAATCTTCACAACTCCATACTTCTTTTGCTCTGTGCAGTGTTCATGCCAAGAACAATGCAAAAATATCACATACTCTTCTTTTTGCACTGTTGGGAAATAACCCAAAAAAGGATGCAGGCTGCTTAGACACAGTGGTTATTTATTTCCCTTCTTGGTATCACTGACTATGTTGCTAGAACTTGGCATTCTTGTAGGTGATTATTTGTATTGGCTATGGCTTTGCCCTAGTTAAAAGGAAATTCCTCTTGGATTACCTCCTCTAAACTTTGCAGAGATTAACATTATCCAACATGACAGTAAACCAAAGACAGTTCAACGAAAGATTTCTAATGGGGTTTGGAGTTTATAGAAAGAGGTTCCCTTTAGAAGTTGGTATACCCAACTGGGTGCCATATGGGAAGGATCTGACTGGTTATCCAGGGGATAGCAGAATGGAGGGAATCAGATTCAAGATGGAGAATGTCAGTAATAAGAAAGATGTGAAGGGAATCAGAATATTATCATACTGCTGAGGGAGGGCTCTGTGTGTAAAAATCTAACCAGAAGTCTCACATAGATAGAGATAAACATTTGTTTCCTAGGCTTTGGTATATTTGAGGATATCCTTAGACCTAAATGTTCTTTTGCTTGAACAGAGTCAGTACTATCATTTACAGTTTTCTTGTTTAAAATAAATATAACCTATAAACATATAAGCTGGCATAAAGTTATAAAAGTTATATTATTCACTTTTTAAAGTAAATATTTGTTTTGAAAGGATTTAGAATAGTTTCCCTTTAAAAAATATACTCATCTATTGCAATTTTAGATGTGTCTCCATGTGATTACAAGTTTTCCCAAGACCATACATGACTAACAAACCCTAAGTGCATAAAATGATGACATTTGGAAGTATGTATACATTTTAAATATGTTAAAATACATGCCCATGCACAAACTCCAAATAACATGTAAGTATGCACATTCACACATGTATACTTACAAATGTGCACAAATTTCAAGCCAACCACTTCCCTTTAGGTTTTAATTAAGTGCCAATTCCAAAGATTGATGATTTTCAGGAGTAGGTACTGAAACAAGTAAATGAAAGGTCCAGTGGCATTTTGACAACTGAAAGTGTGACAGGGATACATTGCCCAAGTCTTATTAGAATAAATCACCTTCATGCTAATTTTCACCTTTGACTCCATTTCTCTACTTGCTCCCATATAAGTTCTGAGAGGGATGCTTGCTAAGGCAGAAATCAGATGCAAGGAATAGAGATTGATCCTCTTTAAAATCTTCCCTGAAATCCTATGTAAAACAATAAGAACCAAAGAGCAATGAATCACTAATAATTAAACATTTAATGAACTGGCTCAAAGTTAGCTTTCCTTTCCAGGTCTTGTCCTTATTGTGGGCATCTAAGCCAAGAAAGTACATCAAATCAATGAGAACAGACTATCTGAGGAAAAGACAAAGGGCACGCATCTTTTGAAGAGCACATATCATTTTTAGATTTCAACTGTACTTCTGCTACTAGCATTGTGACACAGAGTCTGCTATTGCTGCTGACCAGGACCTCTCTTCACATCTCTAATCCTCTCTCTGAGGGAAGATTCACCCATTGATAAAACCAGCCACAATTTGGAAACCTTCATTTCCTAAACAGAGCCTTCCAGCTGCACTAAATTCATCTGAGTGAAAAAAAAGTTCAGAGATCTGGAGCATTTTTTTAGATTATATCCCCCTAAATGTGTAACCCAGGCTGAGGAGATTTATTTAGATGAAATGAGAAACGGCCTTAACTCTTTCACTTGCACCAAACCCCAAAGAAACTCTCCAAGTATATAAATGTTTATTCATTCTTTTTCCTCAGTTTTTCCTCTCACTTGTAGATGTAACCACCTCTACTTTCTTGTCTGTGATGAAGCAAATATATATAAAGTTTTAATAGAAATTGATTAGAGTTTTTCTCACCATTTTGCTGGTTATGAAGCACAGATTGTACCCATTAATTTCAGATAAGCATCCAAACATCTTTGACACCAAGTATCAATATATGAAACCAATCCACTCTAATTATAATGAACCTCACATTTTGACATGATAGTATATACATTTACTGAATGGCAACATCCTCAATCACTTTCCCTATATGAATATATGCTAACGTTATCTATTCTTAGCCACTGTTGACAGTTAAATCTTCTTGCTCCTTGCATGTATATTGCAAATAATAAGATTTTGAAATCCTCTAAGTAGAATTTTCTGACCCTTACCACTTAAAAAATTTTAAATATAATAGCTTGATTTGTTTCAATAAACAACCCTCATAGTCCTCCAATAAATATATGCCAAACCTAGGCAAACATCTGGCATCAGGTTCCTCTCATTTCTATTTTTATAATTATGATTTAGATAATAGAGAAATTTTTGTATATTCTTAAACTCAGTGGAAACTATAGCTACTCTGAACTGTCCCTCTAAGACTTCCATATAGGATTTACTTTCATCAAATGTGAAGTGTTTTATCAGTATCACCATAATCTAATGGTATAAATAACGCAAGATGTCCTGCATTGCATCCAGATCTACAGATGAAGAAATCATGTTATAATTATTATGATGACTTTCTAAATGGTCTTGCTGCTCCTCTTAAACTCTTTTAGATTAAATTAACTTGAAAACAATACTGAAAGGTAATGGATACTGACAATATTATATAAAGTATTATGATTGCCAAGGCATAATAGGTATATATGACAAATAAACACAGGATGTCATGAAATAAAGCTGTACTCGAAGCCACAAATGGGGATATAGAAGAACATAAAGCTGATCCCTGAGTTGAGACCTACTTTTTTTCTGAGATTTTCCCAGTATTGGTTTATATTCCAAAGATTCCTGCTGTGCAGTTCCATTTTTCTGCTTTATAAGTACAAGAGTCACAGTGACATGCCAAAATGCCAGGCAGAATATCAACTCAGCATTAGAAAAAATATCCCTAATACATCTGATTTTGAAGAATTGCTCATGAAGTCATGTCTATTCACTTTAATGTGACATTGTTTATGCTGTTCAACACGTGATAATGCTTACAGTTGGCTTCTAGCCATCTGTCCAAAGGATATTTTGTTCATTCAAGTTATCTATCCCCAGGACACTCATTCCTTCAAGGTTTCGAATCAGACCTGTAGAATGTGCAATAACCCTTTATTAAGTTAATTGGGTCATTTTACTGCAAAGTTCCTTGTAGACATAAAAGAAGTAAGGCAGTGTTAAAAAGAAGTCTCCTTGACAAGGCTGCATCTGGGGGAAATTGTGGGAAGTGTTGCTTCTAGTTATTGCTTTCACTTTCCCTTTCTTTTCTTCTACTGTAGTATATCAAGTATCAGTCTGGAATTGAGCAGGTTTCCAACTACTTCTTCATCTTCATAAGGGATTAACTTGAGGCGATAGTTTCCAGACTTGCCTGTTCATCAGAATTACTTGGGGAGCTTTAAAAAACATGCAGATTCCCAACTTCAGAGACCTGATTTAGTAGGACTCAAGTTTGAGAAGATTTTATCTCTTTCTTCTTGTTATATAGTGAAGCCTTGGTAATCAGAAAAATTTTCAAGATCCAAAGAAAGAAACCCCTAATTGTACATATTTAGCTTTGACAGTCATGTGGTGAAAATATGTTTGTACCATTTATCACCCTATTTTCAATCTCAGGCCTCATCCATGACCTGGCTCATAATATCTGGGTATTTAGAATTTTTCTGGATCCATTTTCTTTTAGTGAATCTCTTTTTTTTATTTATTTAAGTACAGTTGGTATACAACATTATAGTGGTTTCAGGTGCTCAATATAGTGATTTAACATTTATATGAAGTTGAGCTTCTTATATGAGGAAAGACCATGCGAACAAATGTTAAGAGCACTGGCTCCGATTTATAAGACTTCTTGTGTCAAAATACTGACTTTGCCACTTCCTACCTCTTTAAGCCTCACTTAAAGTGCATAATAACAGTGTCTAACCCCAAAGGAGGGAATTCATTGACATAATGGGATGCCACAGTGTCTGAAACATAGGGAGCATTCCATAAATATAGGTTATTGTGACTATTGTTTTTTAATGATTTAATGGAATCTTAAATTTTTGACTTTCCTTTTTGGAAATCTTCACTGCCTATAATAACTGGAGTGTAGAAAAGTGTTTCCCAAGCACCCTAATCTCTTAGAGTGTAGTATTCATTTTCTATTTGGTGCATAGCAAGCTGATCTTCTGTGGAAAGACAAAATAAAACTCTCCCTACATGTCATTAGAGCACTCTCATGTCTTTAGTAATTTCTGTGTGTCCTAGGTGAGAATCCCATCTCTAATGACTTCTGGTATTGAACTTGGCCAATTGCTTCAATGAATTGTCTTTTCCTCCCAGGCTATGGTTTCTCCTGGCTTTAATAGCTATTAGTAGAGTTACATAAGCTTTTCTGGACATCACCCTACTTCTCACAAGCTAGGTACAAGCACTTCTTTCATACTAGCAAATTATCACTGGTTATGATGCCTGCAAGATACTTCTAAATGATCCACCAAAACTATCAAATTTTTCAGTAAACCATTCACATTGTGTTAATTTCTAGCTTTTTCTGGAACAAAGCCTTCCAGGCTCTCTTAGGAGCTATACCAGCACTACTCAAAGTATAGTCTGCAGACTGTAACAGTCCATAAACTGTTAGGGATCAATGAGCAGGTAGGAAGCTTGGGTCAGAATTTAAATCAACCATGTCACCAGGCATATTATTTAGTTTAGCTGACTTTTTTTAGTAGAACAACTTTCTTGATAAAGGAAGCAGTGTATAAATTCACATTTTGACCAACTATTAATTCACAGACCAGTTATTTTGTGTAGCACCAAGCTAGAACCTGTGCTAGGACTTAAGACACAACATTGGGCAAGATAGTAAAGGTCTGTTCTCTCACATAGCTCATGTCCTACCTGAGTTTGGATTTGGGGAGGAGATATCTAATGATTTGAGATTAGTAAATTTTAGAAGTAATAACTGCTAAGAAGAAAGTAAAATTAATGGGAAAGAGAATCTGGAGGAAGCAGTCAAAGGTTTCTCTAGGAGGTAACACTTGAACTGAGACTTGAATGATATCAAGGAGCCAGCTGTGCAAAGGTAGGAAGAAGAAAGAACTCCAGTTAAAGGGACAAGGTAGTATAGAGGCTTAAAGTGGAAACAACTTGGTGTGGTCTAGGAAGTAAAAGAAGGTCAATTGCTGAATCAAATGAAGGAGAAAGAAAGGCCTAGGAAGGGACACCTGAACAGTGGGTGGCAACTTAATTATGCAACGCCTTGAAAGTAATTTACATTTTATTTCTGCTCTAATGATAAACCACTAGAGAATCCTAAGCAAAAGAGGTCATAATATGGTTTACATTTTTTAACTTCAGTCTAGTCTTCCTCCTAAAAATGCCTCATAGTCTTATAATTGTGTCTTTCATCTTGTTCATTCTACTTATTTAATTCACCCTCCTGTCCTTTTCCCATGTGCAACTTTCCTACCCTTCAATGCTCAAGCTCATCTTCTTGCTCTGGTGTTTCCCAATCACTCTAGACCCTGTTTCTTTTTCCTGACTTTTAGAACACTTAAGAATTTAAAACTTGCATACTTATATTAAAATTAAAAAAATTATGTTAGCCTTTGGGGTCAGGCTTATGGTACCTCGTCTGCTCATTTAAAACATCTACCTGAACCAATCTATGGTAAGAAATGAATTCCTGTTACTTGCCCCTCTCTTTGGTTTTGACCTCATTGCCTGAGAAAAAAAAAGAGGGTATTCAGAGAAGGGATAGGAATTGAAGAATGATAGAATATAAATGTGTTGTAAAGAGAGGAAAAGTGTTCCTGATAGGAGAATAGATGAACAAAGGTGAGACCATTTAAACTGTAGAGAAAAAGAATGGAGAGTGTAATATTCAGTACTTCACCATCAACCTCACTCACAGACAGCTTAGGTTCATTGGGGTATTCACACTGTTGAATTTCTTATAGTATCAGCCATCTGGTTTCTAAGGCTTCTGTTGTTTTTATACTTTTCTCCAAACCACTATAATTTTCCCACTGTTCTTTTTTATATAAATGGAACAAGAGTGCAATTATAAAACATTTTAGCCCCTTTTCTGATACAAGAATCCTAATTTCTTATTCGGGACTATAATGTTCTAATTTTCTCTTCATCTGATCTCTTGAATTGTAGCATAAAGTACGTGTGAGGCCACTGTATTTAGAATACCTTCTCACTTCTACTCATTTCTAATGCTTTCTTTATCTGTTCTCCCATCTTCTTGTAATCTACGTACTGTTCAGTTCTTAATTAAAAACAGTTACACTTGTGAGGTTGAATGGCTGCTTTTAAAACCCAATCAGTAAGATTCTTTTCAGATTTCAGTACTTATCTTGATGAGTGCTTACTTAGTAGATGATTCAAGACTCGAGGAGGTTAAAGAGCTGCTTTAGTTTCTGGGAAAACTGGGAGGCGGAAAGAGACACGATACTGATGTTGACACAGTCTTGTGAGTTTTTCTCCTTCATTTATTTTCATTAAAAAAGATAATTGCAAGAAAACAAGATTTTTTTTTCCCTTGAGGGCACACCTGCTCTTTCTGTGACACGGGACTTAGAATTCCTTCTTGTCGGTGACATCTGTTATTTCCAGTCTAGTCTGAGATGTTTTTTTGCAGTTAAAAAAAAAAGCTAGATAGACAACAATTTTTCTAAGAAGAATAGTCCTAAAGCCTTGTATATTGTTGTGTTGATTGTCAAAGATACATCATTCATTCATGGAAAAGATGCTTTTCTAAGAAAATGGCTACTAGATGGAATGAAATCAGTTAGTGCTCTTACCAATGTAAATATAAAAGTGATACTATCAGGACTCTGAGAATTTAGAGAGCAGATTGCCCAAGATGACCAGAATTTTTATCTTTACACATGCTTAAGGGTACACAACTTTTTTTCTTACAGTTGACAATACTATACTCATTTCAGGTACACAATACAGACATTTATATATCTTATGAAGTGATTACCCTGGTAAGGGTACACGACTTTTCATGTTCTTTTTCTTTCATTTCACGAATGAGATATTAAAATACTCTATTCAATATTTGTTATACAATGAGTACTAAACACCTTTCTCTAATTTTCAACTTCCCTTTTAGGTAAAGACAACTATGATTTCCTTTTATTTAAAAGAAAATTAACCCAGTTTGCAAAACAGTATATCCACATTACCACTAAGCAATTGCTCAGGTTGTGTTGGGAAGGTCAAAATGCATTTTAAGTTTCTTCTGCCTGCACCATAGGAATCTTATTTCTGTCTTTCCTTGCTGTTTTTTATCTCAACTTTTTCTCTTATTTTATTTCTTATTTTATTTGTTGAGCAAAATAGGAGACAGAAGGAGCTCATTTTCTATAACTCAATCAGTTCTAGGGTTGGAGGGTATTGTTCACCAATTCTACTGACTTGCTAACTTCTACATATAACTGTAGGTTCAAAAGTAAAATGTATAATAAAATAAGAAGTAAAAGGATGCTAAGATTCATTATTCTTGTACATGGCATGGTAAAAGAGAAAAGAAAATCTATTGGAAAATCTAGGGTTTATAATTACCCAGCTTCGTCATTTATTTAATCCACTGTGTCTCAGTTGGGGCAGTCTATTTTCATCTTATTTTTTTGAATAATGATCTCAGTCTCCTTTGTGGGTATCTGAAATTTTGGCAGGTTGTTCAACTCAGAGAAATTCACCATCTCCAATATTATTAATTACTCCATCTGATGTTGCACCAAGCACTATATCCATATCCATGCATAGATGTCATTTGATATTGTATACTTCACACAAATCCAAATAAATGGTTTGGTAGGGATCAGAAGAAAGATTACTTAGACTAGATAATTAGTTCAAAGTACTATTTCATACAGTGATCTACACCAAAATCAAAAGAGTAATGGTGGGTATTTTTCAAAATATGTGATTTGATGTGCTTTGACAGTCTGATATTTTTGACTATTCAAATAAGTTGTATCTCCTATGAGAAATAATGGGCTTATATGATCCCTGTTTTTTTCTATTAAAGCTTGTCTTATGATAGGTATGATTTCATCTGAAAGTGGTAAAAAGACTATTTAAAAATTCCCCTCTTCTTTGCCCCCAAAACTCTCATATTTCAAATTTTACTTTTAGAGATTAATTTCTTTGGTCTTAAAAGCTTTCACGTTATAAAAGTTCTCTATTAAAATGCAAATGCCCCTAGGAGTGGAAACATCTTAATCTAGTAATGAAACTTGAGGTTCTACATAGCTTTAAGCTATGACCAAGATCTAATTCTGCATAATAAAAATTCAAAAGTTATCTCCTTGTTGCTATTTTTCAAATATACCCAGATATTAACTTTTTAGTGGCTAGAAAGAAGTATCATTTTCTCATTTACATTTTTCTAGTCAATAAAAAAATAAATCATCAGGATATACATTTTAAAATTAGATCAAGATAAAGACTGGATCAAAAGAAGTTCTCTACATAGTTAAATCTGATTTTAAATGTAGAATTTGAGTTAACTTTTAGTATGGAATCTTTATGCCTATCTCAAGATTTCATTTATCAAAAAATAAATTATATATACATAAAAAAGAAAGTTATGGTATATTAGTTCAATGAGTTCATGATGAAAGATTGATATTCATTCAAAATAACCATATGTTCTTAAATACATATGATTTGATATGATTATAGGACTTTTTTCAAATGTGAAAAAATTTGAATTTGAATTTTTATGTATGCTAAATAATTAGAATTATACTTAATAAATTAAGTTGAACAACAACAAAAGAAGACTGGGTCCACAACTGATGAAAAACAAGAAAATTTATGATATTATAAAAGAATCCTGAAATATAAAAAGCAGATGGATTGGGCCTGATGAAACTGGGCAAACCACAGCATGAAACATGAGTAGGAGATAATCACAGACACAGAGAAATATCAAGCTCAAAGTGAACACATGCAACAAAACAATCAGGCAAAAGAAAACAAAATAACATGGGTTCCTGCAACAATCCATCAGAGTTATTAAAGAACTATAAAGTAATTATGCTAACAGATCTATAAACACACACACACACACACAGACACACACACAGAGTCTCCAGAAAATTCTAAAAGCTGAAGAGGAGGGAAAGTGGGAGGGCAGAAACAACTAGAATGAGATCTCAGGTGCTGATATTCTTTCATTGCCAAATTTTAAATTTAAAATAATTAAGAAAATGGAAATTTATGCAAGTCAGCTAAATGTCCCAAATGTTTATAATAACTAATCCTTGCTCACTTAAATTGGGAAAGAAATGAGTTCATTCCTTTTTTTATATTCTGACCTTATCACATACTCAGCAAACTTCTATTTTTGCATGGACAAAGCCGGTTTTGAAAAATACATGAAAGGCCTCTTTGGGGACTGAAGTCCTAATGTTGGCCTGGTATATTTATCTTGTTTTAAATCATCGTATGATGAATAATTCTCTTGGTAATGACTGAACCTTCGTATTTATAGAAAACTGACATTTCTTAAACATAAAACTGTTCCTGTTTCTATGTAAATGAAGCTCTGCATTTAGGTGCAGCGGCTTCTGTTCATTTTACTTGCTCTGTCTTATTTAAATAAAAAGACTGTCACCGATTTTCACCCTTTGCCACCCCCACCCTCCAAACTCTGTATAGTCTCTGTAGGGTTTTGCTCCTGCTCAAAGAATATTTTCCTTTCCTTATGTCTCTCACTCAACATGCCTATTTTGTTCTTACTGGATTATAGAATTATAAATATCTTACAATCAAGTAAACTTTGTGTATCAAACTAAAATAAAGTGGGATGTATGTGTGTGTGTTATCTTCCTCCTCTTTCCCTACTCATACACAACACTTACGTTTGGAACATTTTCCTTTTTGACATGGGTCTTGCCAGTGTTTTCTGTTTCTGGCAGAATATAAAATCTGACAGGGAATAGGCCGCTTTTCTTTTTAGGATAATATCTGTCTGAATCAGCTCAGGTTGACATAACAAGGTACCATAGATTAGGAGGCTTAAACAACAGAAACTTCTTTTCTCACAGTTCTGGAGGCTGGGAAGTCCAGGATTAAAGTGCAGGCAGATTTGGTTTCTGGCGAGAGCTCTCCTCCTGGCTTGCAGATGGCTGCTTTCTCACTGTCTTCACATGGCCTTTCCTTGGCATATGCATGTGGAGGGCAAAAGCGGCCTTTCCTCCCCCTCCTGTTCCCCCTCCTTCTTCTCTCTCCTTCTTCTTCTTCAGTCATCAGTCCTCTTGGATTATGACCAACCCCCTTATGACTTCATGTCATCTTAATCACCTCCTAAAAAGCCTTTTCTCCAAATATACTCACATGGGGGTTAGGACTTAAATATATGAACACAGGGGAAAAACAATTCAGTCCACAGCAATTTCTATCTGTGGAACACAGCACTGTGCCTCCCAAACATGGGGATTTTTAAAATAATTTTTGTGAGCATTTTGATTTTGTAGAGAAGCAGGTACAGGCGGAAGGGAGGGACCAATTTAATTCATTCTTTTCCCCTCTAAATATTCTAAAAACTCCCATCTGAGATTATTTCTTCCTTATTTTTAATATTTTGTTAGTGTTTTGACTGTGTCCTCCCTTTTGTGACTCTTGCTCCTAGCGCAGATATTACCTGTATTCCCTCATTGAGAAGTTAATGGTGTACTATGACTGTTGTACTATAAGGTGAAATGTTTTTTAATCTCTTGTTCTTATTTTTTTCATATATATCTTGCTTATTGATAGGATTTTAAGCCACTCAGACTCAACATGCATCCATGACATCCTATAAATCCGTTGTAGTTCCCAGGTATAGTACGTCTGGCATGAAGGTGTTTAATGTTTTTCTTCCTTCCTTTCTACTTGCTTTACTCCACATACACTTAATTAATGATCATACACCAATTAAAATCAGATTAAGTGAAAAAGTTTAAGATAGATAATGACAATATCTTGTTGTCTTTAAAAGACTATCAGGTAAGAAGAATATAATTTATTCTAGTACAATTTTTTCCAGATCGGTGTTCTATGGAACACTTTCTATCAATAGGTAGGGCTTCCTGAAGCAGATGCTCAGAATGGAGTTTGGAGTTCAGGGTGTTAATTAAGAATCAGTATCTGTGAAAGGAAGTGAAAACAGAAGAATGGGCAGAAGAAGAGGGTGAACTGTGATTCACATCTAACACAGTCTCAACCTACCCTTGGAGGAGGTTTCCTGTTAAAGTGAAAACATCACAGTTGCCATGCATTTATCCAACCCAGCCAGAACTTTGTATTTCTGAGAAGGATAAATTTTGACAGAAGCAGCATTTCACATGTGGCTGAGGCAAACCCTAAAGGAGTTGACAGCTGGGGCAATAAGGGAATCTAGGCAGCACATCCTGATGTCTCTCACTATCTACCTCTTTGTGCTGCTCTGATCCACTCCATATTTATTCGGGAAACAGCTCCTCCAGTATTCCTGTGGGCCTCCTATTCTGGGTAAAACTTTGAAAAGATAGTGAGGCAAACTACAGTCCATATCACAGGATGTATTCTCAAGACCACAACTGATACTCATTTTCCTTTCTCTGATAACAGTCTAACTCCCCCTAACCCTGAGCTACCAAGTCTGTTGAGCTCGAGATCATTCTAATTCTCTATCTGGAAAGAAGCTTCTGGATTATACAGTATGTTAATTTACCAGTGAATCCCATGTTCCTAGGCCCTTTCCCACACTTACTTGGTGTAAGAGGAGCTCTATGGTCTGACACGATATTATGTGGAATCCCATGTTGGTAGATAAAACAGCCCATTAGCCACTGGAGAAGTGATGCTGGCTTATGCTACAGTCAGAAAAGCAAACCAGTATCTGAAATATGTGTCTTTTACTGTTAGGACAAACAGCTGGTCCTTATAGAATGGAAGTGTTCTAATATAGTCAATTTGCCATGAGGTGGCTGGTGGGACCCCTTGAGGAATATTGCCACTTTGAGGACTCAGTGTTCATCTCTGTTTCTGGCTGATGGACAATCAGAAGCAGCAGGAGCCATATCAGCCTGTATAAATAGAAGACCATGCTGTTAGGCCCATATCAAACCTCGGTCTCTCCAACCATGACTGCTCCATTCATATGCTTGCTGTGCCAACCCTCGGGTGACCAGTGGCTGAGGCCGACTCATAATAGTGGTCAAGTCACTCTGCCTGCTGGGTGGTTTAGTGGCTCTTTGTATTCGACACTCTCTTGTGGGTGTTGATATGTGACACGAAGCTCCCACCTCAAGCTCATTCCCACATTCTTTCCCATTTCTCTAGCTCAGACCTCATGCCCAAATGGCAATTTTTTCTTTCAAGCTCCTCTTCAGCCAGCCAGAATTTTACCACTACCCATGAGTTTCTATATAATCTAACCTTAAGCCACTTCTCTTTCCACACAGTTTGAGAACGTGGCACCCCACTCCATCTTTTAAGATGATTTTCTCTTACACTGTCTTTCAAGGCCACTGCTAAGGGAGGCTGCTGTGCAGCTGCTGTCCCTTTTGGATTTGCACTCATATACTGACTGACACATATGAAAACCAAACTTAGGCCTTTTGCTTCTGATCTTAAGGAATCTATCATATGACTATAGGTGTGAGCTGAGGAAGGACCTCTGGAGCACCACTGGGGTGAAATGGGAGTCAGGGTTACTGATTTGCTTGTGCCCCAGTCATGATGAAAGAGCACAATCCCAGATATACCAAATGCTAACTACTATCTTATGATGGAATGCTGGGCCTGTCTCATCCTATGACTTGGTACATCTGACAGAACCCAGCTCATGGTGGGATGCATGGTGATTTGGGATCCTATAACTTATCTCTTACTTACCTCAGATATCCCAAAACACCGCTGATCACTAGACAACAAAAAATGTTATTGATAGGATGGTCCCTTGAGTCTTCATAGGACTTATTTCCTATCTTCTGAAGCTCATGCGTTTTATCAAAGCCTCCAGAATGCTACCACTTCTTGTTGATCTGGCTCAGTTAGCACTGTAGAGTGATATTCACCACTCATATATTTCCCAACTAGTGTCCTGACTTTTGAGCAACACACTTGCATTGGTTGAGCATTTAACCTCCTCTGGAGCTTGGCCACTGTGACTATGAAGTCTGAGGTTTGGTCCTCAACTTTCCCTTATCTCCTACTTCAGAATATGAGAGCAACTTCATAAGCTACCAGGGAGTCCCTCTAACGTTCAAAATTGGCTTCCCTTTCTGGATAACCAATCATTGTTTTTTGCTATCCTTTTTTAGGGGTACCAGTGGTGCTTAGCAATAGCCATTCCATCCCATCATCCATATAGATACTATTTCCTCTGGATTTTTTAACCAGTTAAATCACACCAGCTATTGTGTTTTATCCACTAGGTCAACATCCCAATTCAACATTGGCAAGAATTTTAATAATTTGACTGCTATTTGGTGCCAGCAGCTCTCTGTGCTTCCCATACAGCCAATCAAGGGGTCTCCATTGCCTGCTGGGTAGTGAGTTATCTAGCTCCAAAATCTTATATTATTACTTGTTTTCTTGGACCACTTTTGGCAACAGGTTCACAAATGAGGTTCTCTGGAAGAGTTCTGAGATGTGGCTTGGTGTTTGAGATATTTATTGTAGGAGGAAGGGAGAGGAAGCGGAATTAAGCAGAGGAAAAGTGAAACTGCAATTCAGGCCCCCAAAAACCTCATTTAACCCCATGGGAATTCTGGAGCATATATATCATGTCAAAGCTAACTTTTATTTGGTCAAAATGGGTAGGTATTTATACTCCTAGCTCAGTAAGCCACTGGATGTGAGCCCACCTCACTCTTGACCACCTGGAAGGGTATACCTTTGGGCAAGGCTCTCTGTGGCTGAGGCCAACCCTGAAGGAGCCTACAGCTAAGGCAAGAAGGCCTTCCTTAAAGAGGTATCTGGATAGCACATCTGAGTCCCCTACAATTGTTCTGCAGGATGTTTACAGAAGTGCTGGGAAATAGCATTTCTAAATTGTAATTGCTCAGTTAAAACAAATGTAAACAGATTTGTTTATTGTAGAACTTCTTGTAGCCTTTATAAGGATAATCTGCATTGTAATTTTCTAGAGAGCAGCCAAAAATATTTTAAGACACTTTTATTCAGTTTATACCAGTTAGAAAAAACACTGATCTATTCTGATATTGTTTTTCTTATAATAATAGAGTCCCAGGTAAAGTCCTATTCTTGTGGAAAATTTAGTCATAATAAAATGTATTAGGAGTGAAACACATTTCAATAACACAAAGAATGGTTTCAGAGTCTTTAAAAGAAGCAAGCTTTGGGTGTAGCTATCATTCTTAGGATTACTTTGAGATGTAATCTATTAATTAGTAATTTCAATTGATTATTTAAAGCTTTCCACTTTTAAAGGACTTAAAGTACCAGTTTACAAAACCCACAATTTATGTTAACCCAATGAATTGGTACTCTCCTAGAAGAAATAGATTGAGAGGGGATGTTATCAAATATATTTAAAAAAAGAAAGAAGTAGTAACCAGTGTCCTATACTGACTATCTCAAGCTCAGCATTTTCCTTCACAAATGAGGATCCCCATGTGATATATTTTAAGTGGTCAGAAGGTCTTTTGGTTATGCCTTGGCCTCTGATTGTGAAAGAAGAAAATAAAAATCTTTCATTCCTTTTATGAAAACTAGGAAAGAATACATTTTTATTTGCTTTCATTAACATAGTCAAAAATATTTGCAATGGAAGTTGAAAACAATTGAGTAGGTCTGAATTTTCTTAACTGTTTATAGGATCATCTGCACAAAGCAGCATATATTCAGACTCCTTCAGCTCTTCTTAAAAGGAAATGCTAAGGCAGTTCACAGTAGATTTTCACCTGCTGTATATACTAAAGCATCATACCTTAGTAAAAACTATGCCCTGTACTGGAATAAATATGGGCATTCTGATACAACTTTATCTTCTGATGCCTCTAACTTGACCCTGTACAATTTACATAAGGAACTGGCTGATTTCCATTTTCTCATGAATAAAACGGAGATTATTTGTAGAATGACAATTTTTTTTTAATAACTAGAAGCATTTCATGTGTTAACTCTAGTTCCCTACCCAGCAACCACCCGGCATTCAATAAATAGTGGTAGTTATTACTGTTGTCAGGACAAACAGTGAGGTTATCATTCTCCCTCCTTATTCTGGAAATTTCTGTTTGATTTTCAAATCAGAAAATTTAAGGATATCGTGATTATCTAACTCTATTGGATTTATTATGTATATTTAAATAATGTGAAGTGCTACAATGACAAACACTATTTCTCTTGTCAAAGATCTATCCATTGCATTTTGCTTAAATGATAAATAGCTAGTGCATACACGACATCAGTGAAGCTTTTAAACAAATTGCCCTCCTGTAATCACAAAGAGAACACCATCCCTAATGCTACAAGTATTTTTTTTTTTTGTAATTATTCGTAATGGAAACAGTGTAATAGGAGCTCTTTTGGTGCCTTCCATAAGTGCTAATTAAATTACATGGTGAATACATGTGCAATTGATTTAAATGCCTTAAATTCTTTTCAGTATTTTGAATAAATGCACATATGCTTACAGATCCTAACGTGGTACTTTATTTCATTATCCTGAGTGGTTTGCTTTCTATGTCTGTGATGAAAGACATACAAAAGAAAATGTGTGCTGTCAAATGCCCAGTTCAATGAGAAAACAATTATTCCAGGAAGTGCCATAACAAGAGTTACTGACTTCTGGGAATATGAATTTTATAGTCTCATCTGTCCCTATGCCTTCTGAAGATGGAATAGCTACTTACCATAGGAAAGAAGGCAAAGAGAAATTGGGTTTGGGAGGTCTCAGATTAATGTACCCAGAAACATCCACATAAATTGTTTCTAAAAGCAGGTATCTTGACAATGTTTTGACTTTATT
This sequence comes from Macroglossus sobrinus, assembly GCA_004027375.1. NCBI lineage: Eukaryota > Metazoa > Chordata > Mammalia > Chiroptera > Pteropodidae > Macroglossus > Macroglossus sobrinus. The sequence goes on along the minus strand of PVKZ01001146.1, from coordinate 35,084 downwards.
AGGACAGGAGAAGGCTTTTAAGTGTTTTTCTTAATTCGATTTTTAAAAAAATCTGTGACTGTATCTTTCTGACCTAAGAAGGAAGGTTGTTAAAATGGTCTTTCCTTTATAAACTGAGAATAAGAGTAGATGATAGTTTTGTTTTATTGTATCTATTGTATTAGTATCTTTTCTTGGTCAAATAAAACACTAGGAACTCTTTATCAGTTACCCCAGTTGATCAAAATGTTAAGTCTCTTAGAAAAAAAAAAAAAATGAGAACCACTGATCTGTAAGGCTTGATCCTGGAGCTGGTCCCTTCCCTCCACCTGGAGTCTATGCTTCCAAACCCCTCAGGAGTAAAACCTAAAACAAACCAACATCTCATTCGCCATCACTGTTACTGAATAATTTAAGAATGATTTATTTTATTTAATTTACTAAGTGGATGCTATGGAGGCTACCTTAAAGGAAGATAAAAATGCGAGTTAGGTGAACCTGTTTCCCCAGTCCAGCCAAGAGACATCTTAGTTTAAGGTGCCAGGACTTGAGATCCTTATAAGAAAAAAGAAACTCCAACTTGTCAGATTACTTCCTGAGAGATTAATGGCAGTGTTAATAGAGACAATTAACTTTTAGGTAGGACTCTAAAGTTTAAAGAACATTTCTATTTTAAGGAAAATAATCCTTTGAGGCAGATTTGACTATATCCCTCTTTTTGAAAAAATTAAAATCTCAAAATGGGAAAAATTTTTTTAAAATCTAGCTAGTATGAGGCTTGAACCAAATTTTCTATCCAAATACAAGCACTCTTCCCTAGAGCACAGCTACGTTAGTCCTCCAATAGAATAGTTCCTCCTATGCCTAGGACTTGGGTTAAAAGAGGCTAGTTCTCTGCCCTTTTCCCCTCAAAGAGAATTCACTTTAAAACTGGAGAAGTAAGACCCACCTACCCAGTCCCAGCTTGAACTGCCCTTCATGTTTGACATCGCTCGTGTCTCCCTGTTCTTTCCTAACAGGCTCAGTGCCCTGGGTTCACTGGCTCCTAGAGAAAACTGCCGATGCCTGAGGATTTCTTCTTTGTTCCTGGTGTTTGATCTGTACCTTTGAGATGCCATAGCCACAGGGCTCTTGCCTACTCCACTGGGGTTTTATCACTAGAGGGGCAGCACAGCAGATGCCTACTAAACACTTAGGTGGAACAATAAATCACAAAGCTCTGCATGGGATGCATCTGTCAAGCCTTTGGGGTTACGTCAAGGCAGCAACAGGGCTGACTCCACACAATGTCACAGTACTGGCTGTTCTGTCACATTCCTCCTTTGGCTCCAGTGAGCTTGGTTCTCTCAAGGTTAAGTGTGGCAAAATGGGAGATGTCGCATCCGATTAGATGACAAGATCCATGGTCCCAAACTCCCTCTTCTGCTTCCCATACGTGTGGACACCTATACATATCAATTCAAAGAACGCCCTGAGCATTCCAAAGCTTCCTGAGACAAACATGCAAAATAAAATACTGACCTTGAATTTTATTCTCAAGAGAAGATTAACACCAGGCCAACTCTAATGTGCAGGACTTCAAAAGACTCTGGGAAGCTGAATGATTTAAAGTGTCATTTTCACTTTTTTTTTTTTAAGTGCCAGGGCTTGAATGTTTCTATGAGCAGGCTTTTGGATTTTTGCACAGTCCTAAGCAGCTCAAAATTGAATTAGAGCAGATTTTTGCAAACTATCATGAAGAATATATATTTACCAGTTTTAAAAGCTTCCTGGAAGATTTAAGAGGGCAGGAGTATTTCAGTCACAATCCATTAACCCTATTTATCATCCATTGAAAATGTCTAAGTGTGAAACCATTTTCAATCTCCGCTAATGTGCCTAGAACTGATATAGCGTATCATACTTAATTTCCACACTGCATTATGTAGTTGTGTTTTGTATATGTGCATCCAAAGGTGGCAGATCTCACACATTCAGGATCTCATTCCTGCACAGCCAGCTAGCTGACTGAGGCTTGAGCTTTCCATCCTATTTCTAACTGAATGGAAATTAGAGCTATGCAAGTTGGTTCCTCTTAGTACCCTGTTCAGTATACCACACTACCTCTCCATCTCAGAAAAGGTGGCTTTGAGTATAAAATATAGAACGTTTGATTTATCAGTATAACTTCAGCTCTAAAGGATATTTTTGTTGGTGTTCTTATTTGGGCTCTTTCAGCTTTTTTCCCTGTTGATTTTGCACAATGTTTATTGAACATCTATTATATGTGACTGGGTGGCAATTGGTATAATAAGTAACATTTACTGAAGATTTATTGTGTTTTAGTTACTGTGCTAAATAGCTTATGGGCATTGTTTCATTAACTACTCGCCAACAGCTCTAAGATTTAAGCAGTAAGAACACCGTGACCATTTCATATGTGAGGGAAGTAAGACTCAGAGAGTTTAAGTAACTTGCCCAAGGACATAATTATTAAATGTGATTCAAACCCAGTGCTGTCTGACTATGCAGCCCAACTTTTACTCTATAAAAACATGCAAGGAGCCAGAGCAACAACTTGAGGAATAAAACACATAAACACTTATCACGAAGATTTGCCAAACGTCAATCATTTCATACCACAGTATATGAAAGCAAAAAAGTCAGGTCAAGCCCTAAGGTAAATGTGGGGGGTTGGGTGTTGGGAGCCATTCTTACTGAATGCCCTACAGCTGAAGGCCCTACAGACAAGGTTAAAGTTGCCTGCAAACTAGAAGTTTGCAGAGCAGGTGGGCTCTGTACTGAAGGAGGAATTTTGGATTAATGGATAATCTGTTGCAGATGGAGGAAGTTTGGCTTGATGGAACATAGGTGAGAGAACTCATGTAAATGTCAAGCAATTGTTTACAGATGTGTGGGTTTTGTTTTTCATGCATTGTCAAAGGTATAAATAGGCTGTGTTAAATAAACTCGGCCCCACAGTATTCACTGAGCCTCCCCAACTCTATCTTCTGTCTCTGCCTGTCTCTGCCTGTCTCTGCCTGTCTCTGCCTGTCTCTGCCTGTCTCTGCCTGTCTCTGCCTCTCTCTGCCTCTCTCTGCCTGTCTCTGCCTCTCTCTGCCTCTCTCTGCCTCTCTCTGCCTCTCTCTGCCTCTCTCTCGCTCTCTCACTTTCCTGCGCGCGCTCTCTCCTTCGCGCCTCCCTCTCCCCACTCTCGATCTTAGCTGGCGGGCTCCGGCAGTTGGGGTAGAAATCGATACTGGAAATAGGAGAGTCCAGGATCTGGGTTGCAAGTAAGCAAAGTAATTTGGAGGTCAGGAGGTCTGCAGGGAAAAGCAAGACAAGGATGTGCAAGGATTCCTGCCACAGGCAAGGCAGGAATGAGGCAAAGAGAAAGGAGCCAGGATTCAGGTGGGTCATGGAGCAACAAAGAGTCATACCCTCCTTCAAGGTGGAACATCTGCGAGTCATGCTTTAATCCTTTGCTGAATCCAGGGTATTTGGCAACTCTCCTGTGAAGGTACTTGTTAGTTATCAAGGCTGAGGTTGGTCCAAGTGAAAGCACCTCATAAGAGTAGAGGTCAAAACATGCTAATAGCTGAGTGGAGATTTGGTGGAGATTAGACACAGTTTTGCACTGCACTGCGGGGTGGTGTGTGGGGCTGAAGAATGGCATTCTTGGTGTTGTCACAGGGCTCAAGCTATGTGGCCCTCACCACCCACTTAAATGTATGTATTTCTCTTTATTCCTACTCCCAACTTGCTGGAGGCAAAATTAATCAATCATACCCTACTCGGTGATCTCAAAGCCCTGTGTATATCTGTGTCTGGCACTTATTATGTTAGAGTAGTGTGAATGTTAGCTGTGAATGTTCTGAAAGCCTGTCCACTGAATTACCATTATTTTAAAAAATATTGTAAGTCTGCCCTAAAAAAATACACTCAATGATCTTTCCCTTAGCAACATTTTTTTCAAACTTTTCATGGCTATTTTTGCTTTACCTTTGGTCCTAGTATTTCCCATGTAAGACTTGTGGGGGGAAATGAAGTGGCAGGTGACGAGGGCAAGTGATGGGAGAGAAGGGCAGTGACACCAAGGGAGGAAAAGAATGCACGGTGTAGCGTGAGAACCCAAGAACCTCACCAACCGAAGCTGGCTTACCATCCACATGTGTTTGTTATTGCTGCCCTGTACATTGTGCTGATAAGTACCAACTCAACTCGGTTTACCTGCTCAGAGCCCTATGGAAGAATGACTGCTCCTTTGGTTCTCTGAGGCAAGGACCCACTTTATTTGAGACAATATTCTATGTCCTTGAGTCTTCGACTCTGGGTTACATTGGAATGCTGCTGAGGTAGCTGAGTTTCACAGGAGGTCATGGGAAAGGAAGATCCTCTTACTGGCGGCTTGGGTGAGAGTTCACTTAAGCAGCTCTGTTAGGCAGGCATGTTGGGAAGCATGCTCGGCATTCCTCTTTGTGTCCCTGTACTTTTTTTCCCCATGGGTCTCTATGTCTGTGTTTAACTATGCCTCCAGAGCCTGGCTTTTCATTCTGATTTTAATCACATGTGGAAATGGATAATGTCTCTCACTTCACTTGACTCACAGGTGCTTAAGTATGTATTAGTTTCATGTTTTGAAATTACTCTGCTCATGAAGGTCAGCCAAAAATATAAGCTTTGCTTGTAGAGAAAGTGAAAAGTCCAAAATGATGACATTCCCAGAGGATGTTCTCTATGTAAAAAGTAAATGTGAGGATGGTCTAAGTTCAGACATGGTCAACAAACGCTTTGCTGTTTCTCTGGGTGGCAAGTGGGAGGAGATGACACAAGAAGCATGCTTTGTGTGGAATATTAACTTTCGTTCATTACTTCTGCGGCTTCCTCAACTTGGACTCCTCTCATTCCACATCTACTCAATAGTGGAGAGAAATACAGTGTTTTGGTTGAGATTTGAATTCTGAAATCATGTAAAGTTGAGCTTGAATGCCAGTTCCCCCATATATATGCTACTTAACTTTTTAAAGACTCAAAAGTTTCTATATCTAGGTTATAAGTAGTTCTTGAAGTTATTGCCTGACACAGAAAATATTCAACAAATATAAAAAATTATGGGTTTAAGTCTTCAAACCAAACTCACCCTATCCCCCATCTAGTATATTCTTTACAGAACTACCATGTCTTAAAGTATTTACCAGAGCACATAGGAATGGAATATGACCCTCAGATCTCCAGACATTCTGTTTTTCCTATTGTCATGGCTATAAAACTGGAAGGAATATTTCAAAAATTAGTAATTAGAAGATTTCACATGCAAATCCTAATTTCTAGCTTCTTTTGAAAAATTCAGAAGCTCTGGAGCTACTGGCTACCACCATTTTCACCAACAGTTAACCCTACCTTGCTCAGTAAGTGCTGGCCCCCTGAGACAAAGGTGCTCTCCAATTTGACATAGACTCCATCATTCTCTATTGTTTTCCAGAAAACAAGACCATTGTTCATTATTTTTCCACTGGACTCTACTGTTTTTTTCCCAATATAATGAGACTTTTTAAAAAAATTTGTACTCTATAACTGTTGGGTTTAGTATTCTGTAAACATAAATTAGGCCCACTGAGTTGACTGTGTTACTTAGATACTCTACATCTTTGTGTATTCTTTTGTCAACTTTGTCTAACAATTACAGAGAATATTAAAATCTCCAACTATGATTATAGATTTATCTATCTCTTAAGTTCTGTCAATGTTTTGCTTGTACATCTTGAATCTCTGATTTTAGTTATATACAATTTTAGAATTATTATCTCTCCATTGAATTGACTCCTTTATCATTATGAAATGACAGCCTTTATGTGAAACTCTCCTTTTCTTTCTTATGCTATTAATATGGCATATCATTTTCCCAACTCTTTCTTCCAAACCATCTGTGTCTTTATATTTAAAGTGTTTCACTTTTATGTTTGGGTCTTGCTATTTTATCCAGTCTGACAATATCTAACTTTAACTGGAGTGTTATTTATTACATATATGTACAAATTTACTATTGTTTTTTCTACTCATTCCATATGCTTTAATTTACTTAGTATCCCCCCTCTTTTCCTGTTATCTTTAGGTTAATTAAACATCTTTCGTATTCCATTTATTCCCAGTCAGAGATCCAAAGGATCGCAATCCTACCTATGGTAGATGCCTGAAAACCACTGAGTTATAATGTTTGTCCAGTATTAAGCTTCATGGCAAAAGGTCAACTCTAGAACCAGTTGCACTACGGTTAAAAATGCCATACATTTTTTTTGATGGGTATCATACAGTATAAATTTTTGTGTAATTTATGTGTCTATAGGGCACAAACTTGTAGCATTGTTGGAAACAATAAGCACAATTGTTTGTGAAGTCACACATTTCATGTATCACAATTTAAAGTCGACATAAGTGGTGTTGTTTTAAAATAAAGCTAGAACAGCCATTCTAGAGGAACTGAAATCCTGTTTTCCAAAACTTTGGACATGGCTAAAACCAACATTGTTTTACAAATTGTAAAGCTAGTAGGAAAGCAGACATCCTCACCACAAAGACTGATGCTTTGGGGCTCTCTATTGAAGACAGAATCAGTAACCAATCAAGTATAGCCAAGAGTAACTCAGTTTATCAGCACCTATAGAAAATCTTTCTTCCATTCATATAATTAATCTTTTCCTTTTCTCATAAAATCCCCTTGCCTTCACACTGTAATCAGAGCACTATTTGGACTGCTGCCCAAATCCATGCTCCCAAAATTATAATTCTTTGATCTCGAATGATATTGCCTCTCATTTCAGCTTATTTTTTTTTATTTTTAACATACTTAACTGTAATACTACCACTAATACTATAATAATAATAACAGTAATAAAGAATGAGAAGAGGAGAAAAGACAGAATTATCTTTTTATTCTCCCAATAGAAAATATTATATTACAAACTTGTCAAATGAAGAGGCAACAAAAAAATGTGAACTCAATATGTAGGGAGGTCCCTCTCACTCTCTGCCTCTGAAAGGAGACCATACTCTGTGGAGCGTTACTCCTTTTCTAATAAACTTTTTTTTTGACTCTAGCATATGTGTTGACTTCTTTCTACACTTTCTGATGAAAGACTCTTCTGTCAGTGCAAGGCTTGGTCTCCCCCCACCTGGGGAAATTTGACCTGTTCTGCAGCAGAACTTTTTACGTTTAATATATCAAAATAAGTTAGTTGATTGTAAGAAATTATTTTTTAAAATATGTAGAAAAAAGACAAATGTTTTAGGCAGTTAATTAACAAAATAATAATTATTATCATTAGTTTGGAATTTGTGAGTTTTGTGCTGTCAGTGTTAGTTGTTTTGTTTTCCTTAACAAGGGTTCACAAGATTGTATAAGTCTGATTTTAGAAGTGAAAGATCCTACAGTAATATTTAAGTAAATCAATAGAGATCAAGTAAACATTAGAATTTAAGAGTTTAATTTGCTCAAAGCAGAGATGCAATAACTTTTTGGAGAAAGGACAGAGGGGCATGAGTAGGTGATAAGGAAAGAGAAAACCCACCCATTCTATCATTGGTACCTCCTTCAATGTGGAGGAGGTAGTGCTAGAAAAATTTTTTTTTTTGAAATCTCAACCTGAATCACTGTAATGTATCATGTGACAACAATGTAGGGGGTGGAATCTATCTACAAGGAAAAGCAAATATTCAAAGTTCAAATTCCAAGAGAAGTAGAATATATATGCATGCCCACACATATAGACATATTTATTTTCCACCTATTTTTAAATAATATAAACAAATATATTTGGAGATTAGACACAGATTCCCAGTAGCAAAGATGATTCCCTGGCATCTTTCTCAAGTCCTACAAACTGCTCATTTGGAGAAGGGGGTGAGGGGAGCAACAATGCTTCTATTTGGCTCAATTAAGATAACAGCTGTCTTAAAAAATAAACAAGAGAAGAGGCTATTTTGTATTATGCATTAGGGGACCAGCACCAGGGGAGCACAGATGGCTCTAATCAGGGACATTGGAAAAATTACTGTTCTCTTTACTTTTCTAATGTCTGTGTGACTTTCAGGTCTCAAAAATCAAATCCCTACTCCCTTTCATAGCCAATTAGGAACAGAAATTTTTATCACTGGCTGTGAAGATAGCGTCTTTTTAGAGTTAAATCGTATAAGGATGAGTACCCATTTCTTTTTTGGCAATTTATAGCACACATGCTTGTTATGTATTGGAGAAAGGGGAAAAATTGGAGCCAGCTTCTAAAAAAAAGTTGGCAACATAGGTGTCTATGAATAAAGCACTTCTGGGCATTTAAAATGGAAATGAAAATGACACTGTACGATATGTTAAGGCTCAAAGCTAACTGGCAAATCAAGAATCAGAAATCTCTGGTTTCATTCCTGGTTCAACTAGTAATTCATTTTATAAACTCTGTCCTCTATTTCCATGCCATTAAAATATCTCTGATTAAAAATGCCCACTCTTTAGTGATATCACTCATTTCTTCAACTTTTTGATAAAAGGATTAGATTCTCTAAGCTCCCCAAGACAGAGTTGAGTACATTCCAAGAAATAAAAGTGAATACAAATAGACACAGAAGCAACAATAATAAAAGTGTGCTTGTCTGGGTGTTAGCGCTTGACTTTACTCCTGCCTGGTTGAGTTGGAAAGATCCCTAGAGGCTCTGGTTATTGTGTGTGGCTGTTGGGAGCTGTAAGACACTTAACACATTTTATCCGCGTAGAAGACCCACAGCACTTGAGGTGAAGTATAACCTTGCGAAACGTACATTTTTACAGGGCTTGCTACCACACACACTGGCATCATGTGTACTGAAAATCCCTATTCGAATAAAAGATGAGCTTTCTTTGTTAGAGTGGCTCTGTGATAAAGGCCCCTGGCTGCACAATGGGATATTCAACATACAATGTTCAGAGAAAATGTGATTATGGTTATTTTTAATGTTAAAAAATATAGTAAAATCATTAATATCCCAGGGAGAAATTACTTGCCTCATAATTATAGTCTAAAAAGAAATAAGATTTATTAGTTTAAAATACCAATTTGAATTGAACTAAAATAAATTTAGACTAGTCTTGAGATATATCTTTTTCTTAAATTTACTTTTTTTAGTATTTAATTTTTAAATAGTAAAAATATTTTATAAAAAAATTATTATTTTTGGTAATATTAACCCTCCACTGTTTGCAATGGATCTGGTATGACATAGTCAAATAAAAAATTTCCCCAAACCTCAATATCACCACAAGCACTCCCAGGATGCCCAGTTTTAACTGAAAACACTTCTTCCATGAAGACCATGCTTCTCATACTGTCCTTTCAAATTGAGACCTAAGGGACCACAGTTGGGGTTGAAGTCTTCATTCTGTACCACTGCTTCCCACCCGCCAATGAAAATTTCTACTGCTTTGACTTCTAGGCCTTACAGCAATACCATCCTTCCTTTTCCTCATTGTTATCATCGATCATACCCTTGATTATGGCTCCTTATTAACTACAGACTTTGGCACTTGATGCTTTTTCTTCTCTAAGCCCTGCTAAAAATCTGGGCACTCTACCATCCACATTGATTCCTTATCTAATACCCTTGATCCTCTTCACCCGTGCACACTCCTTGGTGTATCTTAGTCCTTGCTGTATCCTTTATACCACTTTCAAACTAACTTATTTCTCCCACCACACTGTCATCATCCTTATTATCTTATTTATTTTTTAAACATGATCAGGTGTCTCCCATATAAAGAACAAATAAACAAAAACCTCTCTTGACATTTTCCTTCTGATTTAATATTCTGTCTCTTCTATTCCCTTTCAAATCAAACTTCACAAGGAGCTGTACATCTTCAATATCCATCTGATATAGTTTCTTCTCTTTACTGCTTACCAAATGCCTCCATGTCACCGAATCCAGCAGATGTCTCTCAGTCCTCATCTTACTCAATGCTGCTGATCACTTCCCCTTTCTTACACTCTGTTCCTTTGATTCTGAGACATCTCTTAGTCCTCCTTCTCCTCCTCCTCACTGCCCCTGCCTTGTCTTCTTTGACATCTCATCCTCCTTCTCACAAATATTAAATTCTGTAGTTCCACAGTGTCAGTTCAAGACCCTAGACTTTACTTACTTAGTATCCTCTCACTAAAAAAAGGTATCCATGCCTTCAGCTTTAATAACCACCAATGCAATTTACATTTATATCTTTATCTCTAGTCAGTCTTCCAACTGCAGTCTAGATTAATATATTCACCTAATATATTGACATCTCCACTTTGATGTCTCAATGATACTTCATTCTTGAGATGTCTGAAACCAAATTATCATCCTGCACCAACTCCCATCACTTTGCACCCAAACTAACTAAATAAATAAAAACTGGTTCTCTTCCAAGATCAGGTCAACCATCTAAACTGATTCTTATGAACTTCATATTCATTATTCTGTATTCATTTCCAACTTCTTCTCTAGTCTACCTTCTAATTTATTTCTCATATACAGCTTCTCATATCCATAGCTACCACCTTCACCCTAATCCAACATACCAGTACTTCTTACCTGGACAACTCCACTACAATAGCCTCCTAACTGATTCACCTGTATAAACTCTTACATCCTTTCAACCAGTTGCCCAAGTGATTTCTCCCCAAAATAAATTTTATCATGATCCCCTTATGCTTGAAATACTTAATGGGTCCCCATTGTACTGAATTTAGAGACCTAATCTCTTTCCCTCCAGTAGCCAGAGAAATTATAATCCTTTAAATATCCTCCAGATATGGCCCCTCTGAGAAAGCTTCCTGGTTTCATTGACATCCCCTGCCCACTGCAGCAGCACTTTATGAAGTGGAATTCAGAAAGTTCTAAGTCAAATTTGGGTTAACTTAGTGGTTGATAAGTAAGCAGTGAGAGAAGTTAGAAGCCTGCCTCTTTCCACAAAATCTGTAAATGCTGCTGGTAAAATTCTCCAGCAGAAAAAGCCCCTATCTCTTTAAAATGCCATTACCCTTCTTCATGAAGAACAATAATTTGTAATTTCCAGCTTCAAAAGATTTTTTCCATGCCTGGCAAACGTGGTCTTTTTATACATTCACAATTCACTGAGAGCAGTCGGCAAAAGCAGAATGAAGAGATCTTTTTGCCTTCAGAAAAGTGACGGCAAATATTAAATAGCATTTAGTGTTCACCATTTCAATAAGCTCATTAGATATCCCTAGTCTAACTTCTATAGAATTATAAGGCTATAATAGAAACATTTACCAAAGTGTTAAACCATTTTTCAGAATGATTTGGTGTCCCCAATATTGAAGAGAATCATTTCAGAACACATTTTCACAGATCACCTTAATTCAACTTGAACTAAATTCATTTATGAGAGCTGTTGGGCTGTACATCTCCACTTATCTCTGCCTTGAATTTGCCTACGATGGATATTGCTCAAGCTGCACGGATCATTGAGCAGAGAACACTTCTGCCCTTCCTTGCCCTTCTCGATAATCAGAGGGAACCAGCAACTTGTTATGTGTTTCCCTAATGAGGGGTTCAGAAATGCCCATTGCATGTGGCCAGAGAAGGGGAATAGAAAATGACCTTCTCAGTCCTCTGGGGGGTTACTGTCATCTCTGCTGAGAGCTGTGGAGGACATGGACAGCAAAGTGGAAGCATACTCAGAGACGCCGTGAGGCGGCCTGCACTCCCTGAGTCGGGGACACACCTGCTGAGCCTGATCCCCAAACAAGAGCTGGGGAACAGGCTGCTCTCACCTGTGCCCTCTGCCTTCAACCTGCTTATGAAGTCTAGCCTTTTTAAGGTTCTTCAGTTACTGTCCTTGATAAAATAAAATGCCTCTCAGGTCTCTGTCCCAGGCCTTTTCTCATTCTATGCATTCTTACATCATTTACATCATTTTTAATGTGGTGATAATTCCAAATCATAGCTCTTGGTCAGCTCTCACTCCTGGCCTACAGAAACAATTTTCTCTCTGCCTACTGGACAAAGGCACTTAGATGTTACATAAGCACCTCAAACCTGATATGTCCATCTCTAAACTCAGTATCTTGCCTTCCATATCAGCTCCTTTTTCTAGATTCCCTATGTTTATAGAAAGCACTGTCTTTCAAGGAATCCAAGCCAGTACCTTGGTGTATTAGCAGCTACTGCCATAATAATACTCTATACAAACTATCTCGAAACTCAGTGACTTAAAATTATAAACATTTATTTTCATGCCTGTAGGTCTTTTTTTTTTTTTTAAGTTCACCAAACTCATTTTGATTTTCTTCCTAGGCACACAGCAAACCAAAATTAACAGACTCCCCTGAAGTCAGTCAGTGACACAAAATTGTGTCCTGATGAGTGGATTATGGATGGAAATGGTGTTTATAATTTCTAAGTCTGGCCTCTGTAATTTCCTACTAGATCCTCTCTTTCTTCATCTGCAGGCTGGATTATGCCAGGGTGATCTAAAACCATGTTCAAGGTGGCATAACTACAACAAAGAAGAAGTCAAGGTCTTGAATGAAGTAGAAGCTTCCATTTCCATAGATTATATGAATGAGCAGTAATGTTGTACTGTGGTAAGCCACTGAGATCTCAAGATAAGTTTGTTATAGTATGTTATAGACTGAATGTCTGAGTCCTCCCCAATTTCATATGTTGAAATCTAATCCCCAGTATGATGGTATTTGGAGGTGAGGTCTTTACAAGGTATTTAGGCCATAAGTGTGGAGCCCTCATGAATAAGATTAGTATCTCTATAAGAGAAGCCAGAAAGCTAACCCTTTCTCCTTCTGCCATGTGAGGATACAATAAGAAGTAAACTGTCTGCAACACAGAAGAGGGCTCTTAACAGAATCTGGCCATGCTGGCACCTTCATCTTGGACTTCCAGTGTCCAGAACTCTGACATGCCTGTAGGTCTTAAAGTTAACTATCATTTCATGAATCTGTGTGAGTGTGGCTGGGCAGCAGTGCTTCCTGGGGCAGATCAACTAGCGTAGCTCAAGTTAAAGATTAGGTCCAGGTCTGCACCATATGTGCAGAATCTGGGGTCCAGGCTGCAAAGGCAAATGGCTATCCTGAGAATTTGCTTCAGATATCACAGTATTAGAGTGCTCAAGGACAACTAAGGCCATTGCTCTGATAATATTCTATCAGCCCCAGTGAGTTATATAGACAAATCCAACATTATTCAGATGGAAATAGATATTTTCTCTCAAAATAATTCTATATATCAGATGTAGGCATCATCTGATATATATTATTAACTATTCCTTCCCCTTTATCAATACTCCACCACAACCTCTACCACCAATATTGCCAATAAATTACTAAGCTCCGTTCAGTCCATTTTCTAAACATTTCCAGAATCAGTGATGCAGGTCACCATCATGCCCTTTTCTGGATTTCTGCAACAGCTTCCAGCTGGCCTTCCTGGCTCCAGGGCTGCTACCAATTTCACCTCTACATTACATCTACAGTAACCACTCTAATGGTTTATTTTTTCATTTAGCAAGTACATAGGTTTTCGCTCTTACTATGGGTGCTGCTTTAGGTGCTGGGGATATGATAAAAACCTCAATTCCCTGTCCTCATGGAGGTTACATTTTAGTGGAGGTGGGGTAAGGAACAGGTAAATAGATGAAACAGAGTACACAGTATGTCAGATATTGGCTAATACTGAGAGACAGAGGGGCCTGGGGGCACAGGGTAGAGAATGTTAGAAAGGAGGATTAATCTTACAAATAAGGGTGAACATAGAAGGTCTAACCAAGAAGCTGACCTTTCAGTAATGTCTTAAAAGAAGTGAGAGGATGAGGATCTGGGGGCCAGTCTGATTTAAGTAGAATGCCAGTGCATAGAGACAAGGTGGAAGTATACATCGCTGAAGCACAGTGGATGAGGGGAAAAGCTATAGAAGATGAGATCAGAAAGTCTGAAAGCACAAAAATGCAAAACCTGATTCAGCTTCCCAGATCCATACCCTGATTCAAAAAAAAAAAAAACTGATAAAATTCTAACTCTTTAATGTACATTACAGGGCCTTTGTTAACCTTATCTCCATTTATCATTTTAATTCCAACTCTTGCCTCCTTACCTATGCTCAGGTCATTTGGAACATCTTTCAGTCCTCTGAATCTACACTGCTCTGTTTCAGCTCAGAATCACCAATGTCCCATTCCCTTGATCTCAAAAACAAATCTCCCACCTCCCTCCCCATTACAGCTTTGTCTGGCTAATTCTTTCTTTTTGCTTCTGTTCTTAGGTTAGATTCCTCTTCTCTAGAGAATCATCCCTGTCCTCCAATGTACTGCTAGAGCACACCACACTTCCTACTTCTCTCAGCCTTCCTCACATTGTACAATAATCATCTGCTTATTGCCTGAATTCCCTATTTCTCACTTGACATTGTCTTACCATGGTATGGGAACATTTTAAACAATGTATAGCACAGAGTGGGTGTTCACAATACATAGCATAAGTAAAAGAACAGAAATATGATTCTAATAAGAAAAGTACTGCACTCAAATTTACTATAAGAACATTGTAAAGATTATCATAGTGACATCATAATTCATAAAAGGGCACAGGGATCTGGTTTTCAAATAGCTGAGCTCAAGGCTGAGGTTTAGTAAAAATATATTATCTGCAAATTTTTTATTTCCTATTATCTTTTTCCTGGTATGGTGCCTGACTATCTCATTCCCACAGGGCAGGTAGTCAAATACCTGTTAGATAATCCCCAATGCATTAGTAGAAAAGGTTTAAGACTTATGCCTCCTATTGGTATTTACATTTAAACAATCAGGTTTTTTTAAAGATACAATCTCCAAAACTCAAAGGATTTACTCATTAATGATGGGATTTCAAGCTCTGATGAAAAATAGAATGAGAGGTACTTAGAGAAAGTAAGTTCTTCTTGGGAGATTTAAAATTGCATCAGTTAGTCGTCTACTCCACATATAGATAATAAAATCAATCCCTGAAATTCTTTCTGCTTTGTATTTCATATAGCATTCATACACTCTGCCTCCTTAGAACTTTGGAGGGAATGAATAATGGACCATTTTTAGAGATGAGGAAACTAAAAAGCTTAGAAATTATTTTTAAAAGGCAAACAATAGATGCAATAAAGCCAAAATTCAAACCAGAATTCAATTTAATTTAATAATGCTGATACTATCCGAGAGATGTGAATCTATAACCTGCAATTTTGTAATCTGGTCCTGCACACCTCTTTTTGGTGTGAGCATTTTCTTGTGCTAAGTGTACTGTCAGTATTTAAAAATGGCAATATTTTCTATAATGTGACTCCTAAGCACAAGTTGACAGCTTTGGGACATGCTATACCAGTGATTAAGAGCATACACTCTGGATGGAAACTGCCTAAGTTCAATTCCTGGCTCTGAATCTTACTAATTTGTGATGTTGAGCAATTTATTTAACCTCTCTCTACCTCAGTTTCCTTATCTATAGAAAATGGATGCTAGCACAGTTGTCTTGTGGGATTATTGTAAGGATTAAATAAATTAATATCTTCAAAGTACCTAACATAGTCCCTCACACATGCTAAGTACTAATCTTAGGATCAACTATTATTGTCTCCTGCTGAATGGAACAAATAGCTGTCTGTTCCAACACTGAAGAAGAAACTCTTCATGTTGGAAATACTGGAAGAAAGTACTTTGATCCCCAATGTAGCACATAATTCATTTTATGCTCTTTGTTTTGAATGTGAGGCTGTCACTGCTAAAACTCAGGAAATGCACATAATTTTTTTCACATCATATTCAGGTGAAGAAAAATGCTTTTAAAAATATCACATACTATGAGTTTTTGTTTATGTTCAAATCATAATTTGAGCATTGAATTTGGGGTTAGATCCCATTGTAGAAATATACTGATTGGTATCTGGATGGTGAAAGAATTTGTTTGTAATTGTAATTTAAGAATAAAGAGAATTTTCTTAACAATACTGAATATTTTAGGGCCCCAAATAAGGAAGTTCTCAAATACCAAAGACCAGTTCAGAATGAAAAATCTTAATTCTAAAACTCAGAAGTTAATTTAGGCTTCATTTTTCTGAGGAACAGAAGGTTCTTAATAAAGTTGCCTAGACAACAGCAGCTCAGTCCCAGGGCAACCACCCCTTTGATTTCTCACCATCCTACACAGCTCATACCAACCTCATAAACAATATCAAGGCCATTCAGGGCCCCTCGGAATGTCTGCTGGCTGCTTTTAGTAGACACATGTGGCTGCAAACAGAAGGACAACATATCTAATTCAGCTTATCCAAGATGTGGGCTGGATGTAGGTCACCATGGAGCAGCTGGTGCTTATGAGGAGTCTCATATGCAGGGCCAGCTACCGACTCATTCCTCCCACTGAAGAAAAGGGAAGAATACCTCCAGGGACAAAGGAGAATCAAAAAGGCACAAGGTCATATTGGATAATTTTCATTTTTTTCCTCTAAATCTTTTTGAGATTTTTATTTATTTTTCTACAGTGAGTACTTTGTTTTTCTAAATGTTTACAATTAAAAACATGAATATAGTTTACAATTAGGAATGAAGAAATGTTTTTTGTGTTTGTGCAGAGGTGCCGATGGAGGTCATTAAGACATTTCAAAACTAAAAAGTTTGAATCCTACATGTCTCCTGCATGATGTTTTATTACAATTGTATTCAATTGTTGGATTATTTATGTAACATCTCTCTTCTAGACTGCAAGATCCATGAAGGTGCACCAATATAACCTTTTACACCAATATAACCTTTATGCCTGTCTTGCTGTTTTGCACAGAGGTGGTGCTCAAAAGTAATCACTGAATTAATGCATCGCCATTTTTAAAATTATAAGCAATTTAAAAATGCCACCATTTTGCTTTTGCACAAAAAAGACCATAACAAGGTAAAGAGACAACCATCCAAATGGGAAAATATATTTGTAAGCAACACCTCTGATAAGGGCCTAATATCCAAAATATACAAAGAACTCATGCAACTCAATAACAACAGGAAAACAAACAATCCAATAAAAAAATGGGCAAAGGACCTGAACAGACACTTCTCCCAAGAAGACATACAAATGGCCAACAAATATGAAAAGATGCTCAACATTGCTAGCTCTTAGGGAAATGCAAACCAAAACTACACTTAGGTACTATCTCACACCTGTTAGAATACCTGTTATCAACAGGACAAGTAATAACAGATACTGGAGAGGATCTGGAAAAAAAGGAACCCTCATACACTGCTGGTAGAACTGAAAATTGGTACAGCCACTATGGAAAACAGTATAGTTTCCTCAAAAACCTAAGAATTGATCTACCATATCAACCCCTCTATTGGGTATTTATCGGAAAGACTTGAAAACACATATCTGAAAAAATATTTGCACACCGATGTTTTTAGCAGCATTATTCACAGTGGCCAGGACATGGAAGCAACCAAAGTGTCCTACAATAGATGATTAGATAAAGAAGCTGTGGTACATATATACAATGGACTATAAAGAAGCCATAAGAGATGAAATACTGTCATTTGCGACAACATGAATGGACCTCAAGATAATCATGCTAAACAAAATAAGCCAGACAGAAAAAGTTGAAAACCACATGTCACTTATATGTGGCATATAAACCTAAAAGCAACAGACAAACAGGACAAACAAACAGAGCTACATGGACATGGACAATAGACTAGTGGTTACCAGAGGATAGTGGGGGTTCGAACTCAAGGTCTCAAAAGGTTGCAGTCAAGCAGTGACAGAGGCTTCCGTCATCTCAAAGCTGCTTGATTGGAACTGAAATATTCACTTTCAAGTACATATAATCATATAACCACCACCACAATCAAAATACAGTGAATTTCTGTCACCTGTCCCTTGCCCCAAATTTCTTCTTGTCCTTTTTTAATCAGTTTCTTCCTCTACTCTCAGCCACTGGCAACCACTGACATGTTCTCTGTCTTCTCCCTATAGTTTCACCTTTTCTATAAGGTCATATAAATGAAATCATAGAGTCTTTGCCTCAGGCTTCTTTCACTTTTTATTGTTTGTTTGTTTGTTTTCTTATTGCTGAGTATATCTCATTGTAGGGATGTACCACAATTTTTTTAGCCATTTATGAGTTGATAGATACTTGGGATGCTTTCTGTTATGAGAAATTATGACTGTAGCTGCTACAGACATTCATGTTGAGATATTTTTATCAAGTGCTTTGTAACCTAGCCAGCACTTGAAATTGTTGGGTGAGAGTACTGATTTTTTTTTTTATCTTAGACATTCCAGCAGGTATGTATTGGCACTCATTATGGTTTTTATCTGAAGTTCTTTGATGACTAAATGTTTTTATACTAATTTGCCACCTTTATCTCTTTTTTGGTTTAGAGTACTTTTGCCCACTTTATATTTGGTATTTGTCTTGGTCAGATGCAAAGAAACTTCAGCAAGAGGAAAGTAAAAGGCTGATCCTGTTTTTGCTTCTCTAAAGGTTCAGAAAAGACCCGATGGGTCAGGCCAACCACAACATGGATTGTATAACTGGTGTTCTGAGCAGAGGATTAAGTAGGTCTGAATAACCTAACCTTGGGAAGCACAAACTCCCCAAAGTCATCAGGTTCTTGAAGACATGTCTGTACTCCAATGCTTATTGCAGTATTATTCACATCTGCTGAGATATGAAAACAAACTAAATGTCCCTTGGCAGAGGAATAGGCAAAGAAAATAAGGTATATACATACAATGGAACATTATTAAGGTTGATAAAAGAAGAAAACCCCATTACAACAACATGGATAGATCTGAAAGACATTTTGCTAAGGAGAATAAGTCACAGAAGGATAAATACTGCATGACCTCACTTATATTTGGAATCTAAAATAATAGTCAAATTCATTAGAAGCAGAAAGTAGAATGGTGGTTGCTGGGAGGAGGGCAAAAAGGGGAGGTGCTGATCAAAGAATATATAGTTTTCATTATTCAAGATAAATAAGTTCTGGAGAACTCCACAACATAAGGCCTATGATTAATAATACTTTATTGTATTCTTAAATTTTTACTAAGAGGGTAGAACTTATGTTAAGTACTCTTACCACAGAAGGAAAATAGAAATAAACACAGAAAGAGGAAAAACATTTGGAAGTAATAAGTTTGTGGAACTGATTGTGGTGATAGCTTCACACAGGTATACTTATCTACAAACATGTGAAGTTGTATACCTTAATGAAATGGTTTAGAAAACATAGGGGGAAAAATGATAAGAAAGCTAAGGTGTTCCAGAAGGATGGTATAGAGAAAACAGGGAGGAAATTACCAAATAAAAAAATAAATAACTGAATTTAAGGTCATGAGTTGCCAGATTGAAAAAGGCCACTGAACACCAATTAGTTACTTCTTGGCTCAGCAGTGAAAACTACCTGCTGAGTGGCAATAAGGTAAACAATAAAATTAACATAACCAAAATTAACTATTGGAAAAATGGAAAGGAAAAGAGTGGAAGATTGGGTCTTATTAAGTATAATAAGTTCTCATCACTACTGGCATCTTAGGGAAGATGGCTCTGTATTACCATGTCCTAAAGTTAACCTAGATGTACAAATAAAAATAGGAAGGATTTATAATAATGTGCTTGTTAGCCAGTAATGTGTACCTTTTAATTTCTGAAGGACTAGTTTTTCCCCTAATCTGTCATAGTTAATATGTGGTCTTACTGTACATGATTAGTACACAGATCACACCATCCATTGATGTGCTTAGAGCTGGCTTCTGCTGGCTCAGGAGAGCTAATTGTTAAATTTTAATTATTTGACATTGTATTGGTAGCTTGAAGTCAGCCATGGTGGGAGTATTTACACCAAAAATCAGAAAGCACTACAAATCAAAGACAGGGTATTTTGTTGTTGTTAGCTTGTTTTTTCTTGAGAGCCAATTTGTCTGCACACCACTACAAACAATTCGCTGTGTCAGTATAAAAACATATAAAATAATCTATACCCTGTTCAATGAGATAAGACCACTAGTGAGTCATTGAAAATTGCAGAAATATCAAATTTCTATAAAAGTGTCTAAACTCTTTCTCCCATTTTTTTTATTTACCTGGTCTCACAGGTAACAAATAGTTTGCGGATGAACACTGATCTCTAGACTACACACTGAGTGGCATTACTGTAGAGTATGTAAATTCTATCCTAAACTCAGTTTTAACTATCTTAATATATTTTTCTTTGTTAATTCCTGTTTTATCAAACATAATAAAACTTTAATATGAACTCAAGGTCAATTTACCTAACAAGTTTTACTTTTAAGATATTTAATAAAATTAAGATAATTAAATGAAATAAAAAGCCAAAATGAACACAGTAGTGTTCAATAAATATCAGGAGTAAATACCATTAGTAGATTATGAGCCTTTTGATGCAGGGACTTTTGATTTATTTTTGTTTTTGTTTTATATGTATGTTCCTTAACACTTAGCATAGTTCTTGACCCTTTCTATATGTCCAATACCTATTTATTGACTAAATTAATGATAAACAAATAAATTGTTATAATGCTTGTCCTAAATGTAACGTAGACACTATTTCTACATTGAGAAAAATGCATAAGGGATGTCAGAGCATAGGTATTTTTGCAGACCTCGACCTGTACAAATCCATTCTAAGTATTTCCTTTTGCTCATTTTATAAATTTAGCTTCAAATCTGACTAAAGTGAAGATTTGCATTGAACTCAAATATAAAGTGATATATTACCTTATTTTGTCTTTTGTTTTTCCCAAAGGTGGATGAAATATGCAGATATTCAATGGAAAGTAACTTGGACCCCAGTTGTCTCATCTGCCAAGTGAGAGAACTAGAGATTTTTCTTGCATCTCTTAGGTTCTACCATTTTGTGTAGTTAACTAATTGATTGTGCAAAAAAACTATCTTGCCCCAAAACAAGAATTAGCTTTGCTCTGTGAAATTAAGAAGTAAAAAAGATTAGCTTTGATTTTGTTTGTTCATTTTTAATTAGAGGAAATAAATTAGATTTGCTGGTTTCTAAGTGTTGTCATAAAAGACCTCAGGCAAGTTATCTGACAAGTTTGACTCAGTTAGTTGGTGCCTGAGCATCTAGTGTTGCTCCCTCTTTTACCTTCTGTGCCTGCCAACTATCATCATCAGGAAACAAGGTGCCAACTACCATGAAGTTCAAGATTAAGAACAGTTTTACAACAAGTGTATAGGGCCAGATATTTCAATGTTAACTGATGAACCGTGTAATAATACCTGTATTCCCCTGTAAAGGCTCTGTCATATCTAACTGATGCCCAGGATCCTAATGAAATGCAGTAAAAGGAATGTCATTCATCAGTTTCAGGAGAGTAGAGAGTTTGGCTTAAAATTCATATTTTAAAGCCAAGGTTCTTAATCTCTTTAATGAAAGTTGTGGGCCTTTCACACAGAAGACACTTAGGCACAAACTTTTGCATAAAATTTAAGACAGTCTATACCTGCTGAAGCTGAAAAGGCAATCCAGGTTAAGAACCTCATGTTTGGTTGAGTTAGAAGAGCCTGGAACAATTTCTTCATAAGCGTTTTCTGTTTGTGTGATGAGTTTGAGCTAGGGCAGGAATTATTCCTGGCATGTACAAATAGATAGAATGGGACAGAGTAGAGGCATGGTCTCCTGCAGAACTAGGAGAGCCAGACTTAGAGATAGTGTGGTTTGTGAAAGACTAGCCATCTGGAAGAGAGTTAAGAAGCATGGAATACAGTTCTGCTTATGCCTCCAAATGTCTGGGTGATGTCATATTATTTTCTTTGTGCCTTAGTTGTCTCATCTGAACAAGGATAGAAATGAATTAGATGATTCTTTTAACTCTAAAATTCTATAATTTGGAAGTACAAGATATGTACAGAATATAGAAAAGACTCATGTAATGGAAAGAATATGTATGCCAAGGAGATGAACCTTTGCAAAAGTTTGCTTGAGGGTTAAAATTTATATTAAACACCAGTGTGCTGAGTTATAATGAGTCCTCATGCATTCTTTCTTTTTTTCCCTAGAAGAACATCACTTCTATCTCTTCCAGCAATCAATATAACCTCAACTTGGGGAAAGAAAAGTAGTAGCCTCATAAGGTACCTCTAGAATTCAAAATGTACTAGATGATATTGAGAAGAAAAAAGCAATTCAACTTTTAAGTTTAAGAAGCCTGTATTAAGCCCATGCCCCGCACACGGGCCTGCCTGGATGGAGTCAAAGTGGTTTGCTTCAATGCAGAGTGTATAAGGATGACCACTAATGTGTGTTTTTCTAACCTGGGTTTTGATTCAAATGTCTTGATTTTGAACTAGGTTTGCTTTTGTCTCCCAGCTTTCAGCTCCAATCTCAACCTCTATTGGAAATTCTTATCTATGTTTCAGGCATGATTAGAAGGAAAACTGTTACAAAGGTATCAACCAATAAGAAAGAAACTTTATACCAGGTCCTTCATGAGAAAAAAAAAGTTTAACTTTTCTATACTTATAAAAGGAATCAGGTAAACTTACCAAGATCTCTTGGCTTCTCTAAAAGATGATACCAGGTTGAAAAAAAAAAAGAATGTATTTACATAATTGACTTAAAATTATATCCAGTTGTGGGTTTGTATAGGCCTCACTGCTATAAACAATAACTCAGGCTTGAATTGACATTGTTTTTTTTTTTCTTCTTAGAAACTCAAATCCCTTCTTTCCTA
This sequence comes from Macroglossus sobrinus, assembly GCA_004027375.1. Taxonomy (NCBI): domain Eukaryota; kingdom Metazoa; phylum Chordata; class Mammalia; order Chiroptera; family Pteropodidae; genus Macroglossus; species Macroglossus sobrinus. The sequence goes on along the minus strand of PVKZ01001146.1, from coordinate 12,375 downwards.
TTTTACTAGCCTTGGAACTTTAGTAAACTCAGTGGTTCAGAAAATTTTAAATAATCATGCCTCAAGTCCATTTAAAATCAGCATATCAATTATATTTATTTACCAGGCAGTCAGACTCATGGTCTATCATGATCTTTAACTTTCCTCTGCCTCTCTGAGACATAGTGACTGGGACAGGCCTCTCCCCACTTCATTAAATACCCAGTGTTACTCTTTCAAGGGTACTTTCTTTTACCAAGCACTTCTATCCACATTACCTCATTTAATCTTCACAGCATCCCTAAAAAGTAATATTATATACAAAACTAAGTTCTAGTGAGACTAAAACACTTGTCCAAATTCTCTTTCTTATTAGATGTACAAACTAGGACTCAAACTCATATATGCTAACTCCAAGTACACACTTCCTTTTGGATCCAAATGTCTTCCTATTATCACTAGGTTTTTCATTTACAAAGAACAGAGACTTGAACAATCTTAAAAATATAAGACTTTAATTAAGGAATTAGAATTTAGGATTCAAAACAGCCTTAGATACTTGTGCTCTACCCATCTTTCTCAAAGAATCCAGGATTTACTTCATTGTATGTCTTCTCCATGTTTGTCTCCTGCTAACTAGAACATCTTCTAAAATGTTCCTATTGAAATTCTATAAATACCTGACCTAACTTGCTAGCTAATAACCCAAACTATTAATGACTTTTGTACCAGAATACCTATTGACTTACTCTTGTCCAATCAGTAGTAGCTCCTGAGCAAAGTTGCCTTGCTTAAGCAGAGGCTGTGGGTGGAATTGTTTCAGCGAAAAGCACAATGGCTGCCATGCCTGTGTACACTAAACCTCTATTGGAGGCAAAGATATCAGCTAGAGAAAGAGAAGGCATCTGAGATATCCTTGTGTTTCTGGATATCACTTATGTACACAGTTCATAGTTGGTCTCTTGGAATGCTTCTAGGCAGCCTGTTTATATAAGTAGACTAATGCATAACTTCATACCTTTTGCCTATGTTACATTCTGCCTTTTCCTTACCCTGGAGCCCTTTAAATCATCTATGTATTTAAAGCATATCCACGTACTTAAATTACTGTATCCATAACATAAACACATTTTTTACATATTAGCTAATTTAGCATCATATGTAAGAATTAATCCTGAGATTCCAGTCAAGATGGTGGAGTAGATAAATTCTGTGTTTGCCTCCTCCCATGACCACATTAAACTTATGTAACTGTGTAAAACTTCACTTCTCTAAAATGGCTTTTTTTCTTCTCATTCTCCTTGATTCAAACTGGCTTTAGGTCTCTTGCTTCTTTTCTTTCCTTATCCTTCTGCACTACCACTCTTAATAATTAAGCACTTAGGTCAGCATCAAACAGTCTTAGTAATAAAGCCTCAGGACTACTGACCACAGAAAAAGAGTTTCAGTCAAACTATAGGTAATACCTTGCTGTTCCACACCCATAAAGGCAGAAAGGCCCTGCCAGCATCCTCTTGAACCCAGACAGAATGACTCCATGACTGTCATCAGGACCTGATACAAGATCAACTGCCTCCTACCCTAGCCCCAACCAATCAGTAGAGCCCACAAATACAACTCCCTTAGCTATTAAAGAGTTTTCCCCTAATCACCCATCCCCTATAGGCCACTGGGTAGTCAGGTCTTTGAGCACTATCCTCACCTGTGTCTCTGGGCTTAGCATCATTTCCTTAAATAAACCTCTACCTTCTTTGCTAAAAACACTTGTCCATATCTCTTTTGGTTTTGACGCATGCAGGCAAAATGAACCTATTGAGTTTGGTAACAATTACAACTAAAATATAGATCAATCAACCCAGAGCAGTGGTCTACAATCTTTTTGGTATGAGAGACCAATTGGCTCACTCACCTGATGCTCACCTCCTGCTCTGCAGCTTGGTTCCTAACAGGCCATGAACCAGTACCAGCCCGCAGCCTAGGAGTTGGAGACCCCTGGTTTAAAGGATCTCTGGAACAGTATCAAGAGTAATAACACTCACATCATAGGGATACCAGAAGGAGAATAAAGAGAATAAGAGACAGGGAACTGGTTTGAAGGAATAATGATTGAAAACTTGGCTAATTTGGTGAAGTGAACAGACATTCAAGTCCAGGAAGCAGAGAGAGTCCCAAACAAGATGAACTCACAGAGGCCCACATCAAGACACACTATAATTAAAATGCAAAGGTTAAAGACAAAGAATCTTAAAAGCAGCAAAACAAAGGCAGTTAGTTACCTACAAGGGTGTCTCTATAAGACTTGCAGCTGATTTCTCAAAAGAAACTTTGCAGGCCAGAAGAGATTGGCAGGAAATATTTGAAGTGATGAAAAGCAAGGACCTACAACCAAGACTACTCTTCCCAACAAGGCTATCATTTAAAATCGAAGGAGCAATTAAAAAAAAAAAAGCTAACAGATATACCAATATAACAAGAAATGTTAAAGAGAATTCTTTAAGAAAGAGGGGAGAAAAAAAAGAACATAAATATGAATAATAAAATGACAATAACTATGTATCTATAATAATGACTGTAAATGTTAATGTATTAAATGTTCCAATTAAAAGACATGGGGTAGCTGAATATATAAGAAAATAAAACCCATACATATGCTGTCTACGAGAGACCCACTTCAGATCAAATGACACACACAAACAGAAAGTAAAGAGATAGAAAAAATATTTCATGCAAATGGAAATTTAAAAAAAAATTTGGAGCAACAATACTTATATCAGACAAAATAAACTTTAAAATGAAGACCATAAGAGAAGGGTATTACATAATGATAAAGGGATCAATACAATAAGAAGACATAACCCTAGTAAACATATATGCACTCAATATAGAAGTACCTACATACATAAAGCAAACATTAACTGACTTAAAGAGAAATATTGACAGCAATACAGTCATAGTAAGGGACTTTTAACACTCTTTTGATATGAAGGGATAGATCTTCCAGACAAAAAATCAACAAGGAAGCAGTGGCCTTTAATGAATTTAATTGATATTTTTAGAGCATTTCACCCCAAAGCAACAGAATATACATTCTTTTCGAGCGCACATGGAACATTTTCCAGAACAGGCCACTGTGAAGCCACAAAAAAAGTCTCAAAAATTTAAGAAGACTGAAATCATATCAAGTGTCTTCTCTAATCACAGTGGTATAAAGTTAGAAATCAATTATAAAAAAATATCAAGGAATAAATCAAAAGGTACCTTGAGACAAACAAAAATAAGAATACCATGACCCAAAATCTATGGAACACAGCAAAAGCAGTCATAAATGAGAAATTCATAGCAGTACAGACATACTTCAAGAAATGAAAAAAATCTCAATCAATCTTGCCTTACAACTAAAGGAACTGGAAAAAGAACAACAAACAAACCCCAAAGTGAGGAGAAGGAAGGAAATACTGAAGATCAGAGTAGAAATAAATGAAATACAGTATGAAAATAAAAAACAATACAAAAGATCAATGAAAACAAGAATGGGTCCTTTGAATAGATAAACAAAATTGATAAACTTTTAAGTAGACTCTGTGAAAAAGAAAGAGAACTGATTGACATTTTTCTCAACAAGATGGGTGGACCTAAAAGGACCATTGTGTATATGTAAAGTAAAATATAGGGAATATAGCCACTATATGGTAATGGCTATACAAATGTCTAACGGCTATGCTGTATACTTGAAACTAATATAAAATACTGAATGTCAACTATAATTAAAAAATCAAAAAGGAGGGAGGTGAAGGGGAATAAGAGATTTAAATTTCTAGGTATAAAATAAATAAGTCACAGTGATGTGGTATACAGCATAAAGAATATAGTCAATAATATTGTGATAGCAACCATCAGAATGGTTGCTGGACTTATTGTGATGATCACATCTTTACATCTTTAGGTATATTGATGTTGGATAACTATGGTGTACACATGAAACTAACACAATAGTGTATGTTAACTATATATTCATAAAAAAATTAATAATTGATTTCTCTGTTGCCATTGGGCCGTGCTGTTTGAAACTAATATATTTGCATAGTCTTAGATTGAAAGTTCTCTTTGATTCATTCTGCTCTAAGAAGTAAGCTATCTCTTATAATCTAATAAATATCACACATCTAAAATGCTAGTGACTGTATATTATCTTGATAAAGTATAACATTTTGAGAAATTAGATCAAAACATATAATGCCATTATATTGATAAATGGATAATTTATCTTTCCAAATGTTTATGACAAACTCATTTCTCTCTGAAATATTATTTTGACAGTTTATAAAGTCTCCCCCTTTGAAGTGGCTTTCCAACATGTGGCATTCCAACATATCACATAGTGTGTGGGCAAGTAGGTATGGTCATGGTAAACCCCCACATCTTTCTCCCTACTGTGCAGAATTAGCTGGAGATACTTTTCCTTATATACAGCTCTCCATGATTCTTTTCTATGTTGACCCTTGTATTTGGGATCTGCCATAAATTTTTCTATATTCCAGCCATCTCACAGAAATACAAACATATGCTCTGTACCACACTTCCCTCCACACACATACCTCTCCTATAAAGAGAGAAAACTGAATATCATGCCTGTTCTTAATAACAAGAACTTATGAGGTCTTGGTGGCCTCCTGGAAGAGGTGGCTTTTTGCAGTGCAGTGGTTTGCAAACTGGGACTTTTAGTTCTAAGCACTGCCCCAGATGCTTAAAGGGAGAGAATCTCAAGCAAGAAGAATTCCCTTTTTCACCTACCCCTATTTCAAATGAGAGTTAAAAAAAAAAAACTTTTAAAATAGGGATTTATTTTAGGATGATTTCCTTGAACCAGACCCTGAAATGGAGATTAGTGTAAAGTAAGAAAGTGGTCTGCAGGTGCAGGCAAAGTGTTTCTGATACAAGCTCTTCAAAGCAAGCCACAGGTGTGACTTAGAAAAAGAGCCCTCTAGCAAGGGAGGGGTGCCTAAATGGCAAAAGTGACCCAAGTGGTCTGGGCACAGTAACAATAGTGTCCACTGGAGGCTTCCAACCTGGTTAATCCTCAAATGTGCCCAGCTCTCCTTTCATTTTTTTTCTGAGGTATCTCCACTAACCTCTCCCTCCTTGAAAGTCTTTAAATCTGTCTTCTGTGACATTAACATCTTATGATCTTTTTAGATGTTCTTGCCCCACCATTTTACAAGATAATCTGAACTCCACTTTGACTATTTATTTTTTGAACTTCCTCAAACCTTTGTTCTAGGCTCCTTTCCTCCTCTATACCTATTATCTCTTGGATCTCATTCTAAAGATTTAATCAGTACTCATAAGCAGATGTTTAAAATTTTAAATGTTGATATCTCCAAACCAGACCTTCATCCTGATTTCCAGATAGGCAGTGAATACAATTGTCTTCTTTCATTCTGTTACAAAAGACCCAAAATGGTGGTGATGACAGGAGAATTCAGTCTTTCCTATCATCTCAGCTCTACCACTATTTACTAGTCTGTTCCAGTCTGAATCAGTGATATTTCCAAACATTCACCAAGTCTGCCCACTTACCTCCTAAATAAACCTGAAATATGTCCTCTTCAACATCTGTAACACTACCACCATAGTCCAAACTTCTATAATCTCCTGCAGTATCATTTCATAGCCTACTAACTGATCCAACCACTTCTACTTGCCCTTACCAATCCAGTATAATCTTTCCCAGTAGACTCAATAGCTATGAGGCCAGGCACCATGCTTAACTTATTTTTCAGATAAACTTTACATTTTAGAACAGTTTTAGATTTACAAAAATACATACATACATACATACATACATACATACATACATACATAAAAAGAGAAGATAAGAAAGAGTTCTCATAAACTCTGTACCTAGTTTCCACTATTATTAATATCTTACATTAGAATGGTACATTGGTTACAATTAATGAACCAGTACTGATACATTATCATTAACTAAAGCCCATAGTTATTCATATTTCTTTTATTTTTACCAACATTGTTTTTCCATTCCAGTATGCCTTCTAGGGTATCGCATGACATTTACTTATCATGTCATCTTAGACTCCTTTTGGCTGTGAAAATTTCTCAGACTTTTTTTTTTATTTTTAATGACCTTAACAGTTTGAGTTACACTGGTCAGGTATTTTGTAAAATATCCATCTACTGGAATTTGTTTAGTGTTTCTAACATGATTACACTGAGATTATGTTTTGTTTTGTTTTGTTTTTGGTGGGGAGGAACCAAAAAGTTAGAGTCATTTTCATCCCATCAAATCAAATCAAGTGTACATACTGTCAACATGATTGATTACAGTTGAAGCTGACCTTGATCACCTTGACTGATGGGTATTTGTCGAATTTCTGAACTATAAAATTATTCTATTTTTTTCTTTATTCATGCTGTACTCTTAAGGGTTAAAGACTTATGTTCCATCTCTTTGAAATTGGAGTAGCTACACAAATTATTTGGAATTTTGTTCAGAATATGTATCTCTATGCATTCATTCATTCATTCATTCTTTTATATTAGTATAGACTCCTGGAGATTGATTTTATACTCTGGGTTATGATCCAATACTACTACGTATTGTTACTTGAATGTTTTCATCTTTGGTCATTGAGAGATCTTCCAAGTTGGTTCCTGTGTCCCTTTGACTTATTTCCATGATCATGTTATTTTTTCTTTCTTTGAGCACTTTCTGGCACTTTAAGATTGAGGCTTATTTTGTATATTTTCTGCCTCAGTCTTATTTTACTGGAAAAAGCATTAGAAATCAAGATATATGGGAACTAGGTATGCTCATTGTGGTTGGAATGCCCTTAATTCTAGACCTTCTCTACTCTAAGAGCAAGGAAATATATGTGTGTATACTAACCCATATGTGTGTGTGTATATATATATTAACTCATACATAATTATTTATATAGGTGACCATCTACATCTACAGTAAGCTAAATGTGAGTTCATAATGATATCTCCAGCTCTTATCTATTATCACATGGATCATTATAACGGATTGTTATAGTGTGCTTATGTAACCTCCCACAGCAACAGTGAAATACCTGGCTTCCACCACCTATCATCCATTTACTTAATTGTTCAATTCCAGTATACTTATATAGAAGTGTCAGAATTGTTAACCCATATACCTGAAATACAATTTTATCAACTAGAGTGCAGTGGTATGTATAGTTTCTTGTGTTTTTAGTTTTACCAACTATACTCGTTTCCAAAGTTAGGTCAGCACCTTTTCTCTTACCCTCTGTGATTGAGTTTTTATCATTATCCCCACTTCAAACTAATATGATTCCTGAAATTGAATAAGTAACCAACAGGCAATTGTTGCATGGTTGCAAGAATTAAAGAATTTAATTTGAAAACTTTCAACTGCTTAAGAGAAAAGGAGCAGAGGAAGAAAGAGAAAGAAGACAAAGCAGGGCTTGATTCATGTCTAACAACTGACTATGATTTTTGTCAAGCTAACATCTTTCAAACTCAGTTTCTTCATCTGTAAAATAGGCATTTTGATAACCTAAAGGAACTATTGTGAGGAAAATATGAGAGAATGGGCATAAGTTTTCTGGAAGAACATAATAAGTATATTCTAAACATTAGTCCTCTCTATTTTGAAAACTTCTAGAGTCATCAAAGTTTATTTCAGGAGTTCCAAGAACTACCTGATCATCATAATTACTTTCCTGTCCTGCTAATAAACCCTGAAATTCTTTCAAGGGTCTGAACTCTGTATTAATGGTGACAAATTAGGCCTAAATGCATACATTTGGGGAGAAAGTCACACTGACACATTTCCTAAAGAAGCGGTTAAAAGCAATAATATTAAAGGCTAACAAATTTTAATAACTGCTGTGATTCAGGCACTGTACTGAGCCCTTCGAATGCAAGCCTCACAATGATCTTTCTTGAAAGACACCACTTTTAACCTCATTCATAAATAAAGAAACTCACCCATATTTCAATCACTGCCGTATCATAAACCAAACAGCCTAGACTCCTGCATAGTGGCAGGTCAGTAGGTTTAAAATTTGGAGATATGAAAGATGAATGTGGATATTTTCAGTAACTACTATTTCTCACTCATTTTGTATTAAAATCTGTGCACACCAGAATTCAGTTCATCTTAAGTCTGCCACCTTGTAACCTCTGGCAAGTTATTTAGCAATACTTTGTCTTAGTTTTGGGTTCCTTTAAGGTTTAAAATTCCAATGTGCTGAGCAGACTTTGAGACTATCTTCCTGAGATGGACTTGACTGTAGACCACTTATTTCCAAATGCATAGCGGAACTCCCTCTCTCCTGACTTCTCCCTCTAAATTATTTGCAGAAACTTAGTTTGTTGTCCTTACCCTTAAAATGGTCTCAAATTATACCGTCTCTTCTGATTTCTCTTATTGCATATTCCTTTCATAATTAAAATGGAATTTCATTTCATACAGTGAATTCTGGTTTGGAATGTCCATATAACAAACCTGAAAGCAAATTTTGAGTTCTCATTCTGTGCAGGCACTGTGCTGAGTGCTTTAAAGGCATCATACTATCTTAATCCTTTTACAAATCCTGTGATATAATTATGAATATTATCTTGCTTTTCAAATTAAAACACACACACACACACACACACACACACACACACACACACACACACACACACACACACACGCTTCAGAGACCGTGGGCAAATTGCCCAGCAAGTAGATGGTAGCACAGGATTCTGAATACCTGACTCCAAAGCCCAAGCTTTTGACTATTAAATCTGGTCCCTTGAGAGAGGTGATGATTTACAACAAAAATGTTAATAACTAAGAACATTGGACCAAGGTTCCAGAGCTGGCATATAGCAAAGTAAAACTGTGCATTAATTGTATAATGTCACACACAATAAAATTATTATGAATAATAAGTTATTATTAGTATTTCTATTTTCCAAAAAAAGACAATGAGATTTTTAAGCCTAAAAGACTTGTCAAAAGTTGCTCCAACTCCTGTCCAGGCAGCTTCCTATTGCCAAGATGCCAACTTCAGAATTGTCTGGAGAAATTCATTTTAAACAAATGAATAAAAAAGTTATATTCAGGAGACCTAAACCACTAGGTGATTTTTAAAATGTCACCCAGATGATTCTGATGCATTCCCAAACATCATACAAATTTAGATTTGACTGATACAGGGGTCAGCCCCCTTTATAATAGCACAACTCCAGGCCAGTGCTGTTTCCACAACTTAATAGCCTATTTAAAAATACTGACAAGGAGGATTTCTGAGATCAGTCTTTTTCTCTCTCCCTCCCTCCTCCTTCCTCACCTCTCTCTCTTTCTCTTTCAACTTCCAAAACCCATTTGTACCTTTGGTGACAAGAAAACTCTTCAAACAAGACTTTTATTGTCTCTGATGCTATGGAGAGGTAGGGGACACCTTGGGCCTAGCCCTCAGGCTCTTGGTCTCAATGCCCTGTCTGCAGGATAGGCTATACACAGACAAACTATCTTTTTTGTTTTGTTATATTATGTCGTGTTGTGTTGTGTTTTTAATCTGAGACAGATTATAAAGGTGGCAAAGCTCCCTTTGGTAGTGATTTATTTTTTTTGTTTAAGTTTATTGGGGTAACATTGCTTAATATGATTATGTAATTTTCAGGTGTACATTATAATTTTACATCTGTATATTCTATTGTGTGTTTACCACCCAAAGTCCAGTTCCCTTCAGCAACCATAATTTAATCCCCTTTACCCACTTCACCTTCCCCCTACTCCCCTGTATTTGACCCCTTTACCTCATCTTCCTCCCCCTCCTCCCTCACCCCCTACCCTCTGATAACCACTAGTCTATAGTCCATGTCCATGAGTCTCTGTTTGTTTGTCCTGTTCCTTTGTTGCTTTTAGGTTTATACCCCACATAGAAGTAATATCATGTGATTTTCAACTTTTCCTGTATGGCTTATTTCGCTTAGCATGATTATCTTGAGTTCCATCCATGTTGTTGCAAATGGCTATATTTCATCTCTCCTTATGGCTGAGTAATATTCCATTGTATGTGTGGCTTCTTTAGCCAATCACCTATTGTAGGACACTTAGTTGCTTCCATGTCCTGGCCACTGTGAATAATGCTGCTATGAACATTGGTGTGCAAATATCTTTATGGATATGATGTTTTAATTCTTTGGGGTAAATACCCAGCAGAGGGATTGCTGAATCATAATGTAGATCAACTCTTAGTTTTTTGAGGAACCTCCATATTATTTTCCATAGTGGCTGTAGGTAGTGATCCCACTCCTTAATCTGGCCCTCCCCTTCCATTTAACCATGCTTTTTTCCTTTCACTTCATCAGTCCTGCCCTCAAGAAAGTTACTTCAAGCAGTCATTTTTCTCTCAGTCAAAATACTTCCTACTCTAGGCATAGTTATATTCTACCTTTTCCTTACTCTCATCTTTCACCATTCATTTATCCAATTAATTAATTTAAAAAACATATTTTGAGTATCTGTTATATTCCAGGTTCCATTTAAGACACTGCAAGATAAACAAAACCCCATAATATTATGGTGCTTATATTAACACATACACACACACACACGCATGCTTTAGCCATGGCTTCCAAGTAGAAAGTCCCACACAGAGTCCCATTTTCTGGACCTTTACCAAATTCTCCCCTTTCTCTTATATCTGAACTAATATATCATGGGAGAGGGGTGTCTTATCACCCACTGGAAGAGAAGCCATCAGATGGATTAACCCCAGCATCAATTACTGATTATGAAGTATTAAGTCACTACAATTAACAATCAATTTCTTCTATCCAAATCCACTATGATAAAATACAAGGTACATCTGGCATCCAGGGGAGACTTTCAGTGCTCCTCAAACCACTATGCCATACAGCGAGCTCCTTCATTTTCCAAATTTAGTGAAAATTAGTACCAACAAGGATCTTGTTTTTCCCAAACTAGAAATCACAAAGTTTATTGCTCTACTCTGACTCATAGTACATAGTTTCACCTAGTTTAAATTTCTGTATAAATTTAGAGCTATTTTAATGTGCCTTCTCTGAATTTTTCCTTACAGCTTTTCCCTCATCCTTCTGGTTAGATAACTAATCCATGCACCCAAGTGTGGATATGTAAAATAGAAACTGCAAAAGGGTTTTATTCTCCCTGATTCTGCAATAGGCTACAAAAGCAGGTCATTGACTTAACTAATTCTGCCATTGACCCACTTAGGAGAAAGATTTTATTTAAGGAATACCCACTGCAAACTTTCCAGAAATGACAGCCCCCTGCCTCATTATGAGTATGGTTTTCAGATCTATTCCTGAGAAGAGAACCCCATAGGAAATCAAGTTAAAATGCACAACATCTGAGAGTGACTGGGAGTAGGAATGCCACCAATAAAGGGAGGCAAGTGCTGCAAGGAACTATTGGGCAATGCAGGCACGTTTTAGTCTTTGTTCGCTTGTTATTGCACTCTGCAGAGTCAAAGCCAAAGTCAGCTGCAAGGCCCTAAGTGATCTACGTGACCAAAGCCCACTTCTCCAGTTATCTCTCTGTCCCCATCCCTACCATGTTCCTTGCTACCCACTCTGTTCCTGCCAGGGTCCACCTTCCTGTTCCTCCAGCAGTGCGGGCACACACTTTGCATGTATTGAATGCCTGAGGCATTCTTTACCAACTGCAACCAAATCCCAGCCTAGCACTCTCTAGCCTCAATCCTTGCTTTATTATTTTCTATTATATGGGTCTCCAATTCACTGTGTATTTTACTTACAATTTATTCAAATATTTTGAATCTCAACCTACAGAATGTAATTCCATGAGGGGATAGATTTTGTCTGTTTTGTTTACTGCTTCTGCACCATCACAACAGTGCTCAGTACAGAGTACACATTCAACAACAATTTGTTAAATAGACAAGTTTGCAAATACACACACACACACACACACACACACACACACACACACACACACATATGGATACATATGCAAAAACTTAATTCAGTGTTATTCTATTCTGGTGCTGATATAAATTTGGCATCTCATAAACGAGTCATTGACCAACTGCAAAAAAGTACATTCCCTTTACATTGTTTCTGATAATATCAGAAACAAGACTCTTTTGAGGCTAAAATGTCATGAACACTTACTAATTTCGTTTTTGACAAAAGAGAGTTAAGTCTCAGGGTTAGATCCTTGGTAGGCAGCTGAATCTAACTAAAGTTCAATAACAATTTGTTTTCATTATTTTTTAATTTAATTTTGATTATCAAGTAATGACATAAAACTTTTCTTTGAAACATTTTCTATAGAAAAAAAGAAAAAAGAAAGGAGAAAGAAAGTGAGAGGAAAGATGGAAAAAA